>JAZKJV010003926.1:0-407094 GCA_037367405.1 Ottelia alismoides
TAAATTACAAAGTCAAGTCAAAGCAGAAGCCACCAAATAGACCAAACTGGTCAAAGCTTCCACCAAACATGCCTGCACATCTTAGTGGAGACTCAGCTACACCGGTTGGGCTTCACAAGGAGATGCGTCTACACTGGTCGCACTCCACTTCTTTTCTCATTCTTCTAACTTCTCCCTATATTCGATTGTGGACATAGTAGAACTGAACTCAGAAGGGAATACCTCCCTCCCCGAGGAAAGAGTAGCGAGATGAGGAAGCCATAGGAGTGTATAGCCGGGATTGACGGTTTCTTCGGTTCTCTAAGCAGGAAGAGCTAAATCAATTCACACACTGTACAAGTTGACTTCAAGGATGATAGAGTTTGCGATATGAATAAGTGAGTCTGAACTAGCCAATGAAGTGATCTCGAGTAAGGATTATGGAACTTGAAGACTGTTGAGGATGAAATCCTAATCCTAGTTAAGGTTCCGACAAAATGCTTGTTTCAGGCCCGATCGAGCTCTGTCCTTTGTCTGTTCTCATGAATTGGTTTAGGAAAACAAATTCATTCTAACTTTCTTTCTTTTTCACTTACTTTTTCAAAATAAGTGTTTGCTAAGGGACTAGCAAAGTTTAAGTATAGGGGGTTGATGAATCCATGATTCATTAACTTTTCTGTCGCATTTTGTCTTAAAACCCTTAACAAATACATGTAAATACTCACTAATTCTCATACTTTAACAAAACCCCATTCATTTGTAAATATTCACTTTTAACCACTAAATTCATGTAAATAAATAAAGAACCAGAAAAAGAAAGAAAAAGGCATGTGGAATATATGTATATATATGTAACATGACTTAAACTATAAATATAACTGGAAGATATATTTATAGCCTAACCCCCGAGACCAAGTCAGCATGGATTGGTCGACAAACCAAAAAGTAGGGGGAGATAAGGAAAGAAAACAAAATAAAAATAATTTATCTCATGTATATACACTCTTCATTATTTATAAATAAATACAAAACTTCAAAGAATTTTAATTATTTCATCTTAACTTATTTTTCATCAAATCTTTCTCCTAATTATTCATAAAAATATAAATAAAAATATAAAAATAAGTTAAAAATATTACCCTGTAAATATGCCAAGAAATCCAGCTTACAACTTGTCAAAATCTCAACTTCCGAACATCATAACTTCCTTATACGAACTCCAATTTCACTCTACTCACCTTTAAAGTTCATAAAATAATATTATCTAATTAATAAAGGTGGTTTCACTGAATTCGGAGTCCGTTTGCAAAAAGTCGGTTTTGGGACCAAAAGACAAAGGGGTTTCTGGGCTATTTATTTTATGTAACACACCTTATTTATTATTTTCATAATTTTATAATTTTTAAATTATTTTATGATCCTCTAGTTTCACCATAAATTATTTCATAATTTTTGGAGACTATTTATTATTTTTATAAAATCAAATACCCTAAAATATAGGTATATTTGACCTATAAAGACACTTCCTCTATTTATTAAAATATGTAAATTAATTCATAAAAATATATAAAAATTTGTATAAGTCTTATTTAATGCCCTAATAATTAATAAAATATAAAATTAATTTTTACTTAATTATTTATTAAATTAAAAATTCAAAACCTATTTATTAATACATATTTATTAATAAAATATTTATATTTTAAATAATACTTATTATTTATTAAAAGTAATTATACCATAATTTAGAGAATTAATTTATTTAACTTTCTTGTATTTATACCTATTTAAAATAACGTCATTTACTAATTTATATTTAATTTATAAGTAATTATAAACTCTGGACCAACCAGGTGCTGACACGTGTCAGCACCTGGAGCTTCTTCTCCAAGAAGCTGTTGAGCCCAGCTGCACCAACCTCCCACCTTTCCCCATTTTTCCCGCTCACATCTCGAACCTTCTGACCCATCCCGACCCTCCATCTCTTCCTCCTAACAACCACCAAGCCCGCCAGCCATTGATCTTGGCTTGGAGCCCAAGCATCGCCCCTATAAAAGCTCCCCAAGACCCGCCATTACAACTAACTTCTTCCAACTGCCTGAAGCTCAAGCTCCAGACTACCGACCCCCTCACTTCCAAGCCCTGTTCCGGCGAATCCCCGGTGGTGACAGCACCAAGGCGTAGCCCGCGAGGAAGAGGAGTCGACGGAGGATCGTTCCAAGGCGGAGCGCCGCCTTGAATCGCCGCCTCGTGCCGCGTGCAGCTCCGAGAAGATCGCTTGTCGAGCAACCATCCGGAGGTCATACACCTCCAGTCCCCAGGTCACTTCCTTCACATTTCGCAATTTTGTTTCTCGATATCCGAGCCACGATTAGCGTGGCTAATCGCCTCTTTAGGTAGAATAATCACACATCTTTCACGCAAGAATAAAGATTCATTCGATTCACGATCCATTCGATTCCAATCGATTCGCAAACCATCTTCTTCTTCGTATTTGGATATTTGGCTGGAAGTTTATGCATTTTCTTCACACTTTGAAGCTTAATTTCTTAATATCTCGGCCGATTCCATGAGAATCGAGCATAGCATTTGATTAACTGCAGGTTCACGATCATCGGGGAGCAGTTATACGGATCTGGAAAGCGATCAAACTCAATCATAATCGATCTCGAAGTCGGACCTCCAGATCAGCCATCAAGCCAACCGTGCTGCGACCCCTTCTTCTTCGAGCTTCCGCCGCCGCTCGGAGCACCGCCTCCGCCATCCCCACTGCGGGCGAGCTCGAGGGGTGGAGGAGCCACCCCTCTGGCCCCGCCGGAGAGCCATCGCCGTCGGGGATCGACCAGAAGAAATCGGAGAAGAGAGCTCGACCGCCAGCCGCTCCAACTGCTCAAGAACAGCCAGCGCACAGTTTGGCGACACGTGTCAGTGCCAGAGCCGTCAGATCGCGCGCGGGCGTTCTAATCTTGGCCGTGGAATCTGAACCGGTGTGAATTTTACAACATACACCCAGCTGAGTTTCCAGAATTCAAACCCGCCGCCCAAGTTTTGTGAAATTACATTTAGGTCCCTCCTCAGGGACCTAAACGTAATAATTTGTTAGTTTTCTTACAGAACAGTCCTTTTTGGACCTTTTTGAGAACCTTTTAATTAGTATTTTTTACGCTTATGCCCCTGGGCTGTAGGGGCTATATCTTGTCCATTTGACCTCAGATTTCGACGATTCTTGGAGGGTAGTTACACAACTACCCCAACTACATAGTATAAAGTTTTCGCGGCTTTTCGACGAGTTTTTAATGTGATTTGACTTTCTCGAAAACCGCCTCGTTTTGATTTGTTTTCTTGTGCAGTTCGAGTACGCGGCTTGAACCTCGTTCACCTATACTATATAGTATCACCTATACTCTATCCACCTACTATATAATAAATAAATCTTTTGCAAAATATCCCTTTTTGAAAATTAAATAAAAATTTGAAAAGAATAAAATCAAATAAAAATTACAAAAATAAAAACCACTAAAAAGGCACTCTGACTTAGAGAAGAATTAAAATAAAATTACGAAGAAGAAAAATTAGGGAATATATTCTGCCTCCTTGAGTTCGACCCAGGAACACTTGCCTGGTTAAATATTAGTGAACGGTTTTCCGACAGAAAACCGTAAATTTGTTTGATAGGTTTAAGAACCGAATTTGTTTCGCGGCTTTCTGCTACAACCGACACTTCATCCTCTTCTTTAAATAAAAAGTGAAAGCCGCGAAACCGATTTTTAGCCTTATCATAGTGCCGCCTAGCCTTTGATAGTCAGTGTAATGTCTAATAATGTCTTATGCATCTTTGTATAGAGTTGGCCACAAAGGCCGCATTGTAACGCTTTTGCTATCATTCTTCTTCCAGAGTGGTGTCCTCCTGATTCTTTGGATGGCAATCCTTGAGGACACTTTGGACTTCTTCTTGAGGAATTCACCTCCTCCAGATGCAATCTGCCTCCTCACGAAAGAGATTAGGATACTCCTATAGATATAAATGAATACCAGATATAAATTTGTCGAGTTTCAACTTCAGACAATCTTGTGGAGTTATCTTAGGTACAAGATAATTCACAATATAGGTGAACCAGGGGAGAGTGGTGACTGACAGAATGGCTTCATCTGGGAAAGTTTCTGTAATAGGAAATAAGTTTGCTCTGGAGTATCCGGCTCTGGTAATCTTGACAGGTGATCTGCCACAACATGTTTGACTCCAAGTTTATCACGGAATTCAAGGTCTAATTCCTGGAGCAGAAGGATCCATCTGATGAGTCTCAGTTTGGCATTCTTCTTGGCTTGCAAGTACTTGATGGCAGAATGGTATGTATAAATGAGCACTTTGGATCCAAGAGGTGGTATCTGAATTTCTCCAAGGCGAAGTAGACTGCTAGTGCTCTTTTTCAGTGACAATGTATCTTTTTTGAGCTTCATCTAGAGTCTTGCTAGCATAGTGAATTGTAAATGGTAAATTTTCGCTTCGTTGTCTTAGAAATGCTTCAGTGGCATAGTCTGATGCATCTGTCATGATCTCAAACAGGAAAGACCAATCTAGAAATTGAAGGACACAGGCCCGGATGATTTATTCTTTCAGCTGATCGAATGCTCAGAGGACTTCATCATCAATGGTAAAATTTGCCTAGAAGCCCAGTCAGCGGTCATACGATTTTATTGATATATTTAATGAATCGTCAGTTGAAACCGACGTACCCTAGGTATGAACTGATTTGCTTCAGATTTATAGGTGGCTCAAGTTTATAAATGATGTCTACCTTCACAGGATCTACTTCCATGCCACATTTGATATGACATGGCCTAACACAATACCCATCGGTCACCACAAAATGGCTCTTCTCCCACGAGTGCACATGATTCAATTCACATCATCTCTTCAAAACTCGATCAAGATAAGATAGGTATTGCTCAAAGCTATCTCTATAGACTGAGAAGTCATCCATCTAAAAAAACTTGCAACCGTATCTGCGAATACTGCCAACATGCATCACTAAGATACCACTGGAGCATTGCACAATCCAAACAGCATTCTACGGAGGCGTAAGTCCCAAATGGACATATAAATGTTTTTTCTCTTGATCTTCAAGAGCTATAGCCACTTGATTGTAACCAGAGTAACCATCCAAGAAATATAAATATTCCCTCACGGATAATCGCTCGATGATCTGGTCAACGAAGGGCAGCAGGAAGTGGTCCTTCGTGGTCACTACATTCAGGCGTCTGTAGTCCACATAGACAAGCCAAGAGGTTGGTACTCTAGTTGTGATCTCCTATCCTTTATCTTTCTTGACCACGGTGATCCCTGATTTCTTCGACACAGCATGTGAGGGACTCACCCGTTTGAGTTGGAGATGGGATATATATCCGGCATCACACCATTTCATGATCTCATTCATCACAACCTCCTGAAGATTTGGATTTAATTTACGCTAAAACTCTCGAGAAGGCTTGCTATCCTCTTCAAGGTATATGTGATGCGAGCACAATGGGGGATTTATCCCGTAGAGCTCTGAAATTTTCTAGCCTATTGTCTTGTGGTTGCTCTCTAGAACCTCAAGTAGATGAGATTCTTATTCCCGCGTCAACTGAGAAGGGATTATTACAAGAAACATGTTTTGTGCACATTTCATGTTAGTTGGAAGTGGCTTGAGCTCAGGCAGGGTCTAGTTCATCTCTAAAGTGACTTCAGCTACTGTGCAGGGCGATGGTGTAGGATCTTTCAATTGAATGGTATCCACCATTGTCATTGTGGGCTCTGCATTCAATGCTGCACAGAATTATTCTATCACAGAATCTTGTTCACAAAAGTTTTCAATGATCGACTCTTGCTCTGCCAAGGACAGGTGGCCATAGATGTATTCATCCGACAACAAAGCAAAAATCTCATCATCAAGGACATATGGGAACTCGACTGTGCTATCCACTAGTTCTTCTGTGGATAGGAACTCATGGGTTTCAGTATCATCCATAAATAGATTTGTATCGTGGATTTCAGCAAGAAAGTTATAGTCTTCTATTTGCTGCTCTACTAGCTTATTCTTATCTGATGCAGATACTGAAGGTTTCGGCACTTGGATCGTCTCAATCGACACCTTGTCACTACTAGAACATAAGATGATCGGCGTGGTGCCATAGTCTACTACTACTTCAACTGTTCGAAGGAACGATCGTCCAAGGATTATCGGGGTATGCAAAATAGGAGCTAATGTGTCCATGTCGAGTACTATGAAGTCCATAGTGAACTATATCCCTTGGATAGTGACGATGACATCTCCAAAATTCCTCAGGGTCTCTTAATGGATGTGTCTGCAAACTGCAGAATCATTCTAGTAGACTTGAGCAGTCCCAACCCAAACTCTTTGAGTATTGAAGTGGGCATCAGGTTGATTGCGGATCCACTATCAAATAAAGTTCGATCGAACTCCTAATCAAACATCTGGCAGCTGACTAGAGGAGCTGATGAACCACATTTTCACCACTTTAATAGCCGTGTATTGTCCTAGCAAAAGTAATGAAAATGATCCATGCAAAAACACACCTTCGAATATGTGGAAGTTAATTTTACTTGGCAACATACGAAGGTCGAACACAAGGACACGAGCCTCCTTGTGTATTCATCAAAATTATTGATTAAAAATAGAGTGATTAAATTTTAGGCTTAGGTTTTCATAATGTAGGTATGCATATGTACAGACACACAATGTGATGATGTAGATGAAATGAGCAACATAAAATGACTGCAGCCAAATGCAAATAGAATGCATAAGAAATGAAGCATGCACATTTTTTATTTTGTTTTAAAGATTCATGAGTGATGATATGAGGTATGTTGATGTAGACAATAGTGTACAAATATGCTGTAAAATAATCAAATATATGAGAATTTAAATGAAGGTTAATTTCAAAGATAATTGAGCAATAAAATGTATTAATAGCATCAAGTAATGAAGAGAAATTGATACAATAGATCTCAAAATATAGCATGTGTATTTAAGTGTTAAAATAGGGAATAATTGATGCCATGATAGATAATAAAATTAGAAACCCAATGAAACTGAAATAAACTGAAAAGGAGTTTGTATGCTCAAGATATAAAATAAAGAGTATAAGGGCATACAAGTAATAACAATATGCAAAATAAAATAATAAATATTGTAAATCAGTCCTTCGCAGGAGCGTGGATGCAATTCATGAAAGCTAGTGGGGCTTCCTTGCAATTTTCCTAGGTGTGCGCATCCATGGCACATGCGCTTAGAAGGACTTCTTTGCAAAATCTGAAAGCTTGGAGGGTTGGTATGTAATTAGCCTAGCCAACATGCGTGTCGCACGCGTGCAGGCTAGGTTCAGGGTGAGGCTCTGCGGGTGGCAGGTTCGAGAGCCACATGGTCGACTCAAGAGCTTCGAGCGAGTGGCTTGGATCCCCGAGCCTATAGGTTCAAGGTGGAGGCTGGCATTCGATCAAGACACTCCAATAAAAGAGATTGGACAGTACCTATACTTCCCGAGGTCTTCCTACTCCGTCGTGCA
Organism: Ottelia alismoides; assembly: GCA_037367405.1. Classification (NCBI taxonomy): domain Eukaryota; kingdom Viridiplantae; phylum Streptophyta; class Magnoliopsida; order Alismatales; family Hydrocharitaceae; genus Ottelia; species Ottelia alismoides. Next base: position 7,546 of record JAZKJV010003926.1, read on the forward strand.
TTGGCAGCGCAAATGGGACACCAACGAGATGCCTGGAGCTCCACCCAACCCTTCAGTTCATGTTGAAGTTCCAGGAAGCACTCTTGAGAGTTGGCGAAGAAGATACCATGGAGGAGGAGATGCTGGACTCTCTTGAAGTCGATGATGAGTCGAGCTCGTCGGAGGAGCTGCTCAAGAACAAAGATGCAATGCGATCTCTGGCCATTGATGCGGAAAAGATATGCACGTGTTAGGAATAGCCAAAACATGCGTAGATGGAGTTTTTGAGTGAAGTGGAGGTCCCATGATGTGGAGGAGCGAGAGACCAGAGGTTCTTCTCTGACGAAGCAGAGAAGAAAGTGGGCACATGTAATCGGGATTCTAGAGAAGGGAATCAGTTATCGAAGTCATGCGCAAGGAAGGTGGATGTGTGACAGAGTTCGGAGGATGGTCCGGCGGCGGTAATAGGCTTTGTGTGCGTAAAAACAATAATGAGAAAAAATGTAGAAATAGAGGGGAAGAAGGTTACCTGATTAGAGCATGTGCTTTGACGGTGGAGGTGTCTTGGGCTGAGCTTCTTGCGAAGCTCGGTGGTCGTCGCACAATGAGGCCAGCCGATCCCCGTTGCTCGATTGGTTGCTAGGCGACCAAGGCACAACGGTCAACATCGTGGGTCGTCACCTGGGTAGAAGTTCATCATCGCCTCGACTATTCTCTCCTCCACTGTAACCGTAGAAGCGAGGAAAGCTGGGCCTCCGCCCGTGAAATGGTGGACAAAGTAGAGAGGAGGCAGATGTAGGGAATTTATAGGTGGTGCAGGGTGGTTCGAATGATGATCGAGGGTGTTTGCAATGGTTGGCGAGGGGCTTTTGAATGAGGAACAAATGCATTGATGGGCGAGCGAGGATCGAGGGAGTTATGGTTGCGTTGAAAGGCCGTTAGGGAGTGGTGAGGGTGAGAGATGAAGGCGATGAAATAGGAAAGGGTGAGGTTGAAACGGTCGGGCGGTGAAGGAATTGGAGGTAGAAGAAGAAGCCTTGGCCGTCAGATTTTGCGATCCAATTGCAGTTGTTGAGGCACGAGCGAACGCTCACGATTAGATCAAGGGGTCTGATCTAAGGGTGGAGAGAAGACAGGGTGTGGACAGTGATTATGAGGTCTGGGGGTAGATCCTATGGCTTGGAGAGAATGGGCGACACGGAGAATGAGGAACCACTTGATGGGGAAGTCATAGTGGCTAAGGAGGAAACGGGTGTCCATGGTTGTGATTGCTTCTGGGGGAAGGATCAAACTGTGGAGGAAGAGGTGGAAATGAATGGTGGATATGAAGGAAAGGGAAGTGGATCCAAGGGCTAATAGTAGAGGCATGTGGTGGGAGGAGAAGGGGCTACGTGGGCGGCCTAAGGGGCGCCACATGGCCCAATCAATTATTCAAAAAATAGGAAAATAAAAAAAATAAAAAAAGAATTAATTAGAGGTCAAATTAGGAAAAAAGTCAAAACATGAAAGTTTTAGATTTCAAATAAATCTACACGTAATGTTGACTAAAAAGTCAGAGGAAGTCAACAATGCAAGGAAATATTTTTGAAAGTATTTTTATAAGATAGAAAACACTTGATTTTGATTGCTTTGAGATTTTTTTTTGTATTTTTAATTTCTTTTCAACACCAGGACAAATATCTACAATATTTATCTATTTTTTGGGATTTTTAATAAAAGAGGAAATAAAGAAAATGTTAGTGATAAATATACAATAATTAGGGTTAGTAATTTGGGTTAATTATATGGAGGAGGATCATTGCTAAAGATGCAGAATTAACGAAGATTTGCAAAGAAGTTCTTATTCTTCGAGGATAAAGAGGGAATATAGTGATGATTAATCAGAGATTCGTTACACTCCTATACTTAAACTATGCTCGTCCTCGAGCATCTAAAGAGTGAAGGAGCTGGATTAATTCCTTGTTGTGCATTTGAATTTTCAGGACTCAATTCATCAAAGACCCTTAATTTACATGATCATGAAATTCTGGGCTCAACCATGCTTTCATCAAAAGGAATCCAACTTCTCTAATTATCAAATTCTCTGCTTGTACATATAATATAAGGATATGCCATTTAGTGTACTGCAATCATGAGAGTCAAGTGGAGATGTCACCCAAGGTTATTGTCTACGAGATTCTCCTCTAGACCTAATCCTCAATACTAGGGAATAAGTCAGTTATTACGTTCTATCCACCGTCTCATTAGTTTGTTAAACTTGAACGTGTAGATGGAAGTCCAGATGATGGAGGGCATATGATTGTGTATTTTTCTTCTCTCCCTCACATTGGAGCAAGGGTCCTCTCAAGTGCCTTATTACTCAACACATGTATATTTTTTGTTTGTTGATCAATGCATCCGTCAAGAGAGCGTGGAGTCGTTTGCACTTGTTTCCCTGGGATTACTCTGGGGTGTGTCTCTTTTGAGTATCTAAGATACCTTCGACACCCAGACCTGTATCACTATACGATGTAGAGACCTTTTTGGGTGCAATCCCAACTCCTTGGTCCTAATAGCTTTGGTCCAAGTGGACACTTTGAAATGGTTGGGTACGCTCACCTTTGGCGGAAGCTCTTTGAATTTGTATTTGTAATGAGAGAGATTTTCCTTGTATGAGAGAACTTCTCTCGAATTTTATTTCATAGGTTGGCTAGCTCAACTGCTTTTACCAAGAGTTGGTGCACAATGATCGACAATTATTTAATTTCATCACAGCCTAGCATATAGGTAAATATCAAAAGATAACATGTGAACTTGTTTGCATAATGGTTAGGGTTTGCTGACACTCGGGTTTCTTGGAGCCTTTATTGACTTTATCCCATCCTCGAGCATCATTAAATCATATCTAAACTTAAATCTCAAGTCTCAGTCTCTCAAGTGATAACTGAACTCATCTCATCAATCATATAGTTGTGGATGTGATGTGCTGATCACATTATTCAGAAGGTAGAAATGAAGAGTGCAATATAGCAATCAAATCTTTCAAAATAGGGAAGTGAGGATTATTAAGTTTCAAACCTAATGATTAAGGATGTTTAACTCAGACTCTCAAGATCTCAAAAATCAAGTGTGCTCAAATCTTCAAGCCTTCAGTGGTATGAATGTGTCAGGAATACACTAACTCCAGAGTTAGTGAAATTTTTTGATTTTTGAGTTTTGCAATTTTTATGAGATTTTTCTCAATCTCAAGAGAAATAATGACTGGCCCAAGCTCATATGAATATTTGCATCCATTTCCAGCCAGTATTGGTGTTCGTACAGATTGTTAGATGGCTACTAGTGTTACTTCAAGGCGGTGTCATTCGCATTGTCTTTCAACCACCCACTCTGCTAAGGGAGACTGTAGTTCCCTCATTAAGAAATGGCTTCTCATTTCTAAGCTCAATAGTCAGGAATTACTGCTTAGAAAAGATTTTAAATTTTCATATTTTTATGGAATTTTGAATAAAGTTAAATGTATTTACAAAATAATAAGTTAGTCCCTCATTTTTGAAAAGCTTTTTGAAATATTTTTCAAACCATGTCACATAATATATATAGATTTTCAAAATATTTTTCAAGTGATTTTCAAAACAAGTAAAACCTCTTTTTTCAAACCAATGTCAAATATTTTTTAAAATAGTCTAACAAAGTTAGAAAATTTTCCAAATCATTTACAAATGTTTTTACAAAAATCAGTTCAAGAGATACTTATACCCTAGCCTTGAAAAATTTTCAAAAATATCAAAATACGAGCTATGGATAAAGTATATATATAATATATACAGTATACCCCCTATACTTAAACTTTACCATGTCCTCATAGCACAAAGTGATATGAAGGCATAACTCATGTCAAATACAAGGCGATATAGCAGAACTGACTCAGATGGCCCCCTTATACTTAGGTTAAAAATAACTTAATTATAAGAAGACAAGAAGAGGGAAGAATAAATGACTCGGATCTCTCTTATACTTAGGCTAAAAATAGCCCAAGTATTGGATATGCAATAAAGATGGAGGGACCCATGGTTGATACTCAATGATTATACAAAATCCCCCCTATACATAGGCTAAAGAGTAGCCTAAGTATTTGGATGTGGATTTCAGGCAGGGAAATAAGATATTAGTTAGGGCTAGAGGGGGAGGGTGGAAATATGGAGATGATTGGATGCACGGAGATTGGGGGGGATAGATCATCTAGGGTTACGGAAGGTACATGCAAGCTCAACGAAGCAAGCATTAACCCTCATTTCACCAACTCACACGTGAAGAACAACAAAGGTTGGTCCTTTATCTTTTCATTTTTATTGGTGATCATTAAAAATTGAAGTTCATTACGTAGATTTTAGGGATAGGTTTTATGCACTATCCAAGGGATACATACCTCACCTCTCAACAATAAAAAACATCCTACGTTAACTGGAGAGGGTTGCTCTCCCATAATCCAAGAGTGAATTTTATTCCAGTTTATTTCATCAACTTGTATTATATTACAGTCCTAATTTTAATTTGAGGTTGTCACTGTATTAATGTGATCACAAGTCAAGCATTCATCGTCTACTCGGCCATTCATAATTTCCTTTAATATCCTACGCGATAAATCAAGGGAAGATCAAGAAAAGGCATTACATTCATGAAAAACCATGACACATGCTTTGAGAGAGGACTTACAATGCCTCTAGCAATCTCCTTGCATATGCAAGGCTGTATTAAAATTTTACACGGTGTGCATGCAAGTCGAAGAAATCGCACCCTAAACATGCTTCTATTAGCGGGAAAGAATTCAATTATTTTGGCTAAGTAAAGTGATGTAAGTATGTATTGTGAATTATGTGGGTCTTAACCTACGAGGCAAACACCAGCGACAGAGAAATAAAAGAGCTCGGAGAGCCATGTGCCTAGCCCTAAGTCAACAGTCAAGTGGAGCCTCACCCGGACTTGGGTGAGACTTCACACACCACGTGCATTGTTCAAGTTCATATTTACATATGCGAGCTCTCAACTGAGGACCACTAGAAATGCAATAATACAAATATATACAAGAAAAAAATGCATGAATGAAATGTCGAATAAGCTCCTTGAATACTTCTGAATTTCTTCTGCAGCTCCTCACACCGGGAGCTCCCGACTCCACGTTTCCATGGTTCTCAAGCATCTTCGATCTCCATGGGCCCTACCACAAAAGAGAAACATCAGAAAATCATCAAGAAGATAAATCAACAAATGTTATAGAAACACACACAATGTGAAGACCTAACATTTTGAAAATTATTAACTTACAAATAATATAATAAAATCCAAAATATAAATAAGGATGAGCAATGTCCTTGTCAACGACGCCATTTTATGAACCATGTTTTCACCGCTTTAATTGTCATGTATTGTCATAGCACATGTGGTGAAAATGATCCATGCGAAAACCACACCTTCGAAAATGTGGAAGTTATTTTTACTTGGCAAGATACTAAGGTCGAACATAGGGACACGGGCCTCCTCATCCATTCATCGAAACTATTTATTAAAAATCAAATTAAATTCATAGTCTTAGGTCTTCATAATTGATGTATGAAGATGCACAAACACACAATGTGATGATGTAGATGAAATGTGCAACATAGAATGATTGCTACAAAATTCAAAGAGAATGCACAAGAAATGAAGCATGCATATTTTTTTATTTTTTAAAATGCATGAATGATGATATGAGATATGATGATGCAGAAAATAGTGTACAAATATGCTGTAAAATAATCAAATATGTGATCATTTAAATAAAGGTTAATTTTAGAGATAAATTGAGCAATAAAGTGTATTAATAGCATCAAGGAATGAAGAGCAATTGATACAATAAATCTAAAAATATAGCATGTGTTTAAGTGTCAAAATAAGGAATAATTGATGCCATTAGATAGATAATAAAATTAGGATCCCAATGAAACTGAAATCAATTGAAAAGGAGATTGTATGATCAAGATATTAAATAAAGAGTGTAAGAGCATAAATGTAATAAAAATATGCAAAATAAAAGGATAAATATTGTAAATCAGCCCTTCACAGGGGCATGGATGTAATTCATGAAAGCCTTCAGGGATTGCTTGGAATTTTCCTAGGAGTGCACGTGCAAGGCACATGGGTCTGGAAGTAAATAACCCATCCCGCATGTGCATCGCACACGCACGGGATAGGTTCAGGGTGAGGCTCGACGGTAGGTAGGTTCAAAAGCCATGTGGTCCACTTAGGAGCTTTAGGCGAGTGGCATAGATACACCGATCCTATAAGGTCAAGGTGGAGGCTGACATTCTATCAAGACCGTCCAATCAAAGAGATTGGATGGTACCTGTATTTTTTGATGTCTTCCCCCTCCACCGTGTATTGGCGGCATAAAAGGGACTCCGACGAGATGCTTGGAGCTCCACCCAGCCCCTCCTTCCATGCTGAAGTTCTAGGAAGCACCCTGAAGAGTTGGTGAAGAAGATCTGATGGAGGAGGAGATGCTGGATTCTCTTGAAGTTAGTAATGACTCGAGCTCGCCGGAGGAGCTGCTCGAGAAAAGAGATGCAGTGCAAGCTCTGACCATTGAAGAAGAAAAGACCCGCACACGTTAGGAATAACCGAAGCGTGCGTAGATGGAGTTTGTGAGTGAAGTGGAGGTCCCGTGGAGGTGGAGGAGCGGGGGATCGGAGGTTCTTCTACGACGAAGCAGAGAAGAAAGGGGGCACATGTGATCAGGGTTCTGGAGAAGGGAATCAGTGATCGAAGTCGTGCATGAGGATGGTGGACGTGTGGAGGAGCTCAGAGGATGGTCAGGCAACGATGATAGGTGTTGTGTGCATCGGAGAAATAAAGAGGAAACATCTAGAAAAAGAGAGGAAGAAGGTTACCTGAACGAAGCAGGTGCTTTGGCGGTGGAGGCGGCTTGGGCCGAGCTTCTTGCGAAGCTCGAGGGTCGTCGCACAACGGGGCCAGCAAGTCCTTGATGCTCGATTGGCTGCTAGGTGGCCAAGGCACGTCGATCAATATCGTGGGTCATCACCTGGGTAGAGGGTCATCATCGCCTCGACTATTTACCCCTCTGCTGTCATTAGAGGGGCAAGGGAAGCTGGTCCTACGCTTGTGAAATGGTGGATGAAGCGGAGAGGAGGTGGAGGCAAGGAATTTATAGTTGGTGTGTGAAAGTTTCAGATGATGATCGAGGGTGTTTTCAACGGTCGATGAGGGTATTTTGAACGAGTAATGAAGGCATAAATGGGAGAGCAAGGATCGTAGGAATAACGCTTCGTGGCAAGGCCGTTAAGGAGTAGAGAGGGTGAGAGATGAAGGTGGTGAAATAGGAAGGGGCGGGGTTGAAATGCTTGGGCGGTGAAGGTTTTGGCGGTGGAAGAAGAAGCCTAGGCCATTGGATCTCGCGATCCAGTGGTAATTTTTGAGGCGCAGGCGGATGCTCATGATTACATCAGAGGGTATTATCTAAGGGTAGAGAGAAGAGCAGGAGTGGACGGTGATGATGAGGTCAGGGGGTAGATCCTATGGCTAGGAGAGAATGGGCAACGTGGACAATGAGGAGCCACAAGATGGGGATGCCATCCATTGGCTAAGGAGGAAGTGGGTGTGGGTGGCTGTGATGCTTCTGGGAGAAGGATCAAACGGTGGAGGAAGACGCGGAAATGAATGGTGGAGATGAAGGCTGGGGAAGTGGATCTAAGGGCTAATAGTAGAGGTGGGTGGCAGGAGGAGAAGGGGCCACGTGGGCAACCAAGAGGGTGCCACGTGGCCTAATCAATTATTCAGAAAATAGAAAAATAAAATAAAAATAAAAAAGAATTAATTAGAGGTCAAATTAGGAAAATGTCAAAACATGAAAGTTGTACATCTCGAAGAGCTCTACAAGTTTCATGTTGACCAAAAGTCAGAGTAGGTCAACAATGCAAGGAAATATTTTTGGAAGTATTTTTATTAAATAAAAACACTTGATTTTAATTGCTTCGTGATTTTTTGTATTTTTAATTTCTTTTCAACACTGAAACAAATATTTATAATATTTATCTATTTTTTGGGATTTTAATAAAAGAGAAAATAAAGAAAATGTCAGTGATAAATATACAATAATTAGGGTTTATTACAAGGAGGAGGATTATTGCTAAAGATGTGGAATTAATGAAGATTTGCAAAGAAGTTCTTATTCTTCGAGGATAAAGAGGGAATATAGTGATGATTAATTAGAGATTCATCAAGAGCTCCCATGTCCTTCTTCTTGGTTGGGAGATTGCTGATTGCGTTTACTATAACTGCGGTCAGAATATGTTTCACATTTCATTCATAAGCTTTGTGCGGCTGTCTCTTTGAAGTACATTCATCTTTCAGACCTTCTTTGATGGTCGACATGTACTTTATGGCCTTGAGCAAGGGCATTTCAAAAATAAGATTTTGGATAATCTCAGCAACATCGGGATCAGACAAGGCAATTTTAAATTTTTTTTATTTTTTTGGAGTTTCTCATATCGTCTAGAAGTAGAATATTTAGAGAATCAAAAGCAACAGTAGAAATAATGTTCTTATTTACATAAAAATATGTGCCCACATGAAGTTGTACAAGTGGATGACTAAAATGAACATAGTCATCCAAGAAAAGTGGGCATCCTAAATCTGCAAGCGGGGCTCCATCGGCTGGTGTCAGGTTAACGGAGTGTGCAGTCTCCTCCAAGGTTGGCTGGCTAGTGCTCCAGCTACTACTGCTGGTGCTATCTTTTTGGTGTTTTTGATTTTGCTGATTTTTTGGGGTTTTTTTTCTGGTGCTTCTCCTATGTCTTCTTCTTCCTCATCCAACCTGTATACTAGATCGACTGATGCAGAATATGATGATTTTCCTGGCAAAGCTTTATTCTTCCCCTTCATGGTGGTAATTATCTGAAAAATCCTATCGCTCTTGAGAGTAACATCATTAGATAAAAACATATCATGTATTTCTGACTCTATAGGGTTTGATGAGACACTGCAGACTACCTGCTCTTTCTTGCAGAAATTGTTGGGGTTAGCCTCCACCTGTGCTGGAATGGAGGTGTTCGCGCTAGTGAGGACATCGAGTTTCTAGCTCATCTTTACTAGGCTTTTACTAGCTAAGCAAAGCAATCCAAGGTGGGATTCATAAGAGGGATAGCCTCAGATGATTCATCATGATGTCTACGTTGATGCTCGGACTGGTGTGGAGGCTGCTGGTGGGAATACTGAATGTGGAGCTGAGGAGAAGGGTGGTATTGTTGATACTATTGAGGAGGTTGGTTCTGATATGCAATAATAGAGTACTACTGATTGTGATGATACTGTCGGTACTGTGGTTGTTGATACTGATTCTGTCTCTAATTGCCATGTCATGGCAGAGACTGTTGGTGGTGTTGAGGTTGGTTCTGGATAAATCTCCCTCCTTGTCGTTGAGGGAACTGACGATTACTAGACTGTTAGCCCTGTTAGTGTCTACCTGGATGGGCCTGCAGTGCATCATTGGCCCATACACCATTCACCTCTTGAATGAGAGGTGGAGGAGGGAAACATGGATCCTGCATGGACTGGGTTCAGGCTGGTAGACTACCAGGTGTTCTTGTGGCTTCTATAATGATATCAACTCTAGGGCATGAACGTAATATATGTGTTGGACCACTGGTTGAGGTTGACTCAACTGAATAGGTTGTGGTGGTGCTAGTTCCTTCGACTCAGTAGGAGTGGTAGTCGATGCAGACACGAAATCGCAGGAGCTGATTGTGTTGACCAGCAGCTTTAGTTGCTTGGTAAATTGATCTAATTTATCCAGTTGTTGTTTCCTCTGTTCGATCACGTTTCGAGGTGTTGTGATTGTTTCTCGATAATATATACCTTGGACAGGTAGCTCCCTATGATGCTCAAGTTGGAGCTCTCATCCCTGTCCAGCTCGTGAGAAGATGCCATATGAACTGGCTTCTGGATAGTGTGGGACTAGCAGTGATAGGCACATGATGATAACAAGGCATCCTCTCCTGCGACCATCTCCTTGAAGATCTTCCAGACGACATCCTTGTCTTTATTGAAATGCGAGTCATCGCAAGCGACATCGAATAGCTTCCGACTTTCGACTGTAAGTCCCCCAACGAAATGTTAGACCGGGCTGGTCCTAGGAATGTCATGATGGGGACATTTATCTTGCAACTCCGTAAACCTCTACCAAGCTTCATGGATAGATTCATGGGTGGACTGGGTGAAATTGACGATATAGGCACACATCATGTTATGTTTCCCAAGAGGATAGTATTTGTGACAAATGGTAGACTTAAGCTCTTCCCATGTTGTGACGATCTTCCCCAAGTGGTCGATTCAATAAAAGACTTTGTCCTAGAGACTGAACATGAATGCCACCATCTTGACTACTCCTAACGGTTTGTTAGGTAGTGAGTTGTTCCACAAATGTGCATGAATTATTACAGGTGGATATACAACTCTTCATTTGCATTGTCGTGGATGTTGGGTAAGAGTGCCAAGAGTTTAGGCTTCAGTTCGAAATGCACATGGATCGTTGGGATTTGGATCCACTCCGTGACTTGCCCGACTCCAGGATTGTAGAACTCCTTGAGAGTCAGCTTGGTCTGCTCTCCAATGGCTTCATCTGTAGGATTTGCATGCCCTCCACCTGCTCTTCTTTCTTCTTCCGCTCCTCCTCCTCCTGGGATGTCTTTACTTCTCCTTAAGTTATTCAGCATGTTTTGGAAGGCGATTTGGGCCAATGCCTGGCTGGTGAGATGCTGTTGTATCGTCTGAATGGAGGCAAGAAGCTAGGCATTCATGACATTCTGATCGGGCTGGCCCTGCTCTTGTTGAGGAGGATTCTGGTATCCCTTCCCTTTCCCTGTGGGAGCCATCTCTTTGTCTTTTTATGACTCTAAATCTAAGATAATTTTTGGCTCCAGATTGGTCTTGTGATCTATACATGGAATGATGCCCTGATCATTCTGAATAGAAGCATCAGATGGAGTGACTCATTCTATGTTATGGTCAACACAAAATTTCATTAAGGATGGCGAGGTGTAAGGAGTGAAATCATTTGCCATCCAAAATTGGCAGAGTTCAGGATAAGAGTGATCCCAGATTATTGAAGAAGGCGGGGAGTTTGGAGATCAGTTTGTGAAGTCTGAATCGGGTTCTCGAGAATCACCCCAAATTATTGGAGAAGGCAAGCCTAGAGAATCGATGTTGGTGTCGGCTTAGTCCCGACTAATCCATCCATGGGTCGCCATCTCGAAATGGAAGAGGAAGATCGAGTTTGGATGGAAGATACGGTGGTAAAAAAATAAAAGGATTGCAAAATATTAGAAGGCTCAAAAGTGAGAGAGGGCAAGTGAGGAGTAAAACAGAGGAAAATAAAAGGCACAAAATGTGCGAGACTGATCTTTGAGCTTAACTAAAATAACACAAACAACAAACACTCGGGGTTCTCCGACTCAACAGAGGTGAAGCAGTAAGAGTTTGTCCATTTTTTATATTTTCAATTTTATTTTTGTTTTGCAGGCAAGATCTCATAACGAGAACTTATGAGCGCTAACCCTATAGGAGCGTGTGTACTGGAAGGAAAGTTCCTCGTACTTCGACCTCCTTTGTAAACTGTGATTTGCACATTGAACGGTCTTTGATCTCCTGCTTGGGAGGCTACTCAGTAAAAGAATAAGAGCGGAAGCCAATAGGTGAAACCAATACTTAGGACCTCGCTCGCAACAGAATCACACGTGAGCATGCTAGGACCTACTCAGGCGTAAATTGATAAGACATACATACCCGTGAGGGCGTGACCTACGCTCAGTACTTCAGACCAAGTTAGATGCTCCACACAAGGTGGGAACACTGTGCTCAACAAGGCCCTACTCGGTTACGTATGATAGAAGCGCCAATACTTCACTGTCCCAGGTGATAATTAAAGTGCCACAGATCGGGATTTTGGCTCTATTCCTTATGGGCCACACCTCATTCGGTCTGGAATGTATCTGAAATTAATGAGGGCTTTATGAACCCAAAACAATGATGTACATTACTAATTTTAATCAAGATCAAAGTTTTATTACCTATCCCCTTGTTTTAATTTTTTGGTTTTCAATTTTTGAGTAATTTTCAAAATAAGCTGCCTAATGATTATATTTTTCTTTTATGTCCTAAGTTATATAAACACAGGGGGAGAGGACGGAAAAGCTGTGCAAGTCGTCACTAAGGTGGAAATCTCACCTTAGTGACTAATGATGCATGTAGAGTTAGAATTACTTACAATGCTTCCCAACTCTCTCAATGCGGGTGCAAAACAGAATATATAAACCTATGCTATATGTGCGATATGCAAATGGTAGAAATCACCCTAAAAAAGAATTGCTATTTATCTTGAAGAATCAAATGGTAATTATTCAAAAATGAGATCCAAATGTCCGGTCTCGTAAGCTCATCGGTACTCACCACAACTTGTCCAGCAGGCATTGTATAGAACTTCTCTCGGTGCTCAATCTCAAGTCCAAATACTCAACAATTAAATTTGACTAAGTCCAAATGTAAAAAACTATAGGAACATGCTTCTATTAGGTGTTTGGACCTACTTTACTGTGCAAGCAATCCTAATGTCTAAGGGATCATTCCACAAAACAAATGAAACAAAGGCGGAAAGCTCAAAATTTAGGAAACAAAATAAAAGAAAGGTGAAGAAAACAAGGAAAACCGTGATAGGGCCTCTAGGTGAATAGACATTCTGGCAATGGACCTCACTAATTATAGAATTGTCCGAATTATTAAAAATTAATTTTAGAAATAAAAATCTCTCTCTCTCTCTCTCAAACACAAAATGAAAAAAATCTAAGGTCGGACTGCTCTTCCCCTTCTTCCTTGCTCCTCTCGCACTCTCTCTCCTTGTTGGCTCGCAAGAGAAGGCCAACCTCCGCTAACATTGATGTGCCCACCTCCTAAGAGATAGCCATCGCCAAGCAGCCCCTCGCAAGAAAGATCAACAAAAAATATGGATTAGAACAATCAAATAATTATCAAAATAAAGTAAACAGAAAATAAAGAAAAATAATATGCAACTATATATATATATAATGTGTTATAATCTGTTGCTCGCTGGCAACGATGCCATTTGTTTAACTAGAAATAACCAAGAGCGGGCTTGTGGTCCACACAAGGTGGGACCAACAGTCATTGTGTCCCTCTCTTGAAGACCAAAGCAAGAAGGATGTGGATCAAAATTTATTATACCCTACAAAAAAGTGTATAGAGGATAAGCAGGTAGGTGTTAAACTTAGGTAATACACGTGTAGCACTGATATATTATTTACGAATAAATATAAATAAATAATATAGGAATAGATATATATAGGTATGCACACTATTTACTTAGTTCTTCTGGATTTTTTGATTGATTTTTTAATTAATTATTTTTTATTTTTAAAAGTTTTGCATATATATTTTATATATTTTTCGATTTTAAAATAATTAAAAAATATTTATAATAATAATAATTAATATTATAACTTATATAACTATATATAGATATATAATATACTATAGGGTAATATAATTACAAATATAGGTAAAAATAGTCAAAAATAGCAAAATAAAATGTTTGTATTTTCTAAATTTTATACTATTTTTGTGATTTTTATAGTATTTTTGCTAATTTTTAGGTATTTCTATAGTCCAAAATATCCCAAAATGGAGATCAAATAAATAGACCGAATTGATTTGGGGTTTAAAAATAGAAAAAAGCCTCAAAAGTTTTTCAAATAAATTTTAATATATACTAATATATATAAATATGAGGAAATATTTATGGGGTTTTGAATATTTTTTTATATTTTGATAACATTTTGGAGCCTTTTAATTTTTTATAATTTTCTTTTTCTATTTTTTAGGGGATTTTGGTCTGGAGGTATAAAATAGAATAATATAATATATCTATTTTTTTGGAATTTTGGAATATTTTTTATAATTTTTTTTATTCTGTAAAGCAAAATGAGAATATTTGTGCACTATTTGATTTTTATTAAATAGGAAATGGGCATAAAATGGAAATCTAGTTACATTGCATGAAAGAACATGCATCCAAGTACCTCATCCTATTTTTTCATAATTTTTGGAGCGCGGATAATATTTATACAAATTAGACAAACATACACAAAAATACATGAACTAGCAGGGGTATATTTGTAAATAAAAATAAATGCGAGGGACACAATGCAAATAACCAAAAAAAATATAACTGATATTAGAAGTTTTAATATTAAACTACAATTAAAAGAACCCACAAGGGTTTACATGTAATTTTTACAAAACAGAACATGTGGGTGCACGTGACAAGCAAGGATTATTTTGCAATATTGAATATAAACGAGGGTGTATATGAAAATATGCCACTACTTTTTAAGAGGCATACGGCATTTACAAGCATGACTAATAAATTACGAAATGATGAAGGGGGGCTTTGAAGTTTACTCACTTAAGCGCCTGGATCGGACTGTCCTTCGCGTGGCACACGACATATAAAGCGGCTCTGGTTGGGCAACGTTTCGAATAGAACCAAGGGTCAGGATTAGACCAGGGTCACTGGCCTTGATCTGAATGTCGTTAGGGGTCTAGCAAGAACACAAAGAACACATGAGCTCCTTGGCTTCATTCTCTGATTCAACATTGTTCCGTGCTCGAATCCTCTTGCCGATGGGCTCTTTTGCTTCCAGGGGCCTTTCCGCATGTGCTGATGCACTCAAAATGACTCCAGGTCCCAGTGATGGGGACCTAGGTGTCCCTAAGTCTGGGACATCTCCTGGATTTTGACTAGGGCTCAGATTCCCTCTTCTTCGCGCAATACCTACATAGGAAGGAGCTACGACTTGAGGCAAACACCTCGATCCAAAAGATGAGGTCGGAGACCTCGTGGATGGATGAAAGGGGTGCATCTCCAGCGTGGTGGTAGAGGGGAGCTTCAAATACTCTATTTAGTACTTGAATTGAGGGTGCTTTTGGGCGGGATCGATGAAGACAATGGAGAGGAACAACATGGGACAAAAAGTGTGGGTTGATTATAGGTATATCACTGTGAAACACGACTTGGTGCGGGGCTCCAAGTATACGCCTAAGTTGGATTTGAAGCTAACCTACTAACTGAAATGAAAATCTAACTAAGCAATAAAAAACTACAACTAAGGTTACCTAACAAGGAAGATGGCTCGATCGTCCTGAAGTGGCTAGAGCTGAATCTCGACGGCAGCGACCAGAGGTGATGGATGCACCGATTCAGAGGTCCTCCTCGCTGCAATTTTCAACCAACCGCTCCCTGTCATGAAGCTTAGATGTTTTAGGTTGGATTTATGGGATAAGAATAGAGGAATGTCAATCCAAAAACTTAAAAGAAGATTTGGGGGTATATTTATAAGCGAATTTTTGGTGGTTTTCGATGGGCGTTGGCGTGAACGGAGATGGTCGTAGGTGAAGATTCGAGGATGGGAATGTGTGAGGGATGATCAGGCTATAATGTAGTGGAAGGCTCGAGGCAAGAGAGTGAAGATGGTGATGTAGAGAAATTGGCGAAGGTGGGGTTTTCGAGAAGTTCTAACAGGAATCAGAAGGGGGACCGAACAGTTCACCCTAGGTCAATAAACGGAAGCACCTGGTTGGTCTACGTGGACCAACCAGGAAATTCCAAGGAAAAAAAGGCCTTGGAAAATGAAAAAAAATTAGTAAATGTATTAAATATTTTTAGGTTATAAAATAAAAAGTATTTCTAATTTCATGTGGAATTTAATACCTATATTTATTTATTTTTTCAAGGTGTTTATTGCATGTTGCTTGTTACAAGTATATTTATAGGTATGTTGACCTATGTTTTGTATATTTTATTTTTACTTTGTATTTTAAATGTTTTTATTTTATATACATAATATACATTTATAACTTATTTAAATATACACAAATATATTTTTATTATATTTTTCTGATATAATATGTACACTTAAATAAATAAGGGTATTAATTGCATAAGTATTACCATATTCATCTATGTATTTTTATATGTTATTTTATTTTAGTATTTTCTTTATGGTTTTATTTTATCCTAATTATGTACATATACTATAAAGAATATTTACAAAAGTATAAAGTAATGAAAAATGTAAAGAATGAATAAAATGAATATTTTATTCAGGTACATTGTACAATAGTGGTCTGAAACCTAACTTTTGCATCTTAATTCAAAATTGAATGAAACCACATTCATTAAATAGCTAATAAAAAGTTATATAATTAAAGATGATTATGGTACATTTTGAATACATATGGAGGAGATACATGTTTGGTAAGCTTGGATATTGGATTTTTATTATAAGAGTAAAATGTACATTATATATTATTTTAATATGAAATCAATTTTGTATTTTTTATAGACTTTTATCTACAACTTTCATGTACAAAGTTTATTGATATAAGGTGTAAATAATAAAGAAAAAAATGGCTCCCAAAAATTAATTATTGGCCTATATTTTTAGAGTTTTCATACTATGTGATCTGTACAGTTGGCCGCCATATCTCCCCCTACTTTATTTCTTATTGACTAAGTCATCATGATGAGTGAGTCTCAGGGACTAGGATTAATCAACACCTATGGTGTTTCGCTTCTTTTTCTTTTCTTCCTTTATTCTTTAATTTTGGACTTAAATAAGTAAACAATATTGTATACAATATTTCGTACAAATTAAAGAATGTTTAATTTGACAAATTAATAATATCTATATATATGTATTAGCTAGGGATCTAAAGCCAAAATGAAAGAATAAAGGTGATGAAATGAAGATTCATCACTCGGTCATATCGAATTTATTTTATCTTCCTTCTTATTTCATTATCAACGAAATAAATGAATTCATTGAACTTTTCAAAGGTTTCAGATTTGTAACATAATAAGAAGACAAAACCATAACAATAATGATCATTGATAAATGTCATATTGTATTGATGTCCATTAAGAGCTGCAATACTAAAAGGACTATATAATCAGTATGTACTAGGTCAAGTATACTTTCACATCATTCACTTTTCATAGAGAAGGGTGCCTTGGATATTCTACCTCGAATATAATGCTCGCAAGTCAGTAAATTACGAAATTCTGGAAATCCAAAGGTCCCAGTCTATTGATCATATCAACAAACACCGGTCCAAGTCTTTGATGCCAGATCATAGTTAAATGATCTCCATCCTCTCTTCACATTTTAGGGGTTTTATTATCATTAGTAATATGAACATCCATGCATGTTTAATTCATGGAGTCCTTCATGCATTAGAGAGCCATCTAATATAAAATTACCATAATGATTTATGATAAGTTTATTAAAAAAAAGAATTGTATATCATTGTCTAATTAGTTTAGATATGGATAGTAAATTTTGTCTAACATATGGAACATAGAGGCATTCTCTACTAATTAGGACTCTCGTACTAGATAATGATACTCTACATGTTCTAATGGAAGTTGCTGCAATAGTTGCATCATATCTCATTTGGATAACTATCTTCCCTTCATCAAATCTTCTAGTTTCTTGAAACATATGCAAATGATTGCATACATGAACTGAAGCACCAGGATTGAAAATCCAACTTCTTTTTCGTCTTACAAGTAAGTTGGTTTCAATTATGATAGATGATTTAGATGACTTACCTGACGGAGCTATACCTTTGCCTTCCTCGAAGATCTTCCAGTATTCTAGACAATTGTGCTTTCAATGCCCAGCTTATAAAAGGAATGGAATACATCCATCTCCTTGGATGCCCGATGTGCCGAAGCATTAGAAGATTGATCAACAATTTGGCCTTCTTCTCTTGGATCAGACCCTTTCGAGATCCATGCTTCGTGTCACGCTTCCCTTTGACTTGTGCAACCATTGCACTAACAGATAGGAGGATGTCTTGAACGAATGCAGCGTCTATAGGTTACTTGTGAAGCACCTTAGAGAATGATCCAAGAATGTAGCAATGAGAGATCGATTGATCCCCATGCCACTTATAGTTATATTCTCAAGCATCATCTCTCTGAGGATTCTCATTTTACATAGATGAGAGAACATATGCTATATGCTCTATCTCAAGTATATGTTTTAAATTAGAGATCCAATCAGAATAATTTAGACTGGTTAACTGATTGTAAATGGAATAATACATATACACATATAGTAGAAACATGCTATTCAAATATGGTTGAGCTTTTTTGTCATAACGTTTGGAGTTGTGCATTACTTTTAGGATATACATTATCTTATAAGAAATAATTAAATCATATAATGCCTCCATTGCCCAGATTAATTTGAACTATGAAATACCATGAGTACAGAACCCACGATAATCTATATAGTCTCTATTTCCATTATAAAATTTTATGTTTTGGTGTGTAACACATGCGGAAATCATCATGGCATTGGTTATTACTGTCAACTCATGATTTAAATCAATAAGTAGATAGTACACACCTATGGTTGTTTGGATTAGGATAACCACTAGGCAACTCACCTTATCTTATATTGATAATGACCGTCAATATGATGAATAAAGTTGTAATTGATGCAACGCATGTATTAATATAATGTTGGTATTTTCTTAGAAAACATATGGACTTAAACCAACATAATTTTTGTTGTTGTGGTATTATGGCATCATTCTTCATTAGATAATGATTACATTCGATTTTATAGTATTGGGGTATTCATTCATTAAATAACCATCACATAGTTGATTTTAAGAAGAGTTGTTTACGTATATTGAAAGTTGGATTTATTTGGATATTTAACATTTAATGTCCAACTGTGGGGAACTAGAGTTATGCAAAATGATTCCCATGTCGAGTATCATCTTTAAGTTTCAAATTTACGAGGGGATCAACTAATAGCACTCCCCCTTTCTATTATTCCATTATAAACAATTAAGAAATAGATATATTTTCCGATCATCAGTAAATATGCATACCAAAAAAATACCTTGATTTTGATCAATGGTGGAGCTATCGACATTGTTATTAAAATAAATATTTAAATTAGTATAATTGTTATCAATTGTGAGATCATAGGTTGAGCTTTAGACATGTTTATCGAAAGTTAGATAGTCATAGATGCTTGTTTTTATGGTGAGATTTTAAAGAAAATAATAACAATGATTGTTGATATGAAGTAAACGTTATGGATGGAGAATTTTGATTATGATATTTTGCTATTCTGGTTTGAATTGAGGTCCTTGGGGGTTTACCCAAGACAACTACCCAGTTCCCATGTAGCGGAGGTCTGTGAGTTTCACGCTAGTTTGTGCTTGTTTAAGAGAAATGATCCATGATCGAATGCCAACATTGGGAATTGCACATGGTGGTGGACTCTAATCAAGGAGTGGAAATCTGATGATCAGTAAGTCATGGTTCTCTTATTAAAATTAAATTAAGGTTGAAAATCACTTTATCAATGTTTGTTTACATGTGTTGTGCTAAGAGAAGTTAGCAAACCCCGTAGTGTGGCACAACTCTCATGGTCCCGATGACTCCTAGATGTAGTATTATTTATGGTTCCACGGATCTGTTGATTTGTTCTGTAACTTTTTCGGTTGCGCGTAGTGTTACGGGTACAGTCAATGTATTTGCGTCCTTAGTACGACACCCATTTAAGACTCGTACTTCATCATAAGGGTTTATCTGGTGTGATCTTGTTTGACCGTGATGTACTCATTCCCGAGTATTCTCCTAGAGGTGGGTAAGATGGGGATATATGTTGAAGCTGGAACTGGGGTTTGTTCGCTTAAGTTGGTTGCTCCAATGCACATGTTATGACTATTGACCGCGATGTACTCATTCTCGGGTATTCTCTTTGTGTCGGGTAAGCTGGGAAAGGAGTTGATGCTGGAATTGAAGTTTGTTTGCTTAAGTTGGTTGTTCCAACGCACATGTTATGACTGCTGAGATTATGTTATCATTGTTTGAACTCACCAATTAAATGATGTAAATATGCTTTGAATAGTACACTTATGTGTATATACGTATATGATCAACCCCAAACATTTTTTCAGGCATATGTATAATTGACGAGCTCGTCATATAAATAAAGTAGAAATGCTTGGAGAGTACGAGTAGCGAATTGCATGTAACTTATAATAATTAATATTTGTTAATGGTTTGGAATAGTGAACAAGTAATTATACGAACAATAAATGATGGAATATGACTTTTTTACACTTCATGTTAGTGCATATTTGTTAGCATGTTTATCTATATAGAGCTTTTTGCTGATACATTAAAAATCCATCCAAGTTTGTAGGTTGTTAAGCAATAGTCATGAATTAAGCTTCCGCAATTTGTATCCAACTTCAAGGTACATTTTCACTAGTAAAATTGTACTACTTTTATATCTTCTGCAGTTTAAGATCTATAGTTATATTGAAAATATGTTGTGGACTATGTTGCAAATTTTTAAAATCTCAAGAACCATGAATATACAATATTTTGAGGTATTTTATTATTTAATTTTCCTAATTTAGATTCTAAATGTTGATCATTATGTATGAATGTGGCCATTATTGAGTATCTGGATCCTAAGGAGTCAGGTTTGACGCTCCTCCCATGGGGGCGGGGTGTCACATAAGGCCAAGTTGCAGAGGATCAGATAGGGTGGGATTATGGCATCCAGTCCAACTACTAAACAAGCCCACAATATAGATGCATAGGGTATCTAGAGACTTGCTCCCACGATACGATTGCACATCGCCAATGTCGATGCACATAGATGAGACCATCCTCGAATGTAACTCATAAAATAACAACCAAGAGACAGGAAAAGTAAAACTTTATAGTGGGTGGGCGAGAATGGAATTCTTGTGCTTATAGAAAACCGTCTATTGGTAGGCTTATATAGATCTTGCAGTGATCCTTTAGATCTGTAACTGCCCACCAAGGAGCTTCTCCTTAGAACTGGAAATTACATAATCTAGAGCGTCAAGTTGGGTCAAATTCCCATAATGGTAAGATTAGAATTAATTTCTTGGATTAATATATCTGAGCCACTTAATGAAATCCACAATAAAAATATCCAGATCCTGTAGGGGCTAAGGGAAGAGAGGTCAAAGGGCCTAGAGAAGTTGGGAGCGGAGATGTCATGATGGTGCTTCAGAGATGAAGCCTTTTTTCCCATCTACTCTGACTTTGGTGGGAATCTATATCTCAGGAACTCCTCCAGGAAGAGAGTGAGGCAAGCCACTTCACTATAGAACATTACCAGTCGGTAAAGATGCATCATCATCCTAGGTGGGACTCCACTTTACCCTCGACAACTGAGACTCTGCCAAGATTGAGCCCAAGACGGAGCGGAGAGCGGGCATACATGTGTGGTCCTCATTCCTCCTTTCTACTATTATTACAAGAGCTCGGGGTGAGGATTCATATATAAGTCGACCGGAGTTTTAGAACTACTCCATGTAATAAAAACTTAACCAAGCTCCTACTTGTTTGAAATTGGGAATTCTAACCCTAATTGCTTCCCACTTGAAATCAATTTACTTACCCAATGTAATGGCATATGTTTACCTATTTAAACCTAATTACATCAATATAAATACGACTCCACCATGAATATACTATTTGAGAAGGAATTCAAAGTGATGCAAAAGAATCTTTCAACTACCATATTTTTTTAAAGGTAACTTTAAGTTTGAACTCCTACTCACATTACTATTTTCACCTTAATAGGAATGGAGTGAATAAAGTCTTGAGCTTCTAACCTTAGTGTTAAGATATATGACGTCAACAACAAAATATTATTCTTGGTACAATCTTCAGGAAAGATCCCCTTCCTTTAACTGCAGTCCAAGTCACACTCACATAGGCGGCATTCTCCAAAAATGCATTGCTAATATGTTGCCCAAAGGCTTCAAGCCATCAAAGCCTATGATATTTCTAATCTTGTAGTGTAAATGACACTCAGGCTTCTAGGGATAAGACACTCATGCATAAGCATGAATTAAGAGTGCTACAAGTTCTCCAAATAACTTGTTATTACTATATTGAACTATGGTATCTCCACTCAGATAGTTTGGGTTGTCATTGTGGAGAAACTTCTAATATGTCTCATTCTCATCCCAAACTCAGACTTTAGGACTAAATATCTATCATGTTCCTTAGTCAATGGATCCGTTATGTTATCTTTAGATCCAACGAAATCCATATCCATCACACCTTGAGACTAAATCCCTTAACGTATGAAGTCATATTTGAATGTGACTCCTTTTTTCTAGTTGAACTTTGAATTATTAATATCAACAAATGTGGCCATGTTGCCACAATGTAACGAGATTACAAGAACTAGGTTGGCTACATGAAGTTCAGAAAGTTCCCTTAGCCATACAACTTTAATTTCAGTGGTGTCCAAAGTGCACAGTTCAACCTCAAAAGTAGATCAAACTAAAATGGTCTTCTTCACAGACCTTCAAGAGACTGCACTGTCTCCAAGAATAAAAACATACCTAGTAACAACATTACTCCAGACTCCTCTATTTTACCTATGCAGTTTTGTATCAATGTATCACTTACATGGCTCAAGCATTATTGTAAAGAATAGCTGATCATCCTATCATGATCTTTTTCTAACCATAGCCCTTTTCTCTGCCTTCAAAGTGACATTAAATGATTCAAAACTTCCTTCAAATATGGAAACTTAGGGCTACATTATGAGGTCTTTTCCAAACCCATTGACAACTCTTGGAGAGAAACATTGAGGTGCCTTCCTTCCAAACTTCACCTTATACAATATAGGATCAAAATTTTGAAGATGATCAATGTGCCCAACCTAAATAAAAGGGCAATTGAATTAAACAAATTGATTCTCCCTCTTCAACTACAGGTGGAATTACATCCCTCAAATGTTGCACTAGGTGCACAACTTAGTGAAACACTGACATAATATTTGCAAATTGAGGTCCTGATTATTGATCTTCTAATACTAGAGTTAAATAAGACTGGAAAAAGCCTATGAGGTAAATTTAAAATTCCTTCATATACAAGACTCTAAGAGAAAAGCAACAAATAGAGTCTATACTCTTTACATTTATGATCATCTCATCTCCCCCTATAAAGCAATTTAGTGCCTATATATGACTATTTCTATGAGATAGTTTAACAACACAATAGAACAATTTTGTCCAGTCTCCCTCTCCAACATAGGGTACTATTTTTGCCAAGAAATGCGTGATGATGAATTCACCAATAGTGAAGTCTGGAAAGTGGTCTTTGACCTTAAAAGATATAAGGCACCGATACCCAATGGATTCTACATAAGCTTCTTTAAAGACTTTTGGATTATGGTTCAACAAATCTTTGGGAAAATCTTTGAAGTTTTCATTATGACCCTATTGTTAAGAACTCTATAGATCTCATTGATATTGCTAACTATGGAGTGATATCCCTTCTACCAAAGAAGAATAATGCCTTGAGAATTGAAAATATCGGCCTATCACACTTATTAGCAACAAAACGAAAATAATTTCAAAGGTGAACGCAAATAGATGCAAGCATATCTTGAATTATTATCTACCTAGAAACATGTGTGCCTTCCAAAAATCTAGGTCCAATGTGGACTATGTTTCCATAGCCAGCAATATTATTACGAGTTGAAGATGGAAGAGTTTTGATGGTGATCATGAAGATTGACTTTCTTTCAACATCACCCTATTCATTCTTCAACGAATGTTCAATAATGCCCAAAATAGTGTCGAAATAAAAGCCTTCTACTCGACTGAAGGTGAAGTAAAAATTTCTACACTTCGATACATAGATGATGTTCTAATCTTTGTTGAAAATGAGGACACATAAATAAACAACACTATCTGTGTCTTGGATATCCTCTCTAATATCTCAAGACTCGAAATGAAAACTGATAAATTATCTTACTTATTATATAATATGGGATTTGAACTAAGAGATTGATGAATTTGCATTTCATCATCTTTATTCATTTATTTTTACTTAAAATCCTCTATAAAACACTTGTATATAATACACACTTCATATTCTTACTAATTTGTATTTGTGTGTAAATATTGTACATTTATTACTATTTTAACCTAAAATAAATAAATAAAGAAATAAAGGAAAAATAAAGAAAATTAAGAAGAAGAATAAGAAGAAGAAGTCTGTATATATGTAATAGACATAGGTTGAACCGAACCCCAAGAGAAGGTCAAGACTTGACCTGATCGACCAGGAATAAAGTAGGGCGAGATATGATCCTTAATGAAAAAAATCCAAAAAAATGTGTGCTGTGTATATTTGTATACTTACACTATTTTATTTGTACATAAATTGACTTTAAATTAAATAGTTTTCAAAATAAAAGTTGTAAATACAAATGTTATCTAAATAAAACCACACTTGGAAAAAGCTACTAAGCGATAATTGAAAGACCAATTCCGCTCCATATGAACTCAAATTAAATCAAACTTACTTCCATTCTATTCTAAATTAAATTATCTTTAAAATGGATGTGATTTTATAATTTTTGGAGTAACGGTTGAAAAATCGATTTTCAGGGGTGGTTTGTGCAATTTTACCATTTTTACTGTATTTATATTTTTTACATATTAATTTTTTTAATAATTGTATATATTTTTGACTGTAATATAAAGTAAATAAAAAAATTAATAAAAAAATTTTGTATAAAATTATTTCCTTATTTGAACTTATATATAATGTGTATTTTGTATATATATATATATATATATAAATTAACCTCCTTATATAAAAATACTAAAAAAATTATTATCTAACAATTAATTAAATTAATATAATTACGAAATTTTGATTTACTTATTATTTATTCGTTTATTTGATTCGAAAACGTACCATGTGTATATGATTTGATTTTATACCTTAAATAACCACCATTAGGGTGGCTAATTATTTTTTTTGTAAATTAATTAAATTAATTATTTTATTTAATTATGAATTTCTTTTTAAATTAATTTATTAATTTATTATTTAATTTATTTATTTAGTTAACCACTAAACACATTCCTTATTTGTAATTATTTCCTTTTTGATTTTTTCTCCTTTATATTGAGCTCCTCCTCCCTCATTTCCTCTTGATCAATCTTTGATGAGAGGAGCCCATTCTCTGAGAGCTATCTTGTCGAAGAAGTGTGCCTAGTCTCCGAGCCGTCCGGTGATAGGGAGTCGGCCTTCGTCAGGGCGATCACGGTCTTCTCCTCTCCTAAGGCGAGATCCATTTTTTTCTTATTTTTAATATAGGATAATCTTAGTTTAATTTATTGCCTTTAATTTCATTGTCATTTTTTTATCTAGATATTAGAATCCATCATCACGATCTGATTCGCCCGATTCCATTTTTCACCTTCACATCTCGATCTATTCACATTCTTATTCTGCTTCAGACAATCTTCCAACTCTAGCCACGTATGATAGTCGAAGATGCGAATTCGATCCACACCGTAAGGATCCGCATCCACTCACATCTTCGTTTGATATTTTTTGCATTTTAATCGAGACTCAGCTATCATGCTCATGTCCTCATTTGTTTATAAATAAAAAAAAACAAAGAAATATATTGTTTTTTCCTAACATTTGTTTTGCAGGAATTTAGAAAAAATAAAATTATAAAAATATCTCTATAATTTCTGTTTTTGAAAACAAATAAAAATTTTTTTCTGTGTTTCTATTTAATTTGAAAAAAATAATAAAGAAGTTGGGCGGCAGGGCCGGCCCATCCTGCAATCGCGACTCCACCGCCGCCGCTCCCAACGACTGCCTCGACCGCCTCCTGTATCGCCGACGCACCTCCCCTTCACCCGTACTGCCCACCGTCGACCAGAACCATCACCACGCTTCTCCACGACTGGGCGTGTGTCACCCAGTCTCTACTTGAGACCCACACGCTCCACCGCGACCACCGGTGAGCCGTAGCACCGCCTTCCCCATCGGTCGCGCCATCCTGACCACTGTGAGGAGAGGTGTGCCACCTCACGCATCCCCGTCACCGCCTGTGAGATGAGGCGTGACGGGAGAAAGGGGGCAGCAACCTCCCCTTGTTCTCTTTTGGGAACGAAGAAACTCTAGTTTAAAAATAAAAAAATTGGAAAATAGCATCAACGCCCCCTTGTATTTCTGAGAATTATAAAAGGACCCCTGCCATATTAAGGCACGTGTCATTAGGTAAATTGCATTTTTCATCCTGCTTTTATTTTTTGTTATTTTCTGATGTAAAAATATTGAATAATTGCAGTTTAATCCATGTTTTACAGACTTCAAATTTGCATGATATTTTCGTTGAGATAAATGCTTTTGTTGCTCAATAAATTCCCCAAAAATCACGATATGCTCCTGATGTGTGTATCTTTCTAGCATAATTTTTTCATTGCATTTTATTTCCATTTAATATTATTAAAAAAAATCCAAAAATAACATATTTTCTATTCCTGAAATTCAAAAATTCATAAAAATTTGATAATTGCTCTCAAAATTCAAAAAAAAAACAGATTAATTTTATTTTATTATCTTTTAATTCCTGTCCAATTTTTTTCTTTAATTCTTCTCAAAACCTAAAAAATTAAAAAAATATCAAAAATCTTAGAAAAATCACAGAAACTTCAACAAAAATACGAAAATCGTGATTTCACTTCCTATTTGTAGATATTTGTATATATTCTATCATAAAAATAGTCTCTAGGAGTTTTGGGTAATTAAATAATTTTAAATGTTAAATTACTCTAGGCAGTGTATTGTTTATCATTTTTGCCATTGTTTGATTTATAGAAAATTACAAAAAACATTCGAAAATTCTACAAAATTCTCAAAATTATTTCAAAGCCTTTAAAATCTAAAATATTTTCTCTATAATTTTCTGGACATTTCTGACTATTTTGAAAAATACAAAAAGAGTGTGGTGTGTGTATTTCTTCCCTTGTGCATATTGTTCCTTATTTTCTAATTTTTTTGCAAAAATCAAAATCATTAAAAAAATTGAAAATCAGAAAATTAAAAATTAATAAAATAAATAATTAAAAAGACAAAAATCTGGTAAAAAACAAGAGTAGTGTACATTAAGATTCCTTCATTCTTTCATTGTTTTATTTCATTGGATAGAATAACCCTCGAGAATTGTAGCCTCCCTGAGTTCGATCCTGTTGCTATACAGGTTAACTAAATGGCAAAAATTTCTCTTGATACATTTTTCTGCAATTATTTGGGCTTGAGAAAATAAAAAAATATTTTTTTTCTTTTTTTGCGAGATTTTTAGTGTTACGACGACCACTGCGCATTTATTTTCATATCTTGATTTAAAAACCCGAAGATTTTGTGCCAACAGAATGACGTTGTTGTCGGAGAGGCACGTCGATGGTAGTTAGGTTTCTCTTTTGACTTGTTATTCTTAGTTAACCATTTTTGACTATATTTTTCGACATTTAATCATTGTTCATATTCACTATATTTAATTTATTCAATTTTGCTCATATTTTCATATACGTGTGTCTCTTACATATTTTCTGTTTCTTCTTTCTTGCGAGGACCTAACGGGCAAGGGAGATTTTCTTAGGAGAGTCAGCGCACCCGAGCGAAGCGGAGGCAACTTAATTCTTCACCGAGCCGTAGGAGAGCATGAGAAGAGGAGAAGAAGAAATTAGAGACTGAAAAATATTCGCAGAAATTTTCGTATATTTATTTTTATTCAAACATTTGTAAAAGGATACTATAAACTTTGTTGCGGAGTCTGTTTCACCAAGTGCCGGTGCACGCGAGGGACCTCACTGTTTTTTGTTTTTATCGTTTTTTATTTGTTTCACGCTGATTTCATGAGACAACTATTGATTTCTTTAATTAGTTTGCTTGAGCCATGTAATTAATTAGGTCCAAAGTCCTAAACAAGAATTTCTGTACCTATAGAGTAGAGCGTAATTTGGACTTAGTCAAATTAACTTGTTCTTTCCTGCTAATAGAAGTTATTATTAGGACAATTCACGTGCATCATTTAGGATAGTTTCTTTTTCTTTATTTAAATTCTGTGTGGATCACTTACATGTAGAGTGCTGGTGACAAGGTACGCATCTCTAACCCCTGCATGCATCATTGTATTTAATTGCGCATTAGCATTTTCGATCTCCTTTCTTTATTTCACTCACATAAATTAAAAAGGAAATTGGACACTCGGTAGGCGATTTATTGAAAACACTCAAACCAAATGATAATTGTCTAAAACTGGGACTGCTAAAGAAAACTCGACCCTAAAATAAATTTAACGAAAAATCATTGTTTTG
The DNA here is from genome assembly GCA_037367405.1 of Ottelia alismoides. NCBI lineage: Eukaryota > Viridiplantae > Streptophyta > Magnoliopsida > Alismatales > Hydrocharitaceae > Ottelia > Ottelia alismoides. The sequence goes on from JAZKJV010003926.1 coordinate 35,857, forward strand.
GGGAGAGTCACCCCCTCCTTGTTCAAATTATCTACAGCGAGGGAGCGACCTGCACACTAGCATAGAGCCATGCCTGAACTCTCTTAAGACTACTGGTCTTGTGATTAGTTGTTCTCAAGTGAGGACTTCACCGGGTGGCCAATAATCAGTCCGGGATTTCCTTAGCAGATTGGGCAAATCAGGTAGCTGGTAAACGGTCCGCACCAATACTGGCTGGGAAAAACTAGTTATGAGATTGGGACATTCTCCTGATAGCAGTAGGTTCCTAACAGCTCGCTTAAACCGCTCTGATAGATTGTATTCTCGCCAAACTCTAAAAATTGACAAGATATTTGACCGAACGGTCTTCACATTGCATTGCGTTGGTGAACCATGGGTTTGTATTGTGTTTGATTGCTTGTCTGCATACTAGATCCTTATGCGCATTTGCGCCTTTTTGCACATCTTTTTATTTGACCCTCGTATCTCCCAATCCCCGTCTTTTATTTCGGAGATGGCCAAATAGAGTGATTTTAATCCGATCTTCGTGGATCCCTCGCACCCTCCAGCTGGTCCACCTCCCTTTCTCTAGGAGGACTTTCCTCTTGATCTTTGTGCATATCATCCTAACCCATTATTTTAGAAATCGGACATTGATTTCACCAACCCTCATTCCACTCACCCAACCTTGTGATTTTGGAGTCATTTTTCATGATGTCCACACTTGAGACCCTGAACCAGATGATGGAGCATATGAATTCAAGGATTACCGATCTATTTAACATAAATACGAGCCAGAATGCGGCTCTATTTGAGGATATGGATTCACTTGAGGATAATCATGAGAGCTTGCAATGGCCCAAAATACAAAAAAGGAGAAAATTTTAAAAATCCAAAAAGATTTCTGAAGACATATTGTTGATTCATTTTGTGAGGAGAGGGCACACATGCCAACCAATTTTTATACATAGTCATTCACTGCATGTCCCCTAAGGATTCCACTATACAGACTACTCTTGGCAATCCTCGTGTATATGTTGATTCTGATCTCCTCCCTTTTATGACGGAGGTCCAAAAATTCAAAAAAATGTTGACTAAACCTGAAGTGGTTGCCACCCTTCATGAGATCATTAAAGCCCCACTTCACCAGGACATGACCCATTTATCTGCTCCTCAACACAAGAAGAGAAAGAGGAGGAGCAGATCTGAGCGTCACATTTTGACAATGGCCACTGCCTACGCCATCTCTCACCGTCCACATTCTAAAAAAGGGAACACTGCCACACCTCTTGTGAGTTACTCCATATCTGACTATTCTTGTGATAACACTCTCCTTGAAGGTGGTGCGTCAATCAATATAATACCCTTCTCTATGGTACAGTCTCTTCATCTTGGGCCTCTCAAGAAAACTAGGATGATAGTTCAATTTGCTGATGGATCTATTAAGAGGCCGATGTGTATTCTAGAAAATATTGTCATTCTTATTTAGGGTATGAACTTCACTTCTGATTTTGTTGTATTACCCATGGCGACCTCTATCCCTATGGAGCACCCTCCAATCATCCTAAGACGGCCTCTCCTCGCTTCTGCGAGAGCCGTTATTGATTATAGATCAGGAGAGATTCGCTTCCGTTCTGATGTAGGGAGCGATGTATTGATCACTACACCCATTACTGACCAGAAACCTGCATCCCATGAGAGCGTACCCATGTTAGACAACCCCAAGTACTTTAACCTTGATGATAATATCAGAGATTCTTGTTGTATGTTGGATGATACTGAGACCCAATAATTCCTCTTCAAGGAAGAAAACTTGGAAAGCATTGACCTTGGAGTTTCCCCTTCAGGTACGTGGTGATGCATTGATGACATCGATGGGATTTACAAAATAGACACCCTAGAGAGGAAGGCAAACTCTGAGACTAGACATGACAGACATGATTCGACTACTTTCACTGATGAGTCTGTTCCTATCACCTTGATTTAGATGAGACTCGTAAAGCCAAATTTGATTTGATTGCTTTTATAAAAGAATTTAGGCCTTTTGATGAAGATGATAATCCAATAGAAGCTCTCCGGGCTAGAATTGATCTTACCTTTTCTGATAATGATTTCAAGCCTTTTCACTTTGATATTTGTGAGACTTCCCAGGCAGGACATGATCACACTACTTCCACTGATCGGTTTGTGTCTGAACACTCTAAGACTGCTGAGGATACATTCTTGGTCGATCCTGATCAGTTTATGTCTAGCGATGACCCCAATATCGACCTACACCTTATCAGATCCATTCCTCAGCGATATCGCAAGAAGGTCCACTTTCAACCTTCTTGACCTTCGTACATCCATTCCTTTTGTATATCCTTTCGTTTCATTCTTTCTTCTCCCATTTTATCATTCATCCCTTTTCCTGTGTATATATGCTATATTTAGGATGTGCTTTTTCCTAAGTATAGGGGGTGAATGATTTGTGTTGTTCATATTCGTCATGTTCATGACTTCTGTTGTTGTATATACTTAGGGATACTCTACCCTAAGTATGGGGGGGTGATGTTGTTCATATCGATTTTTTTGTTTTTGAGTCCGTACATTCTCTTCATTGGGTTTTTCCTTTTATACAGTCTTCTATACTTAGGATTACTTGATCATAAGTATAGGGTGGATCGTCGATTTCTATTCTTTTCATCTTCTTTTTGAGTCATTGTAACATAGGAGTTTTTTCACTTTTCTATACTTAGCACAAGTTATGTCTTCCTTTGCCGCTCTCCGATCACTATGAGGACATAGTTCGAGCTAAGTATAGGGGGATGTCCTATATATTGTATATATACTTTAGACATAACTTGCACTTTTAATGATTATTTTGGGGAAATGTATATAAATTCGTAAAATCCACGTGTATGTGTGTGTGTATATAGACTTTAATCACATTAAAACCCCCCCCCAAAAAACAAAAAATAAACAAAAAACAAAAACAAAATAAAAACAAAAAAAACAACACACAAAGACCCCCCAACAAACAAAACAAAAAAAACAACAAAAACAAAAAAACCCTTGTATATACTTGTATATATATGTGTATATATTTACTAACCCTTTTCCTTTTTTTGAATAAAACTCTTTTCACATGTGCATCTTTTTTTTTTCTTTCTTCAAAAATCCATAAAAAGATCAAAATTAGAAAATTATTTAAAAAAAACTGCTTTCTTTTTGTATTATACATATTTCTTGCATTTACATGTGCATTTTTCAGGATGGTATTGACATTTAAACTAAGTCTGGAATAAAGTTGAAGAATAAAGATTAGTTGGACCTTAATCCACTTAATTTCAGAGGAACATTGTAAGAAATTGAGTTAAGACTTTTCATGTCCTAACGACTTAATTCTTTGAGTCCGCAAGACTATGTTCACATGTCATCTTTATTAGTCTAAGTAGAACATTTAACAACACATGCATGATTCTTTCATACCATGGCTTATCTTGGACAAGCACTCTACACGTAGTTCTTCAGGGAGGAGGTAGTGAGGAGGCATAATCTTTTGGCTTGGAGTAGCATACGAGGGTAGTACATCTAGATGGAACCTCTAGTCTTCCTCTAGGGAGGGTTGTGCATCTCAACCTGATCTAGTAGCATTGAGGTCTAAAGACAGGATGCTGTGGGGTTGCAATAATGCTTCAAAAGAGGGATAGTCTACTAGCTCAAGAAGAAAAACTCTTTATGTACACGCTGCTGATGAATCTGCGATTCGTCATCTTTATTCATTTATTTTAGCTTGAAATCCCTTATAAAACACATGCATATAACACTAACTCCATATTCTTACTAACTTGCATCTGTGTGTAAATATTGTACACTTCTTACTAATTTTAACCTAAAATAAATAAATAAAGAAAGAAAGGAAAAATAAAGAAAATAAAATAAAAAAGGAAGACTGTATACAGGCTGACCCAAACCTCGAGAGAAGGTCAAGACTTGACCTGATTGACCAGGAATAAAGTAGGGGGAGATAGGGTCCTCAATTAGAAAATCCAAAAAATTGTATTTTGTGTATATCTATATAAAACTAACACTAATTTATTTGTACTTTAATTGACCTCAAATCAAATAACTTTCAAAACCAAAGTTGTAAATGAAAATGTGTTCTAATTAATAAAAATAATTGCATAATTAAATCTGTACAGAATAAAAGTAACCACACTTGGAAAAAGCCACTAAGCACTACTTGAAAGACCAATTTAGGCTCCATACAAACTCAAATTGAACCAATCTCACTTCCATTGGATTCTAAATTAAATTATCTTTATAATGACTGTGTTTTCATAATTTTTAGAGTTACGAGTAAAAAGTTGGTTTTCCGGAGTGGTTTGTGCAATTTTCCCATGTATTTTGTAAATATTGTATTTATAAATATTTTTACTAATTATTTAAAATAAAAATAAAAATAAAAAATATAATAAAATTCTTAAAACAAAAAGGCTAATTTCCTCATTTACCCTTGTATATAATGTCATATATGTATATAGTATATGTATATAGTTGCTATTTTTAATTAACCAACATAAAAAAAATAAAAAAATAACATTTTTTAATTCAAATAAATAAAGTGACTAAAATTCAAAAAAAAAGACACTTTTGAAAATTGTTTTATCTCTTTTACTTTATCTCATTTCATCTCTTATCTCTTCCACCAAAAAAATTCAAAATTCATTTCAATTTTTATCTCTCTTATCTCTTTATCCAAAATATTCAAAAATTCAAATTTCATTTTATCTTTTCTATTTATATGGCTCCTTATCCCTCATTTCATCTTGATTAATCTTTAGAGAGAGGAGCCCGATCTCTGAGACAAAATTTCATCAAGAATAGTGCCTAGCCTCCGAGCCGTCCGGTGACAACGAGTCGGCCTTGTAGAGGCGATCACGGTCCATTTCCGCTCCTAAGGTGAGATCTGTCATCATTTTGCTTCTTATTTTATCCTAGGTTAATTGTAGATTATTTCGTCGCATTTTTATTTCCATCGCCACGACCCCACGCCTCCATCGAGAAACCCGCGCCAACCTCCTCCGCCCCCAAGCATCGCAATCCCCCTTCTTCCTCGTCGTAGCCACCACGAGCATGCGCCTCCATCGAAGTAGCCGTGCCGCTCACACATGAAGGGAAAGATTGGCGGCGGCCAAGCTCCTCCTGGTTTTGAACGAAGAAAACACGAAGAGAATTAGGGCTTCAATATTTTATTAGTAAAATTACATCAGCGCCCTTGGAGGATTAAAAAATTACGTGAACGCGCCTGAAGTTCTCAAATATTGCAGAAACGTCCCGCTCCAGTACAAGTCACGTGCATGGCATGTTTTATTGGTAAAATCTTATTTTCAGCCAGCACATTTATTTTTATTATTTATTTAATGCAAAAACATTGAATCTTTGCATTTCAGTCCTAGTTAATCAGACTCTTTAATTTGCATGAATTCTCTATTGAAATAAATGTTTTTATCAGTCTAAAAATTCTCAAAAAACTTTGTGCATGCTTCTACTGTGGTGTTTTTAATAGTATAAAATTTCCATTGCATTTTGTCTTCATTTATTATTATTAAAAAATAAAAAACAGTGCCTTTTTGTATGTCCAGAATTTGAAAATTCATAAAATTTTGAAAAATTGCGTAAAAATTCTAAAAAAATTCTAAAGGTGTCTTTTGGTGTCTTGTAGTTTCTGACTAATTTTTGTGCATTAACTCTTTACAAAACCCCAAAAATTAAAAAATACTAGAAATCTTAAAAAATCATAAAAAATTTCTACAAAAATCCAAAAATTGTGATTTCAGTTTTTGTTTGTAGATAATTGCTTCTACTTTGTCGTAAAAATAATTGTCAAGAGTTTTTGGCACTTAAAATATTTGTACTCTAGCTTGTGCACAATTTCGTATTTTCTAACTGTTTGATTTTTAGAAAAATACAAAAACATCTGAAAACTCCACAAAAATTCTAAAAAATATTTCAAAACCTTTAAAACCCAAAAAATATTTTTCTGTATTTTTCTGAGTATTTATTATTAATTTAAAAATTACAAAAACAGTTGGTGTGCGTATTTTTGAACTTGTGAATATTGCTTCGTGTTATTTTTGAAAAATAAAAAAAATTGCAAAATAAAAAAGCACAAAAATTAAAAAATTAAAAAATTAAAATGATAAAAAAATCACAAAAACTAAGGATAGTAGTCCTTTGAGATTCTTGTTTTCTCTTAATTGATTTTTGATTAATTGAATAACCCTCGGGATTTGTAACCTCCCTGAGTTCGACCCTGTCCGCTATACAAGTTAATATGCAGCAAAATAAAAAAAATTATTTGTGACGGGATCTTTGGGGATAGCAACGACAACATTATTTATCATTAAATTCTCATTCCTCATAAATTCCTGTGTCAACAAAATGGCGCCATTGCCGGTGAGGCACGGCGAGGGTAGTTAGGTTTCTCTTTTGACCTGCTATTCTCGGTTGTAAATATCTATTTATAATTTGCCACATTATTTCATTGTTCATATCACTGCATTTGTTTCATTTTTTCTCATATTTGATAATTATATTTCTTACACACTCTCTTCTCTTTTTCTTACGAGGGCCCACAGAGCGAAGGAGGCGATCCTAAGAGAGTCAAAGCACCCAAGCGACGTGGACGCGTCTTGATTCTTCACCAAGCTGCAGGATAGCGTGAGAAGAGGAGAAGAAGAATTGAAGGAGACGAGAAAAAAATTTAAAGAGAGAGAGTTTTTCTTTTCCATTTGAACACTGTAAAAGGACATTTGTTGCGGCGTCTATTTCACCAAGTGCCAGTGCACTTGGGGGACCTCACCGATTTTGTTTTCATCACCTTTATTTTTCTTTCTTTCCCGCAGATTTTGTGAGCTACCTCTTGATTGATTTAATTAATTTGGCTGAGCTAGGTAATTAATTAGGTTAAAACACCCTAAACAAGAAATTTCTGTACCTATAGAGTAGAGCGTAATTTGGACTTAGTCAAATTAATTTGTTCTTGCCCGTTAATAGAAGTTATCATCTAGGACGGTTCACTTGCATTTGCATATAAGATAGTTTATTTCAATTCTGCGTGGATCACTTGCATGTAGAGTGCTGGCGATAAGATACGCATCTCTAACCTCTGCATGCATCTTTGTTTTTAATCGCGCATTGGCATTTCCGATCTCCTTCCTTGTTTTCACTCACATAAGTTAAAAAGGAAATTGGACACTCGGTAGGCGATTCTTTGAAAATATTTTAGCCAAGTGACAACTGCCTAAAATACAGGACTGCTAAAGAAAACTCGGCCCTAAAAAAATACAAGGAAAAATCATTATTTTGGGGAGAGTAACCCCCTCATTGTTTGGTTTGCTTGAGCGAGAGAGCGACCCGCACACTAGGATAGAGCCACGCCCGAACTCTTTTCAGACTACTATCTTGGGTTAGTCGTTCTCCAGTGAGGATCTCTCCGGTAGCCAGTAAAGAGGCCCATGACGTCCCTAACAAATTGAATTGATAAGGTAGCCGGTAAACGGTCTGCAATTCATACTGGCTGGGAAAGATCTAACTTTGAGATTAAGTCAGTCTCCTGAGAGCATTGGGTTCCTAATAGCTCGCTTTTAACCGCTCTGATATATTGTATTCTCACCAAACTCTAAAATTGACAAGATAATTGACCGAACCTTCACGGTCTTCACATTGAGTTGAGTTGGTGAACTGGGGGTTTGTATTGTGTTTGATTGCTTGTGTGCATACTCGATCCTTCTGTGCATTTGTGCTTTTTTCTCTATATCTTTTGACTTGACCCTCGTGCTCTCCTGATCCCGTCTTTTGTTTCGAAGATGGCCCACTGGAGTTATTTTAATCAGATCTTCACAGATACCCCGTACTCTCCTGACGATCAACCTTCCTTTTTCCAGGAGGACTTTCCTCTTGATTTTTGTGCATATCCGCCTAACCCATTATTTCAAGAATCGGAGGACTTTGATTTTCACCCACCCTCATTCAACCCACCCGATCCTGGGATTTTGGTCACCTTTTATGATTTCCACACTTGAGACACTGAACCAGATGATAGAGCATATGAATTCGAGGATTAGCAATCTATTTAAAATAAATACGAGCCAGAACGCTTCTCCACTATTCGAGGATGTGGATTCACTTGAGGATAATCACGAGAGATTGCAATAGCCGAAAATACAAAAAAATGAGAAAAAATTAAAAATCCAAAATGATTCTGGGAGACACATTATCGATTCATTTTGTGAGGAGAGGACCCAAATGCCTGATCATTTACCCTCACATCTATTCACATCATGTCCCAACCTTGACCCCGAGGTTTCCACTATACAGACTGCTCTTGGCGATCCTCGTGTTTATGTTGATTCAGATATCCTTCCTTGTATGGAGGAGGTCCAAAAATTCAAAAAAATGTTGATTGAACCCGAAGTGGTGGCTACCCTTCATGAGATCATTAAAGCCCCACTTCAACATGCCATGGCAGATTTATGGCAGATTTATCTACTCCTCAACATAAGAAAAGAAAGCGAAGGAGAATATCTGAGCGTCACATCTTGACCATGGCCACTGCCTACGCCATCTCTCACCGTCCGTATTTTAAGAAAGGGAACACTGCCACACCTCTTATGAGTTGCTCTATATCTAACTATTCTTGTGATAACACTCTCCTTGACGGCGGTTCATCAATCAATATAATACCCTTCCCTATGGTTCAATCTCTTCATCTCAAGAAAATCAGGATGATAGTTCAATTTGCTGATGGATCTATCAAGAGGCCAAAGGGTATCTAGAAAACGCTGTCATTCTTATTCAGGGCATGAATTTCACTTCAGATTTTGTTGTAATGCCCATGGAAACCTCCACCCCTATGGAGCACCCTCTAACCATCCTGGGACGGCCTTTCCTCACCTCTGAGGGAGCCATTATTGATTATGGTTCAGGATAGATTCGCTTCCGTTCTGATGTAGGGAGTGATGTGTTGATCACTACACCCATGACTAACCAAAGACCTGCATCCCATGAGAGCCCGCCCGTGTTAGCCAACCCCAAGGAATTTGACCTCGATGATAATATCAGAGATTCTTATTATATGTTGGATGATAAGGAAACCCAAGAATTCCTATTCAACGAGGAAGACTCGGAAAGCATAGACCTTGGAGTTCCCCCTTCTGGTATGTGGAGATGCATTGATGACATCCGTAGAATTTACACGATAGAAACCTTAGAGCGGAAGGCAGAATCTGAGACTGGACAGGACGGACATGATTCGACTACTTCCACTGATGAGTCCGTTCTTATTCACCCTGATTCAGATGAGACCGATCAAGCAAAATTTGATTTGATTGCGTTTATAAAAGAATATGGGCCTTTTGATAAAGATGATGATCTGGAAGAGGCTCGCCAGGCTAAAATTGATCCTACTTTTTTTGATAATGATTTCGAGCCATTTTACTTTGATGTTTGCAAAACTTCCCAGGCTGGACATGACCATACTACTTCCAATAACCGGTTTAGGCATGCACAATCAGAAACCACTGAGGATACATTCTTGGTCGATCCTACTCAGTTTATGTCTAATGATGATCCCAATATTGACCTACACCTTGTCAAATCCATACCTCAACGGTCCCGCAAGAAGGTTCACTTTCGACCTTCGTGACCTTTGTACATCCACTCCTCTTGTATATCCTTTCGTTTCACTCTTTCTTTTCTTGTTTTATCATTCACCCCTTTTTCCATGTGTGTATATATGCTATACTTAGGATGTGCTTTATCCTAAGTATAAGGGGGTGAATGATTTGTGTTGTTCATATTCGTCATGTTCATCACTCTTGTTGTTGCCTATACTTAGGAATACTCTACCCTAACTTTAGGGGGGTGATGTTATTCATATCGTGTCTTTTTATTTTTGAGTCTGTACATTCTCGACATCAGTTTACCCCTTTTGTACACTCTACTATACTTAGGATTACTTGATCCTAAGTATAGGGGGGATCACCAACTTCTCTTTTTTTTATCTTTTCTTTGAGTCGTTGTAGTATAGGAGTCTTTTCACTTTTCTATACTTAGCACGAGTTATGTCTTCCTTTTTCTCTCTCTGATTACTATGAGGACACAGTTCGAGCTAAGTATAGAGGTGGTGTCGTATATATTGTATATATGCTTTACACATAACTCGTACTTTTAAATACATTTATTCGGGGGTTTAAGTGTATAATTTTGTAAAATCACGCGTGTAGAAAAAACAAAACAAAAACAAAAAAAAACAAAAACAAAATAAAACAAAAATCAATAAAAATCAAAAAAAATAAAAAAAACAAAATAACAAAAAAACACAAAAAAATCTTGTACTTTTTTATTACTAACCCTTTTTCCTTACAAAAACTACAAAACAAAAAAATCTATAAAAACTTGCATAATTCAAAAAAAACTTTCTTTCACATCTGCATTTTCCTCCAAAAATCCATAAAAAGTTCAAAATTAAAAAATAGTTTTTTTTAAATGTTCTTTTCACATGTGCATCATTTCTTTAAAAAAACTCTTTGCATTGTTCATATTTTGCATTTGCATGTGCATTTTTCAGGATAGTATTGACATTTAAACTATGTCTGGAATAAAATTGAAGAATGGAGCTTAGTTGGACCTTAATTGACTTAATTTTCAGAGGAACTTCACCGAGAAATAGGATTTTAGAAGCTACAGGTCTTTGACTTAAGTCTTTGAGTTCCACATGACAATGTGCAACGTTTCAGTCTTAGTGTCTAACCTGGTCTCTTCATTCTGGGTATAACTCTGGAATAGGGAATCAATTTGTACTTAGCTCAACTCAGACAGGATGTTGGAAGACTGTGTGAGTTTTATTTCTGGTAGCGTGGAAATCTAAAGACCGGAGTACATGTGGAAATAAAGCTTCGGAAAAGGGATGGATGACTGGACACAATTTTTTCTAAGACCCCAAAACATGTATGGAAATAAAAAGATTCTATATCAGTATGGGCACAACAAGATCCAAGCTGAACCACACAAAATCCAAATACAAAGAAGCCACTACCAAATAAATATCTGACCAAAAAGGTCCAAGCTTGAAGAAAACCTACAGATCTTGGTGGAGACTCGGCCACACTGGTCAGCTTCACAAGGAGAGGTGACTACACTGGCCACCCTCTCGTTCTTTTCTCCTTCTTATAACTTCTCCCCCAATTCGATTGTGAACAAAACATGACAGACCTTAGAAGGAAATACCTGACTCCATGAGGATGAGTTACTCAAGAGGAGATTTGCATGGTAATCTGGCATTCTGGATGGGAAGAGCTAAAACCTTTCATACACATGAGTCGATTGTTCAATGTTCATAGGGTGCGCTTTGGAAAGAGGATTGATCTAAGATTCTGAGCCAATGATGTGTAGAACTTGATGGATGTCGATTTTAAAATTCTAAGTCTCATCGAAGTTCTGACACACTAATAATCCAAAGGTCCGAGAGAGCTCCAAACTACAATTTTATGAAGATAAGTTTAATATTCAATATTGTCCTACATTCTTTATTTTCCCTTTCTTTTTATTTTTCTTCACTTATTCTTTCAAATAAGTGTTTGCTAAGGGACTAGCAAAGGTAAAGCATAGGGGGATGATGAATATGCGATTCGTCATCTTTATTCATTTATTTTAGCTTAAAATCCCTTATAAAATACATGCATATAACACTAACTCTATATTCTTACTAACTTGCATCTGTGTGTAACTATTGTACACTTCTTACTAATTTTAACCTAAAATAAATAAATAAATAAAGAAAGGAAAAATAAAGGAAAGAAAATAAAAAAAGGAAGACTGTATACAGGCTGACCCAAACCTCGAGAGAAGGTCATGACTTGACCTGATCGACCAGGAATAAAGTAGGGGAGATAGGGTCCTCAATTAGAAAATACAAAAAAAATTGTATTTTGTGTATATCTGCATAAAACTGACACTAATTTTTTTGTACCTTAATTGACCCCAAATCAAATAACTTTCAAAACCAAAGTTGTAAATAAAAATGTGTTCTAATTAATAAAATAATTGCACAAATAAATCATGTACAGAATAAAAGTAACCACACTTGGAAAAAGCCACTAAGAACTAATTTAAAGACCAATTCCGACTCCATACGAACTCAAATTGAACCAATCTCACTTCCATTGGATTCTAAATTTAATTATCTTTAAAATGGCTTGATTTCATAATTTTTGAAGTTACGCGTAAAAAGTTGGTTTTCCAAGGTTGTTTGTGCAATTTTCCCATGTATTTTGTAAATATTGTATTTGTAAATATTTTTACTAATTATTTAAAATAAAAATAAAAAAATATAATAAAATTCTTAAAACAAAAGAAGGCTAATAACCTCATTTACCCTTGTATATAATGTCATATATGTATATAGTATATGTATATAGTTGCTATTTTTAATTAACTACCATAAAAATAAAAAGATAACATTTTTTAATTCAAATAAATAAAGTGACGAAAATTAAAAAAAAAGATAATTTTGTAAATAGTTTTATGCCTTTTACTTTATCTCATTTCATCTCTCTTATCTCTTCCACAAAAAAATTCAAAAAATCTTTTCAATTTTCATCTCTCTTGTCCCTTTATCCAAAAAAAATCAAAAATTCAAATATCATTTTACCTTTTCTATTTATATGACTCCTTCTCCCACATTTCAACTTCATCAGAGAGAGGAGCCTGATCTCCGAGAGAAAATTTCGTCGAGAATAGTGCCTAGCCTCCGAGCCGTCTGGTGACAACGAGTCGGACTTGTAGAGGCGATCACGGACTATTTCCGCTCCCAAGGTGAGATCCGTCATCATTTTTCTTCTTATTTTATACTAGGTTAATCGTTCATTATTTCGTCGTATTTTTATTTCCATTGTCATTTTGTTTTTCCAGTACTTTAAAAAAATCCATATCGATTAGATCTGTCTCCAATTCTGAATTTTCATCTCACATTCTCGATCTCCACGCGTTCTATTCTATCGTCCACGATCTCTCAACTCCGGCCTCGTACGGTTGCCGGAGATGGAATTCGAATCTCTCATTTTCATCGGATCCTCGTTCATTTTTTCCTAATTATATATAAATAAAATAAAAAAATAAAAAATCCATGTAATTGTTTTTCTTCTCTAAAATTTGTTTTGCAGGAGAATCAAAATAAAAAAAACAAAAAAAAACTATTTTTACTATTTACATTTCCTGTTTCTAAAAAATGAAAACAATAAAAATTATTTCATTTTTTTCTTCATCTGATTACAGTAGAAATAAAAAAAATAAAAAAAATAAAACAAAAGGGACGGTTGCCCCCAAGCGCCGCCGCCCATCCTCCTTGGCCGCCCTCCGCCCTCTCCAGTCCTCCACCGCACTGCCGTCGGTGCCCCGGTGCGCCTCCTGCAACAACCTTCCACGGCAGAGTGCCGCTCCCAACGGCCGCCGTCCTCCAGACTGGCGCTAACCCCCCGACTCTGCCAGATCGTCCCCGCGCCGCACCGTGTGCTCTAGCGGCCTTAGCCGCATCGCCATCACCGCCGTGTGAGGGCGACATATCCACCAGCACCGCGCACAACCCCAACCGCGGCTACCACCGCTAACCTCCGCGTAGTGCTCCAGGTGGCAGCGCAGCTGCCACGACCCCTCGCCTCCATCGAGAAGCCTGCGCTGACCTCCTCTGCCCCCAGGCGTCGCAATCCCCCTTCTTCCTCGGCGCAGCAGCCACGAGCCCGTGCCTCCATCGAAGTAGCCATACCGCCCGAGCATGAAGGGAAAGAAGGGCGGCGACCAAGCTCCTCTTGGTTTTGAACAAAGAAAACAGGAAGAGAATTAGGGCTTCAATATTTTATTGGTAAAATTACATCAGCGCCCTTGGAGGATTCAAAAATTGCGTGAACGCGCCAGAAGTTCTCAAATATTGCAGAAACACCCTGCTCCAGTACAAGTCACGTGCGTGGCACGTTTTATTAGTAAAATCTTACTTTCAGCCAGCACATTTATTTTTATTATTTACTTAATGCAAAAACATTGAATCCTTGCATTTCAGTCTCTTTTAATCAGACTCTTTTATTTCTATGAATTTCTCTATTGAAATAAATATTTTTATCAGTCTAAAAGTTCTTAAAAAAAATTTGTACATACTTCTGCTATGGCGTTTTTCATAGCATAAAATTTCCATTGCATTTTGTCTTCATTTATTATTATTAAAAAATAAAAAACAGTGCCTTTTTGTATGTCTAGAATTTGAAAATTCATAAAATTTTGAAACATTGCGTAAAAATTCCAAAAACAATCTGAAGGTGTCTTGTGGTGTCTTTTAATTTCTGGCCAATTTTTGTGCATTAACTCTTTATAAAATCTAAAAAATTTGAAAAATACTAAAAATATTAAAAAATCATAAAAAATTCTTATAAAAATCCAAAAATTGTGATTTCAGTTTCTGTTTGTAGGTCATTGCTTCTACTTTGTCATAAAAAGAATTTTCAGGAGTTTTGGGCACTTAAAATATTTTTAGGTTGCAAATTACTCCAGGTTGTGCACAATTTCGCATTTTCTCACTGTTTGATTTTTAGAAAAATACAAAAACATCTGAAAATTCCACAAAAATTCTCAGAAATATTTCATAACTTTTAAAACGCAAAAAATATTTTCTCTAGATTTTTTTGAGTATTTTTTATTAATTGAAAAATTACAAAAAGAGTTGGTGTGCGTATTTTTGATCTTGTGAATATTGTTTCATGTTATTTTTGAAAAATAAAAAATACAAAATAAAAAATCACAAAAAACTAGAAATAAAAAAATAAAAAATTAAAAAGATAAAAAAATCACAAAAACCAAGGATAGTTGTCCTTTGAGATTCTTGTTTTCTTTTAATTGATTTTTGATTAATTGAATAACCCTCAGGATTTGTAGCCTCCCTGAGTTCGACCATGTCCGCTATACAGGTTAATAAGTAGTAAAAATAAATTTTTTTTGTTTGTCACGGGATCTTTGGGTATAGCAACGACAACATTATTTATTATTGAATTCTCATTCCTCATAAATTCATGTGTCAACAGTTGTACCTTATATATATTTTCAAAAAATAAAGAAAAGAAAAAAGAAGAAGAAGAAAAAATGCAGAATCTCCAAAAATGGACATGCCTGATTGAAAAGTAAAATGTCTGCCGACGTATATATACAAGTGAAAAAAAGAATAAGAGCTTCAAAGTCAAATTTTTGGAAGCTTGTAGCTGGATGACTTCGCTACACTGGTCATGCATCCAAGGATAGGTAGCTATACTGGTTACTGACCATTCTTTTCTCCATCTCCTCTTCTTGAGCTGGTTGTACTTGAACTTAGAAGGGAATATCCTCGCTCCTCAAGAAAAGAGTTGTTAGATCGGGGGACTAGAGTTACCTTGTTGAGGGAGGCTATTTGTTTGCTACTTTTGAGATGGGGAGCTATATTTCACTTACACCGTACAAGTAAAGATTCATAGTCATAAGAATTTGTGTATGTAGACTTGTCCTCACCTGACTGTTGAGGAGACCTGAATAGGAGTCTTATGGAACTTAGAAGTTGTTAGGTTTTAAATCCATTTCCCATTAAGTTTCCGCCATACTAATAATCCAAAGGTCTGCCAGAGCTCCATACTTAATTTTATGAATATAAGTTTAATACTCAATATTGTCCTATTTTCTTTATTTTTTGCTTTCTTTTTCTTTTTATTCACTTATTCTTTCAAATAAGTGTTTACTAAGGGACTAGCAAAGGTAAAGGATAGGGGGATGGTGAATCTGTATTTCATCATTTTTATTTATTTATTTTCGCTTAAAATCCCTTATAAAACACATGTATATAAAACTAACTTCATATTCTTATTAACTTGCATTTGTGTAAATATTGTGCATTTATTACCATTTTAACCTAAAATAAATAAATAAAGAAATAAAAGAAAATTAAAGAAAATAAAAGAAGAAGAAGAAGAATGTATATATGTAATAGATATAGGCAGACCCGAACCCCCAGAGAAGGTCAAGACTTGACCTAATCGACCAGGAATAAAGTAGGGGGAGATAGGGTCCCGAATCAAAAAAATCCAAAAAAAATACACGTTGTGTATATTTGTATGCTTACATTATTTCATTTGTACATAAATTGACCTCAAATTAAATAATTTTTAAAACACAAGTTGTAAATAAAAATGTTTTCTAAATAATAAAAATGATTGCAAAATAAAATCTTGTACAGAATAAAAGCAACCACACTTGGAAAAAGCCACTAAGCGATAATTGAAAGACCAATTTCGGCTCCATATGAACACGAATTAAATCAATCTCACTTCCATTGTATTCTAGATTAAATTATCTTTAAAATGACTGTGATTTTTAATGTTTGGAGTTACGGTTGAAAAATCAGTTTTCTAGGGTGGTTTGTGCAATTTTACCATTTTTATTGTAATTATTTTTTTGTATATATTACATTTTTTTAATAATTGTAAATATTGTTTACTACAATATAAAGTAAATAAAAAATTTAGTTAGAAAAGTTTGTATAAAATTATTTCCTTATTTGTACTTGTGTATAATGTGCATTACGTATATATGATATGTATAAAATTAACATACTTATATAAAAACCACGAAAAAGTTATTATCTGACATTAATTGATTAAATTAATATAATATGAAATTATGATTTATTGATTTATTTATTATTTACTCATTTATTTGATTTGAAAACATACCATGTATATATGATTTGATTTATACCTTAAATAACCACCATTAAGATGGTTAACTAATTTTTGTAAATTAAATATTTACATATTTTATTTAATTATGAATTTTGTTTATAATTTTTTTTTT
This sequence comes from Ottelia alismoides, assembly GCA_037367405.1. Taxonomy (NCBI): domain Eukaryota; kingdom Viridiplantae; phylum Streptophyta; class Magnoliopsida; order Alismatales; family Hydrocharitaceae; genus Ottelia; species Ottelia alismoides. The sequence goes on from JAZKJV010003926.1 coordinate 52,738, forward strand.
AATTAGTTAATTAATTTAATTAACTACTAAACACATTCCTTATTTGTAATTATTTCCTTTTTGATTTTTTTCTCCTTTTTATTGAGCTCCTCCTCCCTCATTTCCTCTTGATCAATCTTTGGTGAGAGGAGCTTATTCTCCGAGAGTTATCTTGTCGTAGAAGGGTGCCTAGCCTCCGAGACATCCGGTGACAGCAAGTCAGCCTTCGTCAAGGCAATCACGATCTTTTCCTCTCCTAAGATGAGATCCAGTTTTTTGTTATATTTAGCATAAGATAATCTTTGTTTAATTTCTCGCCTTTAGTTTCATCGTCATTTTTTTATCTAGATCATAGAATCCATCATCGCGATCCGATTCACCCGATTCTATATTTCACCTTTGCCTCTCGATCTATTCACGTCCTTATTCTACTCTGGCCGCGTGCGATGGTCGGAGACGCGGATTTGATCCACATCGCAAGGATCCACATCCACTAACATCAACGTTTGATTTTTCGCATTTCGGATAATCGAGACTAAGCTGTCATGCTCGAGTCCTCATTTGTTTATAAATAAAAAAATAAAAATATTGTTTTTTCCTAACATTTATTTTGTAGGGATTTATAAAAATAAAAATAAAAATATGTAAAAAATAGCTCTATAATTTATGTTTTTGAAAAAAATAAAAAAACAAGTTTTCCTTGTTTCATTTACATTTGAAAATTAAAATAAAAAATAATAATAATAAATAATAATAATAAAGAAGTTGGGCAGCAGCACCAGCCCATCCTACAACCGCGGCTCCGCCGTAGCCGCTCCCAATGGCTGCTTCGAACGCCTCCTGTAACACGGACCGCGCCTCCCATTCGCCCGGACCGCCCACCGTCGGCAAGCACCGCCGCCACACTCCTCCACGACTGGGTGTGTGTCACCCAATCTCCGCCTGAGGCCTGCACGCTCCACCGCGACCACCGACGAGCCGTAGCACCGCCTTTACCACCAGCCGCGCCATCCTCTTAACCACCGTGAGGAGCTGCGCACCACCTCACGCATCCCCGCTGCCACCTACAGCGCGGGACGTGAACGGAGGAAGGGGGCAGCAACCTCCCCTTGTGCTCTTTTAGGAACGGAGAACCCTAGTTTAAAAATACTTTTTTTTGGAAAATTATGTCAATGCCCCCTAGTATTTCTGAGAATTACAGAAGGAGCCCCACCAGGTTCAAGCACGTGCCAAGCACGTGTTTCTTAGGTAAATTGTATTTTTCATCCTACTTTTATTTCCATGTTATTTTCTGATGTATAATTGAATAATTGCAGTTCAGTCCATGTTTTACAGACTTTAAATTTGCATGATCTTTTCATTGAAAAAAAGCTTCTATTGCTAAATAAATTCCCCAAAAACCATGCTATGCTCCTGATGTGTGTATCTTTCTAGCATAAATTTTTCATTGCATTTTATTTCTATTTGATATTATAAAAAATCCAAAAACAACATATTTTCTCTTCCTGAAATTCAAAAATTCATAAAATTTAAATATTGCTCTAAAAAATAAAAAAGTTTAGATTAATTTTATTTTATCTTTTAATTCCTTTCTAATTTTCGTGCATTAATTCTTTTTAAAACCCAAAAAAATTGAAAAATATCAAAAATCGGAGAAAAATCATAGAAAATTCTTGAAAACTCCAAAAATCGTGATTTCACTTCATGTTTGTAGATATTTGTCTATATTTTATCATAAAAATAGTCTCCAAGGTTGGGCTTAAAATATTTTTCAGTTGCAAATTACTCCAGGCTGTGCACTGTTTATCATTTTTGCCATTATTTGATTTTTATAAAAATCCAAAATATCTGAAAATTCTACAAAAAAATCCCAAAAACATTTCAAAGCCTTTAAAATTCAAAGATATTTTCTCTCTATTTTTGAATATTTCTGACTATTTTGAAATATAAAAAAGAGTGTGGTGTGAGCATTTCCTCCCTTGTGCATATTGCTCCTTATTTTCGATTTTTTTGAAAAATCAAAATCATTAAAATTTTGAAAATCAGAAAATAAAAAAACTGGAAATAAAATAATAAAAAAATAAAAAAGACAAAAAATTTGTAAAAAACCTAGAGCAGTGTACATTGAGATTCCTTCATTCTTTGATTGATTTATTTCATTGGATAGAATATCCCTCCAGAATTGTAGCCTCCCTGAGTTCGATCCTGTTGCTATACAGGTTAATTAAATAGTAAAAAAATCTCTTGCTACATTTTTAATAATTATTTGGGCCTGAGAAAATAAAAAATATTTTTTATTTATTGCGGAATTTTTAGGATTACGACGACATTGTATTTATTTTCATCAGAATAAAACTTTGAAAATCTCGTGTCAACAGAGATTCTCTAAGAGTTTTGAGTCTGACTCGTGAAAATTAACCACATCCATATATGGGATTTGGTTTTTAAACCTATAATATACCAAAAAATATTGGTTCAAAAGAAAGCATCCAAAAAAGTTGATGCACTCAGAAAAATCAACATTCTTAAGATTTGGTGCTTTTCATTGATGACCTTTTAATGACTCATCATTGCATGTTGTATTTTTATAAAATACAAAATCTGGGTGAGCAAGTGCCAACGATAAAGAAAATAAGAATACCACAAGTATGGTAAAGTACACACTACTATTTGCTTTACTACTTAAATTTTTTTTATTATGTTTATCCTTTTCAATTTTTTAATTAGCTATTTTCATTCTTCTCCACGTTAGGGTTATTCCAAGCTACAATATCTTCTCATCTATCAAGGAGTCTACAGTTGTAGACACACTAACATTAAAGGTTGCATTAGTTTAGCATATTTCACCATACATCACCCCAATCAATTCTCCAATGCTACTTGGATAATTCTCGTTTATATTTTTATAATGGGTCTTTAAATCACTAGTTTGTCTAGAAAGGAAGTGGATTGTCCTCGCAGACCCAATTGCTTAAATCTATATGCTTGTAACCACTTCAATTTCTTTAATAACAAATTAGTTTACATGTTATCGTGATTTAACCCTACTTGTACCCACCGTGTCTACATACAGAATGAAAACATCTTCAATAAGGAAATATGTTTGATTGTAGTTGAGTAACATGCATTCAAAGTAATTTATTTTTGCATGCTCTTTATTTTAGAAAAATCATATACCACCTAAGTTTTATCTGTCATATAGATTTCTTATGACAACCCCACATAGGCATACCTGATATATAGGTTCTACTCGAAATCATCCTTGTTGTAAGCTTGGGATCTATTTAGAACCATGTCAAACTAATATACCTCATATGCTAAAAACCTAGTATATGAATAATATAACTCAACGTTTTGATCTTTAATTTGAATCACGATTATATATGCATGTGTGGGTGTGTGTGTGTGTATGCGTATTTGTGTTCATGTATACTTATTCATGTTTATGCTTATGTATTTTTAGTTTCCAAGTTTAAGTATAATAATATTGAATTTTCTATGTTCTAAAATTTAATCTAGCTTTTTAAAAACTTGAGTGAATCATAGTGATCATGTACATATGTAGATCCACCATATATTGAAAAGGGACACATATCTCAATACGAATCGATCAAACAAGGAATCATTTGATAAGCATATAAATGATATTTATAGTGAATAACATAACAATGGAAAATATGATTTGATTTAACTTGAAAATCCAACATCAAAAGGAATAATTTCATTCTTATTTACTTAGGATAGTTAGTGGTCCATGAAATGATCGAGAATTGTTTATAAATCATGAAAACAAAGAATGTATAACTATCCCAAAAAAACATAAAAAGTAAATTCTCTCAAAATTTAAACAAAATTTCCTTTATAACAAGTGATATTTTATGAAATTAAAATAGAGTTTCCCCTATAAAAAATATTTTTTATGAAAATATTGACATAATTTATGATTAGAAAAATTCAAAGAGAGTAAATGATGAAGAAAAAGCCAGCCTCACATCTTGGGCTGGTGAATCAAGTGAAAAATCATACATCATCGACGACAAAGACTCCTACACTCACATTGGCCATTACTTAGGTTTCTACATCAGAGATTACCACTATTGTTATTATGCAGTAAAGTAAGGTGTCTCTTTTCATAGGTGGGTGAATCATGTGAAGGATGATCACAAATGGCCTTGCTGCCATCACTTTAGCATAGCTAGGCTCGGATTTCTTCATTTTATGTTGATAGGAAAGAAAGTATGTCTCAAGATAGATCTACCTACCTCCTTCCCATAACCGTCTACTAGAGACCCCCACCTTGCTCCTTCAGATTCTTGTTTATAGCGCTCCGCTCATGATTCTTCCCCGCCTCAATCTCCCCATCTCAATCTTGCAACCTTAGGCTTAAGGGATGAGGTACGAAATGGTGGGGTAGAAATGAAGGGGTATGGTTTATTTATATGCTTTGATTTTGCATACATGGCATCCCACTTATCAGCTAGTCAAAAAGACATGAGAATCACTGATTACTTGTTACATCATACGATGAAATGGCATCCAATCATCGGTCATGTCATTGAAAAAACCAATAGCTATACATATCATGGTTTTTCCTATCTAATCCAAACCCATTATTTTTCTAATTATGCTTAATCAACATTAATCATGATTAATTATTACTAATCAACTTTCATAAGCTGTAACAATGATTAGCATCTACTAGTCCATGATTAGGTTCTTTAATAATGATTGTTATATTAATCACAGTTATTATTCTTAAACATGATTAATTAGTATTAATCACGAATGTTACTATTAATAATGGGCTTAAATAATGTCAATATTCCATAAAAAAATTAAAACAATTCCTAATAGAGCCCAATTGACATGAAATGAATTTCGTCTCATTCATCTTGTTAGGTTGGATCTTATTCCAATATGTAAAATATGATTTGAAGAAGTTGAACTTCGGACCTCTCAACAATTATGCAGAAATTAGTTATTGAGATATAGTGCACGACATATTTAAGATTAATTTTGTGATGTCAATTGGGAGATCAAATGATGTTGGATCTAACATATTAGAATTTCACTTTAGTGGTCTATGGAAGGCATTTCAATTGAGTTATATCTAATATTAAAAAATGATTAAAGAATGATGGAGTAGTAAAATTTTGAGTTAGGTTAGGATACCTAGAAATGTAACTCAAATAGTATTATATATATGGAATTTAGGAATAGGGGTATCACATGTACAATACATGGAGAGCTCTGAGGTCATAGAGGAGCAAATGCTATTTGATCAAGAGTGTGATCGCACAGTCAGAAACATACCGAATTGGCTAACTCTAAACATGGAGAAGAACAAACTAATTTGAGCCTCAATTTGAATGGACACATAAATTTTGATCAAGAATCTTCTTGGCTCAATTGAAGGTTCATATATTAATCCTTTGAACGAGATAAAAAATGCTCAAAATGGATTGAAGGATATAACTAATGGAATAAAGGCTTCAAATGACATACTAGTTTCAGGACTTGGGATAGTCCGATATTGGCAATTTATAAAGTCAGGCTCACACTTTTGTAAAATGAGGTATGGGTAAGAGTCGAATATTAAGAGGTATCTCTGGTTTTATAGCTCGAGCGATCTCAAATTATGGGTGCAGTGTTGGGTCAAAATGCAATTAGTATGTAGAGAACTTAATGTATTTTTTTGAGAGTTTATTATCAAACAAAAAGGTAGTCCATGAGCATAACCATTGTGGATATTTTAAGCCAATATACAAAAAAAAGGCGTTTAACCCCATCCGTCCAACAGACTTGGGCATCGACATAAGAGAAAGGCTCCATCGATTGGAGAAGAAGGCAGAAATCTGGCTTTAAAGGACTTAACACATCTCGTAGAGGGATGATGGAGATCCCGACGTGGCCATAGTAAGCCCAATAAAAAAGCATCATGTAGAGATGATTGCCAAGAGAAGGAACGAATTCTTTAGCCCCAAAGTAGTCTTAACAGGATGGGGAGTGTATCACTTTCCACGTGAGCGTTGATTCATAAATCCCAACTTAGAAGAGAAGCATGGAACTTGTCATAGATAAGTAGAAATCATTAGTTAAGAAAAGTAACCGCCTTTTGGAAAACAACATAATAATTAAGAGTGATAGCCTCCCAGCAACCTCGACAACACTCTAACCAAAGTGGCCAAATAGAGGTAAGAGGGAGATTCGACCAACAAGTTATCTAAACTTCAGAGAGGACGTACTACATTGGATTACATTTAAAGTATTCCTTATCCAACTTGATGCTTAATTGAGAATAAGCTTAAAGAAATTGTTGATGTAAATGCATTCTTCAAGGAAATAGTCAATTGATTCGACTAAGATGCCAGTTTGAAGCCTCTTTTTTCATCATCTCATGTGTCATGAGCCTTTTATGAAAAAAGAGCCACCCAAGAAACTAACTCTAGGTGGGGTGTGTTTATTACATAGGATTTTGAAGATTGGATCATAGGTTCCCCAAAAGGTGATGAGTTGGTAACAAGCTTTGATCATGGATTGACTCTTGTCCCGAAAACGGAAGGAGTAGAGGTAATTATCAAGAGTAATGCTTTATAAATTATGAAAAATCAGAGGGGTTGGATAAGTTGGGTCAAAGAGTTGACTTAGAGAGATCGAGATAACCAATACATATCTTGTATACTGTCACGATATAGGCATGCATCCTCTGACCAGAGACAGATGTGTTGCTATATATCTGAGTATGCACAGTTGGCGAACCGATAGGTTGATGGCCTAGACAAGGTCTATACACCAGCGAGCTAGTGTGCATGCAAGGGTATATGAGTAATACAATCTCTCAAAGGGATCATACAGGTTCATTACTTATCCGGAAGACATGAGCTCACTCATGAGATATTGGGATAAATTTCCGTGCATGGTCGTCTTGCTTTGGAATTATGAAATAATTAATAGGTATGATATATGCTTTTGTAAAGTATATGATCGATACCAGCTCCCAATGATCAAATGAGAAACTTAATGAAAAATGCTAAAGAAGAAAGTTTGAATAAGATCTAATACTCCAGGTTTCATCTAGGCCTTCCAGTATCTAGGATGTACATGTATTAGGAATACTCGAGGGTGATGTGATTGTAAACGATTGTATAACCATGACACTTCCATTTTGAGGGAGTGATAAAATATGTTTTGATTTTAGTGACTCCTCTCAATAGATTAGTAATCCGATGTTAGTCCAAATGTTGGATATTGATCTGAATATGATCCAGATACAATAAAAAGATTAGATTTACTATTTGATTTATCAAACATATTTGAGAGGTTCTAAAGATCTAGATTTGAGATATGATCTCAATCCAAGTCACTATACATGGAATGTACAATCGCCCTATCCTTATCTCCAAATATCTGCTGAGAAAGCACATTCTACTTGAAAGAGTTCGAGAATAATTTATTTATTGATAATGTATTTGAGAAATGAGAAATAGATAATTAAATATTACTTAATTATCATAAATATTGTGAATATGATTCATATTATTTTTACACTTGTGAAGAATTATCTGAGATAATTAAATATAATTTAATTATCAGAGATGTGATTAAAATGGATATCACTATCCATACTAGTCGTAAATATTATAAAGGTGATTTATAATACATTAGAGATAGTAAATTATAAATTAAATGTCAATGTGAATTGGATTCGCATCGTGCAATTAGTTGTAAATGTAATTTAAATTTTATTAGGTGGTCGAATTTGATTCATAATTGTTAATGGTTTTGTTTAAAATTATCATGAATAATTTGCAATAATTATTTGTTGATATTTTGTTGACAAAAGATTAAGAATTAATGTAATAAGATTACATTAGGATTGGAAAGAGTTTTCTCTCTCCAATCTAAGGGTGGCCATCCACATTGATTAAAAGGGAAGGAGGCTTTCTCCTTTTCCTGTTAATGGAAGGTGGATGCTTAGTCCTATTCCATTTATAAGAATCTTGATTTAATTAAAACTAAATATGTTAAGATTATTTACAACGAATTTATTTTCTTTTAAATTAAATTATTTACTGTAGTAAATTTTTTCAACAAAAGCTCAACCATTGATTTGAATTAGGAGTGCATCTCCATCATCCAATTTAGTATAAAAGACTAACATTTTTCACTACAACAATTTGCGTGGGCAATTACTCTCTCTCTACACTTCATCTCTCTCTCTCTCTCTCAATATTGTGGCTTTCCACCATATTTCCTGAGAGAGAGCCGCCATCGTCGCGACGCCATTGTGCTGCAGGATCGATTGCTCGTGGATCTTCACCTTCTTTGGTGCATTTTTATCATGATGAAGGGCATTGATTTCGTACAACAAATTCAGTGGACTCCATGCTCGGATCTTCAACTTGGATTGCGAGAAGCTCACGTCTCATCAATGTACTTGCAAGTGCCTTCTTCGTCATGTCAGACTTGAGACAGGAGTCTCTTCATTTAGAGATACGATCGAAAACACGTTTCAAGAGGTAATCCTTGTACTTGTTTATGTTGTTTATGAAATGTTTTGATAAGTGTTCTCGAATCACGTGGTTTCACCTATTTAAAAATTTTAAATTCCGTTGCTCCCCTCAACTAGTATGACTAGTTGACCTGGATCGTATTTGATGCGATCTACATGCTTCTGTGATGTGCTAAGGCCTAAGACCTTGCCTTCAGGTCCATTCTAAAGGAAGTATTCCATAATTGAGTCAATTAAAACTTAGGTTTTACAAAGGTCTTGTCAATCCAAAAGGCATACCAATAGTCATCGAAGCGACCGCTCACGAAACCCGAATAATTCAATAATTAGCCGACAATATCGACCAAGCAATGCAAAATAAAAATATGGATATAAAATTTATTATAACTCTAAAAAATGTGTGTATAGTTGCAAATATGTAGAGTGTAGAACACATGGAGCAAACGTGATAGACTATGTAAGTGAATGCAAAAAATTATCATTTCTCTTGTCTTTTTATTGTATTTTTGTGTGGGCATTTAATTATGTATTTTTATGGATTTTGTTTTTGTAATTTTTTATTTATTTCTAATTTTATAAAATCTTATTTTTTTTATAATTTTCTGATTTTAATATTTTCTTTTCTTTTTAATAATATATAAATGTTTATATAGAACTATATATACAATAGAGTCTAATATTTTTATAAATATAACCAAAAAAACAAAAGTTGCGTAATTAAATGTTTTTATCCTTTTCTTAATCTTTTCCTACTATTTTTTTGATTTTTGGGAAATTTTTTTCTAATTTTTAACCTTTTTAAATCTAAAACATCCCAAAACAGGGATTAAATAAATAAGCTGAATTGTTTTGAAAGTTAAAAATACTAAATAATATCAAAATTTTCCTAAATTATTTTTAATTAATAAATATATTAAAAAGAAGATTCAATGGTGGAAATAAATATTTTTGGATTTTAAAAAGATATTTTTATAATTTTTATAAGTATTTTGGAGCTTTTTAAATTTTAATATTTTATTTTTCTATTTTAGGGATTTTTAGTCTAGAGGTACAAAATACGATAATTAACAAATACTATTTTTGGAATTTTTAAATATAGTTTTATAATTTTTTTGGATTTTTAAACCAAACATGAATCAAAATATACTAATTATTTTTTAAAAAAATGTCTAAAATGCAAAACTAAAAAATACAACATGGAAGATCAAGAAGAAAGGGATGTTACAATATTTTTTCATGTTTTTTTGGAATATAGATGGTATTTTAGAAAATAGAAAAAAGCTATAAAAATCAACTGAATTGGAAGGGGTATATTTGCAATTAAAATAAAAGATAGGGACTATATTGTAAAATACACAAAAGTTTTCATCGAAAATTAAAACTTTGAATATTAGAAGCCAATTACAAAAATCAGTTAGGGTAATATTGCAAAATGCTCAGCTCACGTGGGACGACACGTGAGGTGAGATGGACTGGACCCAAATGTAATATTCAAAAGTTCAGGAGGTCACATGCAAATAACACATAAATTATAAAATGTATTGATTAAATTATTGGACCAAATGAAAATTCTACAAAAATCAGGGGTATTTATGAAATTTACAACCTATAGGTGCAGATCGGATGATTGAAAGCGCCTTACTTGACACGTGTCGCACCGTGGTCGCACGATGACACTTCGTTGGCTACAACTGAGATTAGATCCTCATATGGGATACAACGACCGAAACGTGGCATATCTGATGGTAGCTGCTCGCTTGGGACTCGGTTGTTGATCGAACAACTGGAAAGATCCCTGGAAGAATAGGGATGAAGGTGCGACATGGACTCGTTCGATCATCTCTATCCTCCTCCTCTAGCCTTCAACTCTGCCGCTGAGATGCTCAATAGACACCCATGGTCCTCCGCAACGGATTGAAGCTTCAAATGGGTGTCACTGGTAGACCTCTATAGCTCAAGGGCTCCTGGAGGTGATTCTGAACATCGATTGAGACTTAGATGCCCCATTCCATATGTGCAAAGAGATGCAAAAGAATGGCGATGGACGGGAAAGCAGATCTAGGAAGTTATTGCGTGGTTAGTGTGCGAGATGGGGTGACGTGGTGCATCTCCGACAAAGGGCGGTGGAAGGAGATGGTCAAACCAGATCCAGAGTGGATCTGGGTGGTCTGATGGGTAGAGGATGCGAAGAATCGAAGGGGCAAGGAGATACCATGAATAGGGGCAATCGACACATGCTGGTATGCCGAAAAATAGTGGCCAGAGCTCTAGAGCTCTCGTAAAGCTTAACTCCTAAGCTAGGCTAATCAAGCGATTAAAACATAAAACCAAATGCATGAAATGAAATCTAAGATTAACTACACCTAAGAGGCTAGAAAAAGGAAAGATTCGATTTCGAATTGGCTTGAGTCAACGAGATGAAACCGCATGGCGAATGACTGTCGGCGATGGTGGGAACCACCTCTACACTGCATGACTCGTCGTAAAAAGGCTGGTCGAGCACCCTGTCACCGTGCTCTAGCGAGAGGGCACAAGTTGGGGGGGGCACAGAGGAGTGTAAGGGAACGAAAAATGCAAGGAAGAGGCAGAGGTGCTTTTGTACAGGTGAAAGACGCGGGGGGTGTTGATCGAGGTGCATAGCTCGATACAGACGCCCTCAGATTAATGCAATGATCCATCGTGAAAGGCCTTCGATCGAGGAAGAAAGTCAATGAAGACTTTATTCCAAATGGATGATCACATCGGTTGGAGAAAAAGGGTGAAGTGAGGTCAAATCACCTAATACTCACAAGCCTAGGCCGAGGGTCCAGTTGACCTGTAGTCAACGGATCCTTGGACCACATTGGCCCACATCACGCAAGAAGATAAAAACTGAGGGGAAATGATAAATAATTGAAAATGAAATAATAAATTAATTAATTAAATAAAATTTATAAAAAAATGTTTATTATTTTATGTAGTATTGTAATCTGATTTTATTTATTTTTATGGATTAATTTATTATAAGTTACTTTTTACAAGTATATTTATAGGTATATTTGCCTATATATTAGGTATTTTTTTTGTATTCTTGATTTTATTATTTTATATATATTATTTATATGTTTATAACTTACTTTTATATGCACAAATATATTTTTGTTATATTTTTCTGATATAATATGTACATTTAAATAAATAAGGGTAATTATTACATATGTATAAGTATAGGTAATTCATCTATGTATTTTTGTATTCTATTTTATTTTATTAAATTTTAATTATTTAATTCCATTATAAATATGCACGTATATTGTAAATAATAATTACAAAATTATAAAAATACAAAATAATAAAAAATATAAAGCATAAATAAAATGAATATTTTATTCAGGTATATAGTACAATAGGGGTCCAAAACCTAATTTTTGCATCTTAAATCCAAATTAAATGAAATCACCTTTATTATTTATCTAATAAAAGTTATATACAATTAAAGTGTGATTTTGAAGCATTTTGAGTTCATATGGAGAAGATATGGGTCTTGAGAAGTTTGGGTTTTAGCATTTTATTTAGAGTGTAAAATGTACACTGTATATTATTTTTGTGTGAAATAAATTTTGTGTTTTTCTATGTGTTTTGATCTACAACTTTCATGTACAAAGTTTCATTATTTGAGGTATAAGTAATGAAGAATAATATGGGCCTCAAAAGTAAATTATTAAAGAATAAATAATTAAGGTTTTATTGTCTTTATTTCCCCTTATCTCCCCCAACTTTATTCCTTGTCGACCCAGTCATCATGATGCCTAGGTCTCAGGATTTAGGGTCATAAAATATCTTTGATATTTTATTTATTTCTTTTCTTTCTTTATTCTTTTATTTTGGCTTAAAACATTGTATTTTATACAAATGTATACAGTAAATAATGAATGTTTATGCAAAATGATGCTATTTACATGCATTTAGCTAGGGATTAATGGACCAAATGAAAGAATAAAGATGTTGAAATGGAGAATCATCTCCCCTCCTATACTTGCCTTTACTAGTCCTTAGCAAACACTTATGCCTATAATTGCAGAAAAAAATAAAAAGAAGAAAAGAAAAAGAAAGAACTTGGATTGATTTTAACTCTTAAATTTTTCTTTATAAAATCAAAGCTTGGAGCTCAGTGGGACCTTTGGACATTTAAGTTTGGTCGGAACATTATTGGGATATAGATTTGAAATATAACAACCTCTAAGAACCACAAAACTCTGCTCAAGTCTCCTCAATAGCCAGGTTAGAATAAGTCAACTCATACACAAACCCTTATGACTATGACTCTATCTTGGACAGTGAGTGTGATATGTAGCTCTCCTCAGCTGAAAAATCAGTCTTGTCCAACATGGTGACCCTAATTCCCCAATCCAACAACTCTTTCCTCGAGAAGCAAGGTATTCCCTTCTAAGTTCAAGTACAACCGGCTCAAGAAGAGGAGAAGGAGAGAAGAATGGACGGTAGCCAGTGTAGCTACCTATCCTAGGATGCTTGACCAGTTTAGCCAAGTCATATGGTTGCAAGCTCACATAAGTATGACTTTGAAGCTTAATCTTGCTTATTTGACCATACATACATACATACATACATACATACATACATACATACATACATACATACATACATACATGCATGCATGCATGCATACATACATATATAATACGCCGGGAATTGATTTTTTTTGAATTTTGCCCATCTTTTCTTTTTGGAATTTTTGATTTTTCTATTATTTTTAATACTATGTACAACAACATTTACGTAATGACTTTTTCCTTTTGAGCCAGTCGACTATCCCTCTTTTGAAGCATTATTTCAACCCACAACTTTTGTCATAAGACCTGATGGCTACTGGATCAGTTTGGGGTACAATGGCCATAAAAGTGTGACTTCTGATATTTCCACTAGCTTGTGCCTCATGTCGACAATTCCATCCATCTACTACTTCAACTGAGGTGAGTAAAGTGCAAAGTGTAGGTGTACAAGCTAGGTCATTATCACCAAGAGTTGTGCATGTGTTCCAATATATTCTACATATGCAGTCATGATAACAAAGAACCAAGTCTCGTGGTCTCAAAGAAATAAGTCTAACAGACCTGAAGCATCTCAATTCCAGTTCCTATAAGGTTCCTGTGATTAAGTAGATTAAGGTCCAAAAAAGCTCCAATCTTCCATTTTACTTCGACTTGTTCAATTATCAACATCAATCGGAAAAATGCAAATGCTATGCAAGGAAAATATTTTTGTGATGCTATTTTCTACTTTTGAACTTTTTATGGATTTATGAAAAGATCTTATAATTTTTTATGTAATTTTTGAAAAGATTTTGCAATTATTATTGGGATTTTTAATTTTGCAGATTTTTGGGGATTTTTCAAAACAAAAAGGTTTTGGCAAAGAAATTTGTGAAGATATTTACACAAGAGAACTTTTTATCATTTACAAAAATTTGGATTCAGGAATTTACATGTTTATAAAGGATTTTTATTTTCTTGAGTTTTGTTCATAGTTCCTAAAATAATTTGAAAAGATTTTTGCAAATAATTTAAAAATTTTATTATTAAAACTAGTTTGACAAATAATTTTTGCAACCATTTACAAAATTTGAAGATAGTTTTGCAAAGATTTTTCAAACATTATAGATAGATTTTTGAAAATATTTTGCAACCATTTTTGAAACCATTTGCAAATAATTTTTTTAAGAAAAATATTTCAAAGAAAAGAAATTTGTAAAAACAAAACATTTTTACAAAGTTTGAAAATATTTAACAAAATATTTTCCAAATAGTTCTCAAAAGATTTTTAAGAGGATTTTCAAACTTTTTTCCAATCATTTTGAAAAAAAAATTTAAACATGACTTATTAATCAATGTATACAAAGAATTTTATGTATTTTATTTTTTATTAATTAGCCATATTATTGAAAATATGAAAGTACGAGTTATGGCTAAAGTATATACAACGTATATACGACCCCCTATACTTAACTTGAGATATGTCCTCATTGATCAGAGAGAAAAAGAGAATACATAACTTGTACTGAGTATAAAACAGCCTATACTATAATGACTAAAGAATGAACGAATTAATGAATGAGAAGTCAACCGTACCCCCATAATAAGGATGAACTAATCCTAAGTATAGTAGCTTGTATCTATATGTAGGAAGGGTTAAGGGTGGGAATAAACATATCACAACTCAATCTATCCCCCCTATACTTAGGTTGAGATATCCCTAAGTATAGATACAAATGAGACAATTGAGGGGATCAAGAAAAGAATTTTATAAAAAGGAAAAATACGTGGGGAGAATGTACACATCACTCCACGTATACTCAAGGTAAAAGAGACCTAAGTATAGGCAAAAACAAGAATGATAAAGCATAACGAATAATGAACTCTCGACTCGTCCACCCCCATACTTAGGACAAAGTATGTCTTAAGCAAGGAAGACACACAGAATGGGATGAATGGGCAAAATGGTAGATGGAAGGAAGAAAACAAAAGAGGATATACAAAGTGGAGACTACACAGATATTAAGAAAGTAGAAAGTGTACCTTCTTGCGTGACCGTTGAGGAATGGATCTAACAAGGTGCAAGTAGATATCGGGTAGCTGGCTCAACCCGATCAAGATCAACCTGACGAAGATCCTAAGTGGTTTCAAAGCGAAAAGGCATGAACTGGCCAGTGGAAGTATTGTGGTCAAGTTCGCCTTGGGAAGTCTAAGCTAGGTCAAAACTGGAAGGCCCAATCTCATATATGAAAGTAGTAAGGTCGAATCTGGCCTTTTCAGTTTATCCTAAGTCTACCCTCCGCGCTAAGGTGTCTATAGTGTAAATACTGCGGATGTCATCAATGCATTGCCACACACCGAATGGGAGAACTCCATGGTCTATGCTTTCCGAGTCTTCCTCCCTGAATAGGAATTCTCGGGTCTCAGTCTCATCCATAATGAAGCAAACATCTCTAATATCAGTAAATAGATCATAGTCCTCGAGGTCAGCTACCATAGGTACACTCTCGTCAGATGCAGGTCTCTAGTCAGTGGTGGGTGCGGTAATCAAGACAACGCTCTCGTCAGCAGAACGAAAGTGAATCTCTCCAGATCCATAATCAATAACGACTCTTGTAGAGGTGAGAAAAGGTCATCCTTGGATGATTGGAGGATGCTCCGCATGGATCGAGGTCTCCATGGGCAATACAACAAAGTCTACAGTGAAGTTCATGCCCTGGATCTAAATGACAATGTTCTCTAGAATATCCCTCGACCTCTTTATTGATCCATCATCAAATTTACAACATCCTGGTCTTCTTCAGATTCCTTAGATGAACAGACTGTACCAATGAGAAGGGCATTATATTAATCAAAGCACCACCATCAAGGAGAGTATGATAACAAGAATGGTCAGAAATGGTGCATCTCACAAGAGGTGTTACAGTGCTCACTTTCCTAATGTGTGGACGGTGAGTGATGGCATAGGCAGTGGCCATGGTACGAATGTGGCGCATAGATCCACTTCTTCTCTTTATTTTCTTGGGTTTGAGTGTAGATAATTGGTTTATGGCCTGGCGAAGTGGGGCCTCAGCAATATTATGAATAGATGCCACCACTTCAAGAAGGGTTAACATTTTTTAAAATTTTCTATCTCTTTCATACAAGGGAAGAGATTGGAATCATCATCTGCATAAGGATGACTAAGAGCAGTCTGTATAGTGTCATCCTTGGGGGAAAAGGTGGGAACTATGTTGTGTCTTTGTGTGGTCAAAGGGTCTAGCAAGGGTACCCTTTCCTCACAAGATGAATCAACAAGGAGTCTCCCATAATCTTTTTATATTTTTAGGTTCTTCTCATTTTTTTGTGTTTTAGGCGATTTCAAGATCTCATGTGTGTCCTCAAGTGAATCCATGAATCCATAAGGTGAAGCGTTAGTGTGGCTCTTATTTAGTCTAGTGAGGCCATCTATCCTATGATTCATTTGCTCCATTAACTAGGTCATGTACTCAAGAGCGATACCCATAAGAGGTGACTCCAAGAGTTCAAACTCGGATGGGTGAGATGGTCAGAATTGTGAAGTTGGTGATGTGTAAAAGTCTGATGCCTGAAATTGTGGGTGACGCGTATACGTACAAAAAGAAAAGTAAGAAGCAAAGTCCTCCTGATAAAATTGAGGTGGACCGGTTAGAGAGGACGAAGGATCCGCGAAGTTCGGATAAATTCACTCCAGTTAGCCATGTCCAAAACAAAAGATGGGGATTGGGACAACACGAAGGTCAAGTCAAGATATGTTAGAAAAATGCGCAAATGCACAGAGAGGATGGAGTATACACAAACAAACACAAATATAAACAAACCCCTCAATTCACCAACAGTTTATACCCCCATTTTTATTTTGTATTTTTGATTTTATTATTTTCTTTTCTTAATTTATAAAATTATAACATATTTAGATACACAAATATATTTTTATTGTATTTTTTATTTATTTTTTACACTTTAATAAATATGTATACTTATATATAAGTATAAGTATAGTATATTCATCTATGTATTTTCACTTATATTTTTATTTTATATTTTCATATATGGTCTCAATGTATTATAAATATGTATATATATTATAGGTATTATTTATAAAAATATAAAAATTATAAAGAATAAATAAAATGAATATTTTATTCAGGTATATTTACAATAGGGGTCCAAAACCTAACTTTTGCATATTAACTCCAAATTAGATGAATCGACCTTCATTAAATAGACTATTAAAAGTTATATATAATTAATGTGATTTTGGTACATTTTAAGTTCATATGGAGGAGATACATGTCAATGATGTTTTGATTTTGGATTTTTATTTTGAGTGTAAACTGTACATTGTACATTATTTTAATGTGAAAAAAAATTTATATTTTTTTTAAATATTTTTATCTAGAAGTTTTGTGTACAAAGTTTATTGATTGGATTGGTGAGTAATAAATAATAAAATAAGTCCCAAAAGGTAATTATTGGCCAACATTTTTACAGTTTCTAGACTGTGTAATCCGTACAATTGGCTGCCCTATCTCCCCCTACTTTATTTCTTGTCAATTAAGTCATCATGGTGATTGAGTCTCGGGGACTAGGGTCACTCTACACCTATGGTGTCTTATTTCTTTTTCTTTTCTTTCTTTATTCTTTAATTTTGGACTTAAATACAATAAATACACAATATTTTATACAATATTTTGTATAAATTAAAGAATGCTTATTTTTACAAATTAATGAGATACACATGCATTTAGCTAGGGATTTAAGGCCAAAATGAAAGAATAAAGGCGATGAAATGGAGATTCTTCACCAACTCAACACAATGATGACCGTGAAAGTTCAGTCTTTTTATCTTATCCATTTTAGTTTACGTGAATTTTAAAAAGTTGTATAAGCACGTAGGTAGGTCTGGGATTAGGGAACTAATCTTTAGTGTGTATACGTCAAGTAAAAAATGCGAATACAATGAAGGTGTTACTCTCCACGAAACAAGGTTTTTTATTTTTTATTTTAAGGTCTAGTAGAGTTAGCAGTCCTAATTTTATTGATTTTCGCTTTTAATAAAAAACACATGAGTTCTAACAAGTGATCAATTCCTTTAGTATCCTAGGTGATCAAAATCAAGGTAAGAGAGTCAGAAAAGCAATGCAAGAATAAATCAATGACGCATGCTCAGATAGAGATGGTCACCTTGCCTCCAGCTCTCTTTATGCATGATGCTAAGTAGAATAGAAACCTATATATATGCAATGCAAGCTGATGAAGTCAACCTGAAACAAAATATTTAGCGTGAAGAACAAGACGCTAAACACCTAGAAAAGAACCATTGGATTCGATCTTGGAGTCTCCTCGGTGCCCATGGGTCCTGCAAGCTCTGTATGGAGACCTCTCGCGGCACACGATTCTAAGTCTATGTGAGGAGCAATTGAATTTGACTAGATCCAAAAGCAAACTATAGGCACATGTAATTTTAATTATGGCTTTGGACCTATTGTATAGATCAAGCAATTTTATTCTAAGGCTCAATCACACAAAACAAATAAAAGAAAGGTGAAAAAAAATCAAAACTCAAGAAAGAAAGAAAAATAAATGTGAAAAACCATGAAAAATCCTACGAGGTCCCCAAGTGAATAATCACTTGGGCAATGGATCTCGTGAAGTGTCTAAGTGTTCTGAGAGTGAAAATTATTACAATTAATTGTGTGTCTCACTCTCACATTAATTACAAGATAACAAATTCAAACAAGGAAGAGAGTTAGACAATTCACTAATAATTATCAAATAAAATGATAAATAAAACAATAAAGACAAACAAATAAACAAGATATAAGAAACAAATAACAACCATCTATGCGGCATTGCTCCCGGCAATAGTGCCCTTTGAAAACTTGGGTTTTGCGAGGGTCTTGTTAATCCACAAGGCAGATCAACAATCATTTAAGCGGCCGCTCACGAAACCTGAATAATTCAACAATTAACCCAAAATATCGATCAAGCAATGCAAAATAAAAATATGGACTTAAAATTTATTATAAATCTATAAAATGTGTGTTTAGGTGTAATTATGTAGAGTGTCAAACACATGGAGCAAATGTGATAGACTGTGCAAGTGAATGCAAAATTTGCCATTTCTCTTGTCTTTTTATTGCATTTTGTGTGGGTTTTTAATTATGTATTTTTTTATGGATTTTGTTTTTGTATTTTTTATTTGTTTTAATTTTTTTATAAATTTTTATTTTTTAATATTTTTTGATTTTTATATAGTCTTTTCTTTTTTAATAATATATAAAGCTTTATATAGAACTATTTATAGGGTAATATCTTTATAAGTATAACTAAAAATAAAATAAAACTTGTAGAATTAAATGTTTTTGTCTTTTTTATAATACTACTATTTTTTTTCATTTTAGGGGATTTTGGCTAATTTGCAGGCCTTTTTCAAGTCCCAAATATCCCAAAATAGGGATTAAATAAATAAGCTGAATTGTTTTGGAAATTAAAAATGCTAAATAACATCAAAAATTTCCAAAACTTTATTTAATTAATAATATATAATAAAAAGAAAATTTAGATATGGATATAACTATTTTTGGATTTTTAAGGTGTTGTGACGCGGTTGTACACCTTTACCCGAAAGAGGATCAAAACCCTCATGCCAAAGCTATTAGTAGTATGGGAATGGGTCAAGCTGTTAGAGTTCAGGCTTTGAGCTTATATATATATATATATATATACATATATAGTTTTCTGAGTCAACAAGCACTAAATTAGAAATAGGGACACAACTGTTGTGTATTCCTCAATGCCTACCCGGTTGGTACTTTTTAATTTTAAACAATATTGTTTTTCTATTTTAGGGATTTCTGACCTAGAAGTACAAAATAAAATAATAAACAAATGCCATTTTTTGGAATTTTTAATTTTTGTTTTATATTTTTTTCGAATTTTTTAACCAAAGAAGGATCGAACTATGCAAATTTGATTTTTAGGAAATAGGAAAAAAAGTCTAAAATGCAAAAATAAAATATAACGTGGAAGATCAAGAAAAAAAGCAAGTTAACCTAAATTTTCATGATTTTTGGATCACAGGTGATATTTATGGAAAATAGAAAACAACTACAAAAATTAATTAAACTGGAAGGGGTATACTTGAAATTAAAATAAACGATAGGGTCTATAGTAAAAAATACCCAAAAGTTTTCAATGAATATTTAATCTTTGAATATTAAAAGCCAATTACAAAACCAACAGGGGTAATATTGCAAAATACCCAGCTCATGTGGGACAACACATGAGCTGAGCTGGTCTGGACCCAAATGCAATATTAAAAAGTTTAGGGGGTTACATGCAAATAACTTGGAAATTATAAACGTATAAATTGAATTACAGGAAATTCTACAAAAATTAATGGTATGTGTGAAATTTACCCCATATAGGTGCAGATCGGATGGCTAAAGGCACCTCACTTGACACATGTCACACCGTGGTTGCACGATAATGCTTCGTCGGCTGCAGCTGAGATTTGATCTCTAGATAGGATCCAACAACTGAAACATGGTAGATCTGATGGTAGCTGCTCGCTTGAGACTCGACTATTGATCGAATGACTGGAAAAATCCCTTGAAGAATAGGGATGAAGGTGCGATTTGGGTTCGCTCGATCAGCTCTATCCTCCTCCTCCAACCTTCAACTCTGCTACTGAGATGCTCAATAGATGCCCCGGGGTCCTTTGCAATTGATCAAAGATACAAATTCGTCTAGGGGTCACTCGTAGATGCCTTGAGCTCAAGGGTTACTGGAGGTGTTTATAAACTTCGATTAGGGCTCAGATGTCCCTTTCAAACTTGCAAAGAGATGTAAAAGAACGGTGATGGACAAGCAAGCAAATCTAGGCAGTAATTAGGTGGTTAGGGTGTGAGATGGGGTGACATGGTGCATCTCCGGTGAAGGGCGGTGGAAGGAGATAGTCAGACCAGATCTAGAGGGGATCTAGGTGGTTTGATGGGTTGAGGATGGGGAGACTTGAAAGGGCAAAGAGATGAGATGAATAGAAGCAACCGACACATGCTAGTACGATGGAAAAATGGTGGCTAGAGCTCAAGAGCTCCAGAAAAATTAACTCCTAAGTTAGGTAATCAAGCGATTAAAACATGCAACCAAATGCATGAAATGAAATCTAAGATTAAACTTCACTTAAGAAGCTAGAAAAAGGAAAGAACTAACCTCGAGTTGGTAGGAGACAAAGAGAAGAAAACTCACGGCGGAGGACCGTCAGAGATGGCAAGAACCACCTCTACACTGCCTAACTCTCCGCAAAAAGGCCAGATGAGCTCGTCGTCGTTGTGCTCTATCAGGAGGGTAGAAGTTGGGGTGCCAAAGTAGAGTGTAAGCGAACAAAAAATGCAAGGAAGAGGCGGAGGTGGTTTTGTACAGATGAAGGATGGGGGGTGTTGATCGAGGTGCATAGCTCGATAAAAAAGCCCTCAGATCGATGCAATGATCTGGCGTGAAAGGCCATTGCTCGAGGAAGAAAGTCAATGAAGACTTCATTGCAAATTGATGATCACATCGATTGGAGAAAAAAGGCGAAGTGAGGTCAAATCCTCTGACGCGCAATAGGCCTAGGACGAGGATCCAGTTGACCTGAGGTCAACGGATCCTTGGACCACATTGGTCCACGTCACGTAAGAAGACAAAAACTGAGGGAAAATGATAAATAATTAAAAATAAAATAATATGCAGAAGATATGGGTCTTGAAAAGTTTGTACAACTTTCATGTACAAAGTTTCTTTATTTGATGTACAAATAATGAATAATAAAATGGGTCCCAAAAGTGAATTATTAACAAATAAATAATTAGGGTTTTATTTTCTTTATTGTCCCTTATCTCCTCCTACTTTATTTCTGGTTGACCTAGTCATCATGATGACTAGGTCTCAAGGTTTAGGGTCATGAAATACCTTTGGCATTTTTATTCTTTTATTTATTTTCTTTATTCTTCTTTGGCTTTAAACAATGTATTTTGTATATTTTTTATACAATAAATAATGAATGTTAATTTATGCAAAATAATGCTATTTACATGCATTTAGCCATGGTTTAAAGGATAAAATGAAGAATAAAGGTGATGAAATGGATATTCATAAGTCAAACTTTTGAACGACATACATCGGGATAAGAGAAAGGAGCAAGTAAAAGTTATCAAGAGAGTGATAGACACATTAACAGGCACACATTTGGAGAAACGAGTGGATACAAAGCAATGGTGGGTACCTGGTGGTTTTGATGCAAATATTTTAGTAACAGAAGAAGTGGGCAACATGTCATTTGGTTGTCCAATGAGCGGTGGTCATCATAGGTTCATGTGATGTGAAGGAGAGTTGTTTCTATCATGGAGAAGAAGTCAAGGAAGTGGAAGGATGATAGGTGATGATTGTGGATGAGTGCGGTTAGCTGAGATGTAGGGAATGAGGGTTGAGTTAACTTGAGGTCAACTTACTTTTGCCTACATGGCACTAGTTGGTAGGAGGAAGCTTGCAGGTTAACTAGGGTCTCAACACTGTCCAGGAGATCATGTGGCATCAAGGTGCCAGTGGATGCACTCCAGATGGAAGTTAATCGAGATAGAAGTTGATAAATTAAAAAGAAAGAAGAAATACGTAAATAGAAAATGGAATATGACATAACGAAAAAGTGGAAAAAATGCTAGATCTTGATGAGATCCATTTGTTATTAAGATGATAAAACAAAAAGAATTCATATATATGGCATACTTAGTTTTTGGGTATTTTAGAGATATAAAATACTTGGTCTCAAACTATCCATTTTGATTCTCTGAGTGCATAGCCTCTCCTTTCCATGCGGCTCTCTTCTCCTCTGATCGTCTTTTTGCTTTGAGTATGAGGGAGGACTTTCTATATTTAATAAGACCTTGCTTGAGTGGTACTTCTTCAGTCTATCTGCCTAGCATGTTCAGACACTATATGGGTAACTAGTTGAAAGTCGACGCTAGCGCATCTAAGACCCTTGCTGAATCAATCATCCCTCTAATGATGCACTTCAACCTCTGCCAGGCTTTTTCCGGAGTCAGACTTCTGGCCTATGGCATCAAGACTGTGCGGGTCCGGATCTCCTTGCTTTCGACTGAGGGGAATGAATGCAGGCTAAGATGCTGGACCATAGGGCTCTGGGTCCTGAGGTCAGCCTGATGGTGAGTAAGCAAAGAAGTTCTCTGTCTGTTCCTGGGGAAATGCATAAGCAAGCCAGCTTACAGGGCTAGGTAAGAGTTCCTTTTTGAAGTGAGTAGTGGGTTGGTCAGAATTTTCTGGGGGTTTCTTGCTTCTCTCATCCCTGGTCCTATCTTTCAAGCTACTTAAATCCCCGGAGAACGAACGAGAAATAGACCTCGATCAATTTTATTCAGACTGCCAACTATGAACTAATTAATCGGGGCTTCCTCGGCTCAAATTCCACTTTGATATTATATTATATCTACCGGTGAGGTGCAGATGTGCTTAGTTCGGCACATAGAACTAGTTTGAGGTTTCGAAGGAAGATGTTTCATGTTTTGTATTTTTCTTTATATCTCTCTTAGTTTTATATACATAATAAAATTAAATAAAATACGAGAAATGCTTTTACATAATTATCGATTTTTTGGATTTTAAATGATTAATAAAAAGGTAAAATAAAAAAATGATTATTTGTAAATTCTATATAACAATAGATATAGTCATTTTTTATCTTTTTATTTTTTATTTTTTGGAATTTACTTTGTTTACTTTTTGTTAAAATAGTAAGGAAGGAAATGAAAATAAAACAAAATAAAAAATGTTGAATTTGTAAATAAAATGGAAACTTAATTTCTAGATAAATCAGTGTACATTAATGTACAAGTAAGTAGAGTTTCATAGGAGACTTTGTGGAGGATATATTTAATTGACGGCTGTAGTCATCTAAATTAGATTTTGTATTTATTTGCAATATTTACATGTTAGTATTTTCTTGTGTTTGTCTATTTTATTCAAGTTAATAATACACACACATGTGTTGATATGATGTCATTTGGAATTAACATGAATTTATTAAAAATATTTTAAGTTTGAGCATGTGCGCACACACACATATGAATATATACGTAGTTTCAACTCCTTAATTTTTTTTGGATATTATTGATTCTCTTTCTTCGACTTATTTCCAAGAAAACAAATTAAAAATATTCCATTTTATTTCAACAAGTAAAATTTTTGATATTTTATTATTTTATGCAATTCTATTAGTGTTTTTTCTTCGAAACTAAGATAAAATTTTAATATGAAGTTAATTAATCATTGATTAATCAACCCCTATACTTAAACATTGTTAGTCCATTAACAAACACTTATTTTATGAATACGTGAGAAAAGATTTCTCTTCTAAATTACTGACAGCGTAAGTGGAAGTGAGACTCTTCGATCAGACCTCTCATTTTAGTAACTTGCAGAAACTAATTATCAACCGACACTTGCTCAAAAGGAACTTAATCTCTTCGGATTTCATGTCTCTCTATATACATGTAACATGTATGGCGTTTATTTTTGATTGCAATATAGAGTATACAGTAGGTGTATTACCCCAGTATCCGAGGTTCAGTTTAAGTTTCGATACCCAACTCTAATATCAAATCTCTTTTTGTTTCAATCCATTGTATCTTTAGTTTTCAAACTGAAATTGATATGAGCGTGAATGGCCAAGTATGGAATGAGAAGGATTGTGTCTTCATTTTCTCTCCTCTCACTAGTCAAGGGATCACTTGAGTGTTGTACACAAACTATAATATAAATAAACATCTTTTTTGTGGAATAAACACATTCTTCAAGAAGTTTGGACCGTATGCACTTGTTTTTCTACGAGTGCACAGGGATGCGCCTTTTGCGTGTTATCAGTGTAACATCTTCCATGCCTGAACTTTTTAAATTTTGATATAGAACCCTTTTTCATGTTCGCACGATCTTTATTTGGTGGAAATAATATAATATATATGTAAAGGAATCATATTGTTGTCAGTTTCTTTGGTACAAATGGACACTCAAAAGGTTGGGAATACTTCTAGTATTATTGTGAACAACAACCCTTATAGATAGATCTTTCCTGGAATTTTTTATTTTTTTATGCCATTTTGAATGGTTACTAGCTAGATCTTTATCTCTTTCCAAGTTGTCATGTATTTGTCCATATTTTCTATTTCTTTAACACACACAAGGGTCTAAGTCAAATCAAGATGGTATACATACTGGCTATTTGCTAACATACAAGTTTCATGAGATAGCCAGCACACCTTCTGATCCTCGATAATCATATAATGAACTCTTAGGTTAAACTCACACATCCTCGGACTTTAAAAAGGTGACTCATCACTTAGTACTAAAAATCATGCATAGTAAAGTGTGGGTCCTATTTATTTTCAACTTAGAGATTCTACACACAATATAATATGTATATCCTTAATCTAGGATTTATGACCATTCTAGGTCTTAAGACTTTAATGAATAGAAGTGATTATACTCGAAGCTGAAAGTTACTTCAAAATTACTTTATATGTACAATAAGTCTTGAGTGCATGTACACATGTCAGAACTAAAATTTTTACGTTTTCCTTTAAATGTATATTTTTTAAATGTAATTGTTGTTATGCACCTTATTTTACAAATATTTTCATAAAACTAGATATTATTTACAAGTTAAGAGAAGAATTCTACATATTTTACAATTTTTAATAAATTTTATAAAATTATATAATATTATACATATTTTACACAATTTTACAAGTGATTACCTATATCTTCAAATCTTGTTAATTGTTATATATAGAAATTATGTGAGAATAAGAGATATGGGTAAAGTACATATTCAGTATACACGATACCCCCTATACTTAGAAATTGTTATGTCTCCATGGCATGGAGAGAAAGGAAGACATACTCATACTAAGCATAAGAGAATGCAAAACAATAGAAGTTAACAAAATCCCCTATACTTAGGCTTTGGCCACCGTAAATGTAGAAGAAGCAAAACTAATCAGTCGAGGGCGAGATACATATAATAGAAGAAATTATACATAGTGGCATCTATCCCCTTATAATTAGGATTTAGTTTCTAAGTATGGGAAGGAATGCAAGGCTCAAAACTAGTTTGGTGCTAGATGAATGTGCAAAAGACTTTGGAAATGTGTAATGATAAATAGAGTTATTAGGGTTAGAACAAATCTTCTACAATGCAAGAGTGGGTAAAAGGTCTTTATGTATGAAATAATAAAGTGCTAAAGTCACCAAGTTTTGTAATTGAAGTAGATCTCTTCAGCATGGGTCAGATGGTCTGTAGGTTCCACATAATGTTTCAACATCTAGCCATTGACTAGGAATGGTTCTGTACCAAGTGACAGCTCTGATATGCAAATGCTTTTGTTGTTTGCACCATTCTCACAGATTGTCTAGTCATTGCTTCTTACTTGTTTGGAAATAGTTTCAACTGGCATTAAACAACCACACTTTCTCATTAGGGACAAAGATCTTGTGGAAAATGGGCTATTCATGCCACCTTTTGACTTTATCCATATTTAATGTTGTTCTCATATGCCGTCTCTGATCTCAACTAACTCATTCATGTTTGCATCTCTCTTGTCCTTGCTATTGTGACAATTTATGTTCACTTCTCAACTCACCCATTCTGATTTTTGTAGTAGTCCTACAAGTAAAAGGCATGGTTTTTCATAAATCATTCGAAATTGATATGTACCAACATAGTCTTGTATGGCGTTCAGTAAGACCATAGAACTTGATCCAAGAGTTGGGACTAGTATTTCCTATCATTCGATCCAAGAGTTGGGACTAGTTCTTCCTATCTGGTCGAACGAGCTTATGAAGAGTCGTCTTAGCCTCTCTGCTTGACACATCAGCCATTTCATTGGTTTATGGTTGGTAACGACTCACGATACGATGCTCTATGGTGTACTCCTTCATTAACTTTCTTATATTCGTATTCACAAAGTGGTTACTCATACCAGCTACGATGTCATTTGTTTAACAAGGAAATAAGGGTCTTAAATTAAGAAGAATTATTTGTAATGTTGTTGCAACCCTAAAAATCTCTCAAAAAATGATTAAACTCTCGAGCCAAGATAAATTGAAGAAATGTAGCGTAAATGATTGAACTCATTGAGGCAACAAAAATGCCGAGGGTTATTTAATTAAAAGAAAAATAATGAAATAAATGAGGAAATTCTATTCACCTACTCTTGATTTTTGTGAGATTTTTGTCTTCTTAATGTTATGAATTTATAGTTTTTATACTTTTTTATGTTTTTCTAATTTTATAATTTTTAATGATTTTAAATTTTTACAAATGTTTTTAATTTTTGAAAATAAAAGAAAATAAAAAAAGTAAAAGAATAAAGATAAAGTAATAAAAAATCAAATTTTTGGATTTTTAAAATTTAACAAAATATTTAAAAAACTAAAAGAGAATCATTTTTGGGGTTTTGAAAATTTTCTTTTGTTTTCTGATTTTTCCAGAATTTATAGATTTGTTAATATGTTTAAATAAATGAAAAATAGGAAATAATGATAGTAGAAAACAAAGCAAATGTTTTTGAATTTTTAAAATAAAAATTGAAATAAAAAATGTATAAAAACTACACAGATAGAATTATGATTTTTTTATTTTCCAGATTACATATTTTTGAGGTTTTCAATGATTTGATATGATTTTTTAATTATTTTTCATGTTTTCTATTTTTTTGTTTTTATGTAGAGTTAGTGAATAAAAACTTGTCAGAAAATAAAATAAATAAAAATAGTCAACTACGCTTTTTTTTTGAATTTTCAAAAAAGCTTTATATTTTTTTTATTGATTTTCCAATGCATACAAGCAATATTTTTGTAATTATGATTTATTAAAGATAGTAAAAAATGATTAAAATACAAAATTAAAATTAGCGTGAATTAATGAGATTGGGGAGAGGTTATGATATTTTTTAAGGATTTTTAGTGATGGTTAGATAATTAATCCACATAATTAATAAACAAAATAATTATCTAATTCACAGGGACATGGATGTAATTATTTTTATTTAAAAGATTGATGGATAACAAATAAATAAACACAGTTAAATGTGAAATTTGCCCAAGAAAGTATGTGCATGAGTGAGGACTTAAGTGTAAATATTTTCATTCTAGGGTCAAAATAATAACTCAAAACTACGGATTTTTATTGCAAATTTTACAAAGATAAATGTTTATAAAAATAAACTGGAATGAAATGCAGTTAAAATGAATGAAAGGATAATAAATGCAAATGTTCAAAGAACATGAGTCTAACACGTGTCCTAAGAGGACTTATTTGCAAAATTAAAATGAAGTAGGGGTAAGTGGGCAATTTCTCTACCATTCCACGTGGAAACTTGGATGGCTAAGATGGCGTTGAGCTCAGATTAAATGACTAAGGATGAAGACACACATGAATGGTCTCGATCTGAGTTGAAACTAATGCCCGATCGACTGTCCTGATAAAATCTAGAATGATGATGAAGACGTCTGGAGGAACTGTCTTGAATGGCGTCGAAGGTGAACTTTAATAGACTGAATCTAGACCAATCTCTATCCATAACAACTTCTGAATGGTGCGTCACACTTCTGTGAGTCTCCTCTCAAAATCCATCCGCTCCATGATGCTCGAAGGAAACTGATATACTATCTGGAGGTTAGAAGTTTCTGTTACTAGAAGTGGAACTCCAGATATCGTTTATGTGCTCCAGTCCGCTCATAACACCTAGAGATGAATTGTTGGTGCTCAGATATTTTCTCTGGCTGCCTTATTAGGGTCTAAAAACAAAAACAATGGTCATGGATGAGGGCTACGATGATGGTGGTCGGAATGGGAGCCAATCTCCAGATCCGATGTTATCTAGAGGTGGTTAGGAATGGAAGAACGCGAAGAAGTGAGTGGTGAATATGAGCGAAAGTGGTTGGAACACCTCCGATCTTGTAGATTGGAGGAAAATGATCAAGGATCTGATTTGACTAAATAAAGAATCAAATTGCAAAAGTAAAAAATAAAATCAAAGAAATTAAACCTATGGAAATCTTTGGTAGTCAGAAATAGAGGAAAATCACCTCGATCTGCTTCAGATTTTAGAGAGTCAGAATGGGATGGTGGAGGTCCGGCTACGTGCTGGATCTCGTCTCTAGCCTTCGTCTCATGCTCCTGATCATGGGAAACTTAAGCTGTCACCTCAAGCTTGCTCCCAGAATCGATCGCGAGGAGAAATGAGGCCAAAAACATATCAACGATAGTAGGGGACAGAGGAGATGTATAAATAGGAAGCAGGTCTGGCTAGATTTTGAATTCAAAACGTGTGCAAATCTGAGGCGAGGAGGAGGAAATTGATGAGTTGGCGATGGCAATGGATGTTAGGGCTAACTAAGTAGAGAAGAAATCAGGGTGAGTTAGATGATGAATGGAGCGGAAGAAATTGGAGAAGAATGGGCGATGAAGCGAAAATGATGGAACAACCATTGAATGGAGAGTTGACCTAGGTTAACAAACATGGAATTGACCAATCAGAGCACTTGGCGCTAAAAGATAAAACCGCTAAACGATAAAAATAAGTAAAAGTGTGAAACTAATTCAAAAAAATGGAAAATAATTGAAAGAAAAAGGTTTTAAAAATTGAAAATGTTAGTATTTTAATTATCTTATTTTTGGTGATTTTTAATGAATTAAATATCTTATGTACAAGGGTAAAAATAAATAAAATGTATTATCTGTAGGTATATATGCCTATATTTACAACACCTTGATTTTTAATATATTATTTATACAAATATAGACATAATTTATTAATTTATTTTACAATGATTTTAATGATAATTTTATTTTTTTACGAATTAATTTATTAGGGCAAATAAATAGTAGTATTTTACAATATACATAGTGATATATGTACAATATATACATTATTTTATATTTGTGTATTTTTGATTTTATGATTTCTATTTTTATTTTATATAGGTTATATACAATATATACAATTATTTTAAAAATCCAAATTATACAAAAAATACAAAATAAATATATATTTACTAATACTATACAAATAATATACAATAGTATAATAAATAATAGTACCCCAAAAAGAAACATTTCACATCTTAACTCTAATTTTTATGAACCACCTCCATTTAAATATTATTTAATTTTGATTACAATGAAAGTGAGTTTCATTAACTTCTAGTTTTGGTGGAGGAGATATTGATCTTACAGGTTGAGCTTTGATGCTTTTTCAGAGTGTCGTAATTTATATAATGTACAATGATTGTTCTTACAATTATTTTTATTGTTTACAAAATATTTTTATGTACAATTTTCAATAGGAACCAATTTTATCTTGAGTGATTTTGTTGTAAATAAATTAGTGTGAGTAATATGTATTATGTACAGTAATATACAAGTCATGAATGTACACAAGCGGAACTTGATTTTATGGATTTTCTTGTAATTAGGTCTTATCTCCCCTACTTTATTCTTAATGGATTAGTCAAGTCTTGACCTACTCTCGTGGTCAGAGTCAGCATGTATCTATTATATATACAGTCTTTGATTTTTTTATTTTTAGTTTGTTTCTTTCTTTATTTTTTTTAGTTAAAATAGTGATAAATATATAATATATTCACAATAATTAAGGTCAATAGGATGAGAGATTTATTGATATTTATAATGTTTTATAAGAGATTTTAAGCTAAAATAAATGAATAAAAATGATGAAATGCATATGCATCACTTACAAATCGACCTATTATTAGTGACTTAAGCAAGAATGAACTTTGCTCTTCTGGAAGCATAATCAACAGTTAGGAAGTTGTACTTGTAGTCTTTGCTACTAGGGAATGGGCACATGAAGTCGATTTCCCAAGCATGAAAAACATCTAATATGATGATTGACTTTATCATTCTCTTGAATCTTGGGAACAAATGGTTCCTCCTATTCGTTGGCAGGCCAGGCTCATCTTTGCAAACTCAATTATGTATTTGAACAAAGACACCAACACAATCTGTAGTGGAGTACCATTTATGTTGTTCTCTTTCCAAAATATTGTCCTCTTTGTTATAGAAATGTCTAAGTGCTAGGACACTAGAGTACTTCTCTTGAGGACTACATCTCCTCCAGATACAATCCTGAACTTTTCTAAAAAGTAGAAAATATTATTGACGATAATAGTCAGATTATAACTCGATTCTGTAAAAACTGCTCTTCGACCAATCTTGTGGAATCTCCTTGAAGATTGAAAATGCACAATATCGGCTTACCATGAGAGCGAGGTGATTGCAAGTATCGCCTCAATAGGAAATTTCTGTCCGGTAACTTCTTTTTGAGTTCTTTCTTTGGTTTCGGAATTGGCCGCCGATCATTTCCCTACCAGACTTCTTGCGGGCCGGACCTAGTAAAGAACCCGTGGTCAGCTTGCTGCTCAGAACGTGGCCGCCACCCCACCTAGACTAAACTATCGACCAGAGCCGACAACCAAGCTAATATATAGTAGTAGTCGACTTTGGGCCTCGAACTCGCACCCTTTCATTTCCACTCCTCACTTTCTAATGCGATCTTCTTCTTCCCCACTATATATAAGCTAGCAAGATAGACCTCTCGATTTAGGTAATGGACAAGCAAAAGCTCCTTTCCGGTACGAGAGTTTAGGCTACTCAGAGGGCGCTTAATCTAGTAGAAAGATCGAAACATGCATCTAGACTTGAGAATTTCTCGTGAAAGGGATATGGTACAAAGCATCATTAAAAGGGAGTTTGATAAATATATTTTCGTTTCATTTTCTTGCCATCTCAGTTTCATCATTACATTATATATATAATTCCTTCCAATCAATAAATTCCAAGGAAAGAAATGATTATTGGAGTGAAAATAATTTAAAAAAACATTGTGATTCACATTCAAGTCAAAAACTATTTGATTATTTACATGACTACAAAATTTTGAATAGAAGATGTTGATATTCATATATAGGAGCATTGACGATATATTAATCAGCATTTGAAGGCTCTTGGCTTCATTGCATACTTGATTTGATCTCATAGTTCCTTGGATTCTATTTTTGTGATTTTTCATTTGCACCTTTTTTGTTCCCCTTCTTCTCTTTGGATCTCCTCTTGTGGTGACTCCATCTCCTCTGCTTTTTGTCTCGACATTTATATCAGCCTGACCAAGTGCATGGAAACATGAGACAAATGATATTAGATATAAATCTCGAGAGCTTACCAGATGATAAAGATAGAGATTTTATAATATACCCAGTTGTAAGTTGCATGGTGCTTCAGATTCTTTAGATTGGCCTGCACCTTCATAGGGATGTCAGTCTTCATCTTTTCCATCTCGTCAGAAAATTGATTGGATTTCCTCCATATCTACCTTATGCATCACCTATAAATTTTCTAACATGTTAGTGATTCTCTGGAGATTGGGGGTTGGGGGTGCTAGATGAGGATGGCCCATGGATGTTCTAAATATGCCCATGAGAGTGAGGTTGCTGATGAGACGTTGAGGGGTGATGGTAGTTATTTTGGATTTAATTTTAGCCCTGGTTGGCATGTTACTAGTATTGTTTGTAGTGGGGTTCTACTAATGTTGAGTAGGTCTTTATTGCCACTATCATTGCTCCCGAGGCGACTAGTGCTGATGAGACTAGATGTAAGTAAGCTAGTACTATCCGATCTCATGCTGTTATGTAGGTAATGAATAGCCATTCATTCACCTTTATTCATTCATTTAGGATTTAAATCCCTAGATAAATACATGTAAATACAATTAACTTGTATAAATTAACAACTAACATTACTATACAAATAATGTGTAAATACTTGTATTCAAACCCTAAAAGAATAAAGAAAATAATAGAAAAATAAAGGAAGTATAAGAGATATTTATTTACCCTGAACCATGAGACCAAGTCAAATATTTACTAGGTCAACAAGGAATAAAGTTGGGGGAGATACGTGGTAAAATACTGTACATAAATAAATAGAAAACCCTAATTGTTTTAAGTACAATATATTGTGTAAATAGATTAAATTCAAACTATTTATTCTTCACCATACATACTTCAAACAATAAAGTGTTCAACACAAACCATGTATATAATAATGTAGAGGAAATAAGAAAAAGATTGGCCAAAATAAATCATGCACAAGTCACATGGTACACTCAGTTAAAAAAAGCCACAAATAGAACTTCGTTGATCAATATCTACTCCATAGGAAATCAAACTGAAACAAACTCACCTTCATAGTTTTAAAATTAAATTATCTTTAAAAAGAAGAGATTTCATTTAATTTAGTGATTAGATGCAAAAGCTGACTAATTGGGGTACCTGAGTACTTGTGCATTTGTATATAAAACCAATTTATTTATTATTTACATTATAATTCCTTTATATTTTTAAATAATTGTACATATTATATAACAAATATATTTAATATAAATATAAATTAAAAGCAATTACAAAGGTCAAAAATAAATAACAAAGCTTGATATATATGTATAATGTACTTATGTATTTAATACTTATATTTACTTGTACATATAAACAAAATAATAAAAACACCATAAATACATGTAAATATGTATTAAATAATGTTGTAAAGATATAATTTTGTAAATATGGTATTATTTATACAATAATGAAATAAATTACAAATATATAATATACATGTATATATATCTATAATTAACAATATAAAATAATGGACTATATTGAATAAAGTTTTAAAATAGTTTAGAAAATAAGAGACATTTTTCAAATTTTATTTTTTTAAATAAATACATTTACTATTTTAATTTTAATTATCTTTTACTTCTTATTTTCCATTTGTCTTTTTGTGGTCCTACGTAGACCAATAGGAGCCAAGGGAATGTTAACCCCCTGGCCTACAACCCCGCTGCACGTCCCCAACCCTCTTTATATGTCAGAAAACAATGATTCCCTCTCTTCCCCATTTTTTCATGCCTCCACCATGTTGGACATGTGACCCCACAACGAGCCATTATGCAATAAATGTTATTGCAAATAACTCCTTAATCTTAATGAGGAATAACTAATTTACATAATAGGTCCCTTGGTACAATTTGGGCTATGTACCATGGTCATCGTAATAATCATACAGTTGTTGATTCAATGGTGAATCATAGAGGCTGGTGCTTGGATGATATCTAATGAGTTAGACTGAGGTCTCATCAAGCACCATCAAATGATTGTTAAGAGAGGATCTCCAGCCTGAGAAGGAGATGTCAATCCTTCTCTAAAGACTGATATCTGACCAACCTCTTGATGCAAGTCCTCTTCACAAGAATAGAAGTTTGGAGGGTTCAAATAAGTTAGGCCAAAGAGTTGACTTAGTGAGGTCAAGATAACGGAGACCTATGTCATATGATGTCATGATATAGGCACGCATCCTCTGACCGGAGACAGATGACGTAATCGACGTCTATACACCTGCAAGCTAGTATGCATACGAGGTCATATGAGTAATACAATCTCTCAATGGAATCATACAAGTTCACTACTGAACTGGAAAACATGAGCTCACTCATGAGGTATTGGGACCAATTAAATTCCATGCATGATCATCGTGCTTTGGAAGCATGACAAGAATTTGTGGGTATGATATATGCTTTTAGAAAACATGTGATCGATACCAACTCCCAATGATCCAATGATAAACTTAATTTTAAAACCCTGAAGAAGACAATCTAAATATGATCTAAAACTTCGGATTTATTCTAGGTCTTCCAGTATGCATAATGTACGAGTACTAGGAATACTAGAGGGTGATGTGATCGTAAACAATTATATAACCAATATTCTGAGAGAGAGATGAAATTGATTTGGATTTTAGTGACTCCTCTTAGTAGATAAGTAATCTGATCTCAGTCCAATTGTTGGACATTCATCTGAATATGATTCAGATGCAACAAGAAGATTAGATTTACGGCTTTGATTTAATCTAACATATTTGAGAGGTACCCAAGATCTGGAATTGAGATATGGTCTCAATATCCAAGCCACTATACATGGAATTTACAATCACCCTTTCCTTATCTCCAAATATCCGTGAAGAGAGCAAATTATTCTTGAAAGAGTTCAAGAATAATTATAGTATTGATAATGTATCCGAGCATTGAGAAGGTTTTATAATTAAATGTGACTTAATTATTACGAATAATGTGGATATTATTCATATTATTTGGGCACATGATAATAGTCATCTAAAATATTTAAATTTGATTTAATTATCAAGGATATGATTAATGTGAATATCACCAACCATAATAACCATAAATATTACAAATGTGATTTATAATATGTTGGAGAGATGTTTTTGTAAATAATATTTATGAATTAAATGTTGATGTGAATTGGATTCATAGTGAACATATAATTATAAATACATCTTATGTTTTATATTGGATGTATGAATATGATTCATAATGATCAATGACATGATTGACATTATCACAAAATAATTTGTAATTATTTTGGTGAATAATTTTTGCAACAAAAGTTATCGTACATGTGGAATATATGAAGAAATCTGAGATATCAACATAATAAGAATGAGAGAGCAACATTATCATGCATAGAGTGGACATACAACTTGAAATCTTCAAGTTGGTGACCGTCCACCATATGCATGGAAGGAGACTTGTTCTTCTTCAAAGTAATTCCATATTTGTTATTTTCATTTAAAAATTACATTGATTGATCTTTAATATATATATATATATTATTTTTTTGAAATAACTATTTGTTGTTGCAAATTTATGCAATAAAATCTTAGCCATTAATTGAAAGAACAAATAATCAGAACGATTGATTTTGTGTGCACATGGATTGAGATCCATGGAAATCGAATTTAGTATAAAAGGGAGGGTAACCTTAGCATCTTTATCACATCAATTAAAGAGCAACAAAACTCTGTCTCTCTTTATTCTCTACATGTCCTCTTTCTCGTCTCTCAACATTGTAGCCGTCCACATAATGATCTAGAGAGCCCTGCCGCCTACATCACACCGTTGTGGTGTCAGATTGACTTCTCATGGATCTCCATCCTCTTTGGTGCTCCTTGCTCATGGAGAAGGTGTTGGATTCCGTGAGACAAAATTAGGAGATTCTTCACTCGGATCTTCGACAAGGATTGCACGAAGCGTGCGTCTCATCCACACGCTCGCAAGTGCCTCCTCCACTGGGTCGAACTTGGGACAGGAGTTCTCATTTAGATATACGATGACAAACTCGCTTCAAGAGGTAATCCTTGTACTTGTTTGTATTGTTGATGAAATGATTTGAGAAGTGTTCTCGAATCATATGGTTTCTTTATTTCTTTTTTTACATTCCACTGCCCGGTGTAACTAGTATTACTAGTTTCCCTAAGTAGTATGTGATGTGACCATCAGAGTCAGGTTAAAGGTCTTGGATATGATCAAAACCTTCAGCGAACACGATTTTGCATAGGTTGTACGAGGACTCGTAGTTTTTACATAAGATGCAAGATTCAAATTATTTTTCGCTAAAATGAAAAGATCTTATTTATGCATTGTTTGGATGAATTTTCTGGATAATAATATGTATTTAGAATATCTAAATATGTCCCCAAAACAATAGCCAATTGTTGGCATCAAAATTACATAAATTAAAATTTGAAACGTTCCTACAGTGTAATTGTTTTTGCATATATTCATGGATCTGTAAGAAAATAATTTTTACTTATTTTCTATCATAAAATATGAAATAAATACCTGAATTAAGTAGAAAATTAAACAGACAAACCATAAAAATTAGTTCATGCAATTCGACTTCGTATGCCCTAGATATTCCATATTTAGTAGAGATGGGTCAGATGATGATTGTATCATCAAGATCACTTTCTTTATGTGTTTATTATTTAATGTAAATCAAAGAAATTATGAAATTTTCCTGATTAAGTTGATGCTTTATATTTATGGAAATATTTTGATTAAACATCAATCATCATTGAATGAATATTTCATGACAAAAACCCCAGTTTAACCTACAATAGTTGTAGGTCAATCTTTACCTGCAAAACATGTTTGCTTGATATCACTAGAAATTTAGGCTTTTTAAAATTATTTTAAGATGCCTAAGATTTCTGAGTGATTACTATATATGTATTATGCCAATCACCAAGATCATATGATCGATAAAACCTCTTAACACAATTTCTTGCCAGTTATGTTGTCTTGAATTGATTCGATGATGGTATCTAGGTCGTGGATATGCTAATGGGTTAACTAACCGGCACCCTGCACCACAACAGAAGTGCTCCCTATTAGAATAATCTGTCTGACCCGGTTTGATCCTATTCAAGGACGGATAGTATGAGAAGACTCTACTTACTTTAATCAACTAATTGACGTACTTTAAATCAACTAATTGGAATAATACAATTGTACAAATGTGAGGGTGTATACTATATAGTAATATCAAGCAAACCCTAATTGTTTGTTGGTTACTTGTATTAATAAATGATTTAATGTGATTAAATTAATTAGATCCAATTAAATTAAACATTCCATTATGAATGGAAATGTAATTTTTTGGAAGAACTAATCGTAAAGAATATGATTCATAATGGTTAATTAGAATTTGAATGGGATATGAAGGAACATATAAATGACATCCATGGTCTCCTGATAAGATGAAGGGTTCCGTCGCTTTGGATTGTATGTTGAATATACCTATCCTAAATGATAGCTCCTGCATACAAGCACACATGGATCAAGCTATTTGATTCTCGAAAGAGTAAGGTCATATGCATAGTGACCATAATATTTATTTCTCATATAATTGAGGCAGATTTGGAGTGCTCATAGCGAGTTCGATTCCTGCGGACGGTTGATTCCATTAACAATGGGTCAACATCACCTAAGGGGTAGTGGGACCGGGTGTTAAAGACCGAATTGGGAAATGGAAGTTGAACTTACAAGGCGGAACGAGTTCCCGCTTCTTTTATCCTTGT
This sequence comes from Ottelia alismoides, assembly GCA_037367405.1. Classification (NCBI taxonomy): domain Eukaryota; kingdom Viridiplantae; phylum Streptophyta; class Magnoliopsida; order Alismatales; family Hydrocharitaceae; genus Ottelia; species Ottelia alismoides. The sequence continues at coordinate 90,851 of JAZKJV010003926.1, forward strand.
TGCAATTTCTCATCTAATTGGGATGTAACAAAGGTAGAAAGGAGATCTCAGATCTTGTTAGAGATATAACATTAAATATAACTTTTGCTTTGAAAGTGAATAAGGGAATGAGCTTTTAGAGTTTAGAAGGTAAGGCAACTTTGATTTAAAGCATTAATATCCCTAATCAAAGAAATATATTTATGCAAATTATGTTATTTTGGTTAACTTCATTAAATCCACTCAAATCTATACTCAATCATAAATGGATCCATGATTAAGATGTAGTACTTGCATTTGGACATATAAAATATGTGGCTGCAATGTGTATGTATTCCTCATTATTATGAGTATTGAAAATAAAATAGACAATAAGACAACAACCTATGGTTTGTGTGTCTCTAAAGTCTTGATCTCTCATAAAGTGTGCTTTGAAAGTAAAATGTCGGTAATGATCGTAATTGTCAAGATCGATCTTAAAAATCAAAGAAGATGTTGGCAAACATATGTGCTCTCATCATTTAATCTTGAATGACATGGTTCGCTGCATTATGCAGAATGGTGGCTCGATAAGAGATGATGTATTCAAAATGTTTAAGTACCTTCCTAAACCTAAGTCCTTTTTGAGTTAAGATAAGTGTGTATGAATGCAAATAATGCAAAAAGACTATGTATTGATAGTATGGCTATCTAGACTTGTTAGAAATGGACATACATTATGGAATAAACCTATCATAAAGAGTTATGATGGATATATTTCATATAGTAATCTAACATATAGCTAAATTAGAATATCATTTCGTTGCCTTGAATGGTTCATTAGCATTTCTGATACTGGAAATTAAATCTTAAAAGATTAATAGGAGGATAAAGATCATTTGACAATGATCTAGCATCAAGCCTTGGACATATGTCTACTGGTAAGATCAATAGACTAGTAGGAGATGGAACTTTACATTGTCTGAAACATCAAATCTTACATATTTATGAATATTTTATTCAAAATCAAAATGTTTGATGCGCCCTTCTCTGGGAATGGTGTAAAATGCTGAGGTATTGAAGACCTCATACATATTGATGTATGTGAACCCTCTACACCATAATGAAAATTAATGATATCTGATATCCATTGATGGTTATCCATGGTATGGTATTTCTTTCTTTATGCATTAGAAACCCTTGAAATGATCAAAGATTTCATAATTTTGGTTGAGAACCAAAGATAGAAGGAATATAAAAAGAATTTAATCTAACCTAGGTACCCAATGCCTATTAGATGGATTCAAGGAATACCTTATAGAGAAAGGAATATCATCCCTATCTCACTCCTCCTAATACACCTCAGCTCAATGGAGTTGTAAAGAGATGCAATTCGATCATGTTTCACATGATCTGATCAATGATGGCACTTACCATAATTACCTCTTAGTTTCTAGGTATGTATGTAGTAGAGACTGCAATATATATCCTTAATAAGATTCCATGAAATTATAGCCTAAAACTCTTCATGAGCTATGGTTTGGAACCAAGCTTAGCATCTGACAATGGAGGATTTAAGAATTGTTTGGCTCGTGCTATAACATGAACGTAAGAAAGATGAAATCTTGCACTCAAGAGTGTTATTTCATTATGAATATAAAGGATGGTATTAGATACCAAATTTATGACCTTGAGATTCTTAAAAGATTTCATCTCTAGGAAGATGATTCTAAGAGGATGACTTTCTTGAGAATCACGATAAGCATGGTGTAAAGGGACTCATTGAATCATAAGAGGATAATGAGACTCCTAGAATCGAAATATAAAAAGAATAATTAATGATGAAACACTCATAGATCTTCAAATCAATTTGAGGGTGGTAAGACCATCCAGAGGATGTGGATTCCATGCGTCACAGAATCGGACAATGATAGAACTTCATATGATAAAGATTCTATAGATCTTGACATGAAAAGATGGATGTTAGCAATATAGTGTAAAGTAGACTTCATACATGAGTATCCTCCTATAGCGGTCAAACCCATTAGATGTAAATGGATCTTCATCAGAAAGAGGGATCCTGATGAGAAGGTAGAGACATTCAAATCACTGCTTGTAACCAAGATCTTCACACAAAAAGAAGACATCGCTTGCGATGAGACTTGCTTTCTAGTGACTGTGCTCAAACCCATCAGAATATTGCTTATTGTAGCTACACAACTTGACTATGACATCTGTAAGATGTAAGTGAAGATTGCATTGTTCAATGAATAACTCAACAAGGATATTCATATGAAGTAGCCCCATGGCTTCATGGTTGAAGAATCCAAGGTGTGCAAGCTAAGTAACTCCATCTATGGGCTCAAATAAGCTTCTTGTAGTTGAAACATCAGATTTGATGAAATTATAAATGTTATGATTTCAGAAGAATCATGATGAACCATATGAAGCTTTGTGGGTGTGCCATCGTGTTCATCGTGCTAAATGTATATAAAATCCTAATCATTTTGGAATGATATAAGGATGATAATAAGTGGTTTATAATAAGGTTGTTCCATACCTTGAGATAAAAAGATATCAAGGATGCCTCTTATATCTTAGTTTGGATGTTGTTCCATACCTTGGGACCACGACATTAGTAGTACACCTTGGACATATTCCATTTTTTGGAAAACTCCAAGGAAATATTCTTTCCCTTAAGATATGGTATTGACCTACCTAAAGGGACAACAAATCAAAGAATTGAGTATGTGAATGCCAAAGCTAGATGACATATTGTATCAGCTACTAGAAGCTCGATGTATGCTAGATGTGTACAAAGGTTAGGTGTCTGTCTTGTAGTGGGATTAGTAAAATATTACCAATCCTACTATAGAGATAAAACACTAAATTACAGCAATAATCAACATCTTCAAAGGCACAAGAGTTTTTGAGATAGTGATCTCAAAGTCTTTTCTTTAAGAAATTAAAACTTTATAGATAGGGATATAAAGTGTCTTACCTACAGATACTGTACTAGACTCTCCAGGCATAAGGGTATCACTTACTTGTTATAATAATTGTCAAGTTATAGTGACAAAGGCACTATAACTGCTTTGACAAGATTGAGTATTACTTGCATAAGATGCAATGTTCGCATTGGGTGGGAGCATTGTTACTAAGGACATGCAAGTATGTAAAAGGACATGGCATTGTCTCTCGAGAATAGAGTGATTAGACAGCTTACAAAGCTATTTTTCTAAATATCTTATGAGTAGCACATGAGTATGGGTTTAAAGATTAGCACAATAAAGGTCTCTTTTGGCTAGTAGGAGATTGTTGGACATGTGAGCCCATAGTGAGCCATTATACAGTTAATGTTATTGCAATTCACCTCTTAATCTAAAATAAAGAATAACTAATATTCATAATAGATTCTTTAGTATGATTAGGGTTATGTACCATTCCCATCTTAATAATCATACAATTATTGATTCAATTGTTGAATCATAGAGGCTGGTGCTTGGATGATATGTAAAGAATTAGATTGAGGAGTCATCAAGCACCATCAAATGATGGTAAGAGAGAATCTCCTTCCTGAGAAGGAGATGTCAATCCTTCTCTAAAGACTGATATCTTACCAACCTCTTGGTATAGGTACTCTGCATAGGAATAAAGATTCAAAGGTGTCAAATAAGTTAGGTCAAAGAGTTGACTTAGCGAGGTCGAGATAACCAAGACCTATGTCATATGCTGCCATGAGATAGGCACACATCCTATGACTGGAGACATATGTATTTCTATATGTATGAGTATGTAAATTAGGAATACCATTATGTTGATGACCTAATCAAGGTCTATACACCAGTGAGCTGGTGTGCATACGAGGGCTTATGAGTAATATAATCTCTCAAAGGGATCATACATGTTCATTACTAAACCGGAAGACACGAGCTTACTCATGAGGTAGTTGGACCAATCAAATTCAATGCATGGTCGTCTTGCTTTGGAAGCATGACAATAATTTGTAGGTATGATATATGCTTTTTGAAAGCATATAATCGATACCAACTACCAATGACCAAATAACAAACTTAATGATAAAACCCTAAAGAAGATAGTCTAAATATGATCTAAAACTCCAGATTTATTCTTTGATGAATCGCTAAATGCATATTAATATTTATTCGTTGTAGCATGGGCACTTAGCGTGTCATACAGAACCTAATGAATAATTTCTGTGAGGAGTATTCGACTTTAATTTTTAACCTAGTATGTCCAGGGTCGAACACAAGGACACGAGCAATTCAACAATTAAATTCAGATGTCAAATATTTTAAGTGGCAATTCTTGATTTAATTAAGTGAGCGAATGCATGTTGCACAAAAGATAAAATTTTTCAACACAAGTTTTATGCACTTAAAACATCATGCACACACAAATAATTTATCCCACTCACAATACAATCACAAACTCAACGACTAATTGAAGTTAATCACGATGATTTCTTGAATCGATTGAAAATTCAGTGAAGTCCAAAATCCATTCTAAAGATAATTCTAATAAGTACTTGATCTAGAAAATATTTCAAAGAAATAATGACATTTAATTCAACTTTGTTACTATAATACTTTTAATCTAGCAATTAAATCAATTATTAACTTAATGGTAATGATAAAAATCAACTAATAATTATACCTTAAGAAGCAAGAAAATTATCGGGATCAATTGCTCAAAACAATGACAAATTTCAACTTCTATTAAAGATCTAATTAATCATTTAGAATATGAACTAAATAAAGCGTGATTTTTATATCAAAAATAACCACTAAGCATGTCAATGAAAAGAGCAAAACAATAGCTTCCAAATGAGACCAAAATCTCTTTTATTGGATTTATAAATAAAAAGAAACTTAACAATCAATCTAGGTGCATAAATGTAAGAAAAACTCCAAGTTTTATTACAAATGAGGACAAACAGGGACTAGAAAGCAATTAAAATAACCCGCATGGGTTATTGTGCAATTGACACAATACGTGAGGACATATCTGGACATTTTGGCAAATTTGGGATCGACATTGCAATTTTTACAAACATGTACGTGATTCACGTGACTCAACGAGGATATGGAACAAAGGCTCGGAACACGTGTCCTCTTTTGATGCTTTGCACGCGGTTCGGATCAGAGGCTCAGACTCCGGACCTAAGTGTTGAAACATTGCCTCAGATGGTCGACGTGGATCTATTTGAGCCGTCAAATCTCACCCAAAGTAAGAAGATCGACATTTACTGTATCTCTTCTTCTAGCTGACCTCCTTTGTCTACATCGGTGCATAGCCTGTGCTCCAGTGACTCCTAAATTCCTCCTCCCCACTCCTCTACCTCTGTTGAAGGTTGAGCAATTTTCCTGGAGGTGTAGCGAATATCGTGGAAGGCTCAAGAAGAGTCAAAATGCTCTAAAAAAGAGAAGCCAGTGAAGTCTATCTGTAGAAGAAGTTGGAGATCGGAGATGCTTTACAACTTCCAATCATTGATACCCAATTTGACATGCAAAGTTAGTCCAAATCCCAAAACTATGCAACAATCCTAATCTAAGGTGTAATGGAAGGCTCTATGAAGATGAAAGTAGGATCCTTGACTTAATCATTGCTTGAACATGGTAAGGATTTGGATCGAAGTGGAAACAATAGTGCTGAAGCGATAAGTGGAACTGGGGATGCACACATGGTTAATGGATCGAATGTGGTTGTATCCAGATGATCAGATCTTGAGATCCTTTACTCAAAAGGAGTTTAAAATGTACTGAAAAATTAAATGAAACTTAATACAGTACTTAACTGGATATGAAGCAGGAGTCGATGGAAGATTAAGGTTGAATATTAGCTTGACCGAAGCTTGATAGCTTCGGATCTCCACGTCAAAATCTGGGCAATATATTTGAGCTAAAGCATGAGCAAAGAAGCTCTGCTATCTTAATGTTCACCAAGGATCTCGCCGGAGGCCGCCACTCCGTCTTGGAGCTCTTTCTATCCTACTCTTTGTCACAGAAAGGCAGAAGGCTAGGAGGGTCCTCGCGTAATGGCAGATAACCAACACTTGGAGCAATGATTGACTATTTAAAGAGGATAAGGCGGAGGTTGAAGAAGATTAAATGGTTGTTTTAACTACCTTAGATCGAATAAGAAGTTAGGATTTGAAGGTAGTTAAAGTTAACACAAGGGAAATTGATGTTAAGACTAGCGTTAGGCGGAGGGGGTTGATCGGAGGGTAACTGAGATGGTTGGAATAATTAGAAGAAGTTGGGCGGTTTGGACAGGGAAGGCAACAATTGGAGGTTAGGAATGAAGAAAAGGCCATTAGATCTTTAGGTCCAACAGCTGCGGTGAAGGCACATATTAAAGGCTAGGATCAACTTGATTAAGATGATCAAGTGATTCAGATTGACGCTCAAATCGAAAGACAAGAAGAAGGGAAGCGCGGATCAGACGATGCTTGGAGCAGACATGTGGCATGATAAGAGCGGGACATGTGGGCGGCTGAGGATGTGCTACATGGCCCACTCAGAATTAGGATAAATGAAAAAAATAAATAAAATTTGAAAAGAATTAGTTAGAAAGGGAACTAAGAAAAGTGGTAAACATAAAAGTTGTAGATCTCGATGATATCTACAACTTTCATGTAGAAGTCAAAGAGATCTGAGGTCATCTAAATATAGATAAAAATTAAATACTAATAAAAACCATATAAAACAATTTCTTTTGATTTTTCTTTTGCTCATTTTTTGTATTTCTATTTTATTTTATGTAAATTTTTTATATATAATATTACTCTAATTTTAATTTTTAATAATAAATAAATACATAAAATATTACATCAAAACAAGGTTATATAAGGCAATTAGTGTCAAATATATACAACTCATAAAATAGTAATTAGTGTTAATTGTTGATGAATCTAGTTGATTAACCTAAGCAAGAGAGTTAATAATGATGATTAATGATGCTAAATTTAGGATTTACCAGTCTTCCAATATGCAAGATGTACGTATTAAGAGTACCCGAGGGTGATACGATAATAAACGATTGTATAACCATGACACTTCCATTCTGAGGGAGTGATGAAACATGTTTGGATTTTAGTGACTCCTCTCAATGGAGAATTAATCTTATCTCAATTCAATTGTTGGAGGTTGATCTGAATGTGATTCAGATGCAAAGAGAAGATTAGATTTATGACTTTGATTTAATCAAACATCTTTGAGAGGCACCCAAGATCTAGATTTGAGATATGATCTTAATATCCAAACCACTATACATGGAATGTACAATCGTGTTGTCCTTATCTCCAAGTATCCGCAGAGAAAGCACATTATTCCTTAAAGAGTTCAAGAATAATTCTATTGTTGATAATGTATCTGAGTATTGAGAAAAATTGATAATTAAACATGATTTAATTGTTATGTATAATGTGCATATCATATTATTTTAGTACACGAGAATAGCCATTTAAGATAACTAGATATAATTTATTTACCAAGGGTATAATTAATGCGGACATCACTATTCATTATAATCATAAATATTATAAAGGTGATTTATAATATATTGAAGAGACATTAGTGTAAATAATATTTACAAATTAAATGTTGATGTGAATTGGATCGACGTTGAAAAATTAATTGTAAATACAATTTACACTTTATATTGGATGTATGAATATGATTCATAATTATCGAAGGTATGATTGAAATTATCACAAAATAATTTAGAATTATTCTGATGAATAATTTTTACAACAAAATTTTTTGCACGTGTGGAATATATGATGAGATATGAGATCTCAACATAATAGGAATGAGAGAGCCTCCTTACCATACATAGAGTAGATGGCCAACTTAATCTCATCAAGTTGGTGGTTGTCCACCTTATCTATGAAGGAGACTTGTTCTACTTCCAAGTAATTCCATATTCGTTATTTTGATTTAAATTGAATTATATTGATTGATCTTCAATATAGTTATTTATTTTAAAATAACTATTTTTGTTACAAATTTATATAACAAAATCATGTCCATTAATGGAAAGCAAAAAATAATCTATACCATTGACTTTGTGTCCGCATGGATTGAGAACCATGGAGATCCGATTTAGTATAAAAGGGAGGGTAGCCCTAGCCTTTTCTATTACAACAATTAGAAAGAAACAGAACTCTCTCTTTCTCCCCTTACTCTCTACACATCCGCTCTCTCTCTCTCTCAATATTGTGCATGTCCACATATTAACCTAGAGAGACTCGTCGTCGTCATCACGCCATTATTCTATCGAATCGACAACTCGTGGATCTCCGCCCTCTTCGATGCTCCTTGCTCATGAAGAAGGCATCGGATTTCATGAGACAAAATCAAGAGATTCTTCACTCGGATCTTTGACTTGGATTGCGAGAAGCACGCGTCTTGTCCATTCGCTCGCAAGTGCCTCCTCTGTCGGGTCAGTCTTGAGACAGGAGGTCTCCTCGCTTAGAGACACAATCACAAACGTGCTGCAAGAGGTAATCCTTGTACTCGTTTGTGTGGTTGATGAAATGATTTAAAAAGTGTTCTCCAATCATGTGGTTTCATCATTTATTTTTTTAAAATTCTGATGGCTAGTGCAACTAGTATGACTAGTTGCCCTAGGTCGTATGTGATGCGGCCTTCATGTTTCCATGATGTGCTAAGGCCTAAAACCTAGCCTTCACTCCATGCTTCCTTTTTCCTCAAGCCCAACATGAAAAAACTTCATTGAATGATGGACTCCCATGCCCTATCCATAGGTATCAACTAACCTCATCAATCTGAGTGAAATCCCAATTGTAGAACACCTCCTTCATCACTTATATAAAATTTCCTCCAGCCCAATTTTGATCCCTTTCTAACCATCGCAAACCCATGAAACCATAGTTGAAGTGTTCCCTATTGACAGGATATGAACCTCGACGGTTCTACGATAAGGACAAGGCAGTTGGAGGTCGATCCACCATCGTCAGAGAAAGCTCTAGGTGGTTCTCTGATCCTAGGTTCTCTGACTAGGTTCGAGCTGCTAATTTAGGTTTTTTTGCTTTGAATTTTAATTTATAGTGTAATATTGCCTTTTATTTGCTTTGATTTCATCTTATTTTTATTCTAATAAAACAATCGTAGTTCGCGAGAGCTCTAGGTGTCAACCATCGTTTACTGTCACAATCGACTTCTTTTGACTTCTGATGAATCTCCATTTAATCACCTTTATTTTATCATTCTGGCCTTAAAATCCCTAGTAAATGCATGTAAATACATCTAATTTAGGCAATTTAACATTCATGCATTGTTGTATAAATAATGTATAAAATATTGTTTTTAATGCCAAAATTATAGAATAAAGAAAAGAAAAGGAAAAGAATAGAATATCGAAGATATTTTATGATCCTAAGCCCTGAAACCTAGGCATCTTGATGACTAGGTCGACAAGGAATAAAGTAGTGGGAGTAAGGACCAAAATACAATAAAAAATCCCATTTATTTATCCATTTATTATTCATTTTGGGACCTATATTATTTTCCACATTTTATACTTCAAATAAAGAAATTTTGTACATAAAAGTTGTAGATAATAAAATATAGGAAAATATAAAATTTATTTCATACAAAAATAATATACAGAATAAAAGTTATGCTATGGATAAATTAACAAAATCCCAACTTCCCAGACCCATATCTCTCAAATAAAAACTCAATACTTTAATTGAATATAACATTTAATAAGCTATTTAATGAAGGTGGCTGCATATTTTTTGGAGTTAATGTGTGAAAGTTAGGTTTTAGACCCCTATTATATAATATACTAGATTAAAATAATCATTTTATTTATTCTTCATTATTTTTATAATTTTATAATTTTATAATTTTGTAAATATTATTTATAATATATGTATATATTAAAACTAAAATAAAACTATAAAGAAGACATTAAAATAAAATATGTATATAAAATAGATAGGTAAAATACCTACAATTATACCTATGTATTTAATATACTTATTTATTTAAGTGTATATAATATATAAGAAAAATATAATAAAAATATATTTATGTATATAAAAATAAGTTATAATTTTATAAAAAAATAAATTAAATTATAAAATAAAAATACAAAATAAAAATAAAAGACTTAAAACATAGATAAATATACATATATCTTAACCCCTAAAAAATGCAACTTCTAATTAAATACCACTAAAAAATAAATAAAAATCATAATAAAATAATTTAAAAAATAATAATTTTTTTTATTTTATAACCTAAAATTAATAAAATCATTTATTATTTTTTTGATTTTCTAGATATTTTTGTTTGGTTTTTTCTAGTTGGTCCACATTGACCATCCAGATTTCTCCACCCGTTGACCTCGGTCAACTCTCTGACCGAGGTCTCCAGCTTGTCAGAACGTATTTTCACCTTGTTTCTCGAATATTTGGGGCTCGTTCCTTGCATTTTTTGTGAGGAGTCCTTCATGACTTTTTCTCCTCGAGTACTGGTGATTCACGCCCTTGCGTTATCTCGAGGATTGTATCGTTGAAACACCAGCGACACCTTGATCTTCCCAGCCTCTCGATCACCTGTAAAAAATCCTCGACCCGACTTCCCTTCTCCATTTGAACCTTTTTTGCCCTACCCTTCACCTCCTCTTGCTTGCTTTGGATAGACGCGGGAGACAGGTGCATCCCCATCGACTCATAGCGAGTCCAGGCGAAGGAAGAGGAGCTTCTACCACCTTCGGCAGAGCGCCGCCGTCGAGGTATTGCTTCCTGGTCTCGACCGGTGAGGTACCCATTTTTTATTGTAGTCCTAGCTTAATTATATCCCTAAGTTCATTTCTTGCCTTTTCTTTTTGCATTGCCTGCTCATTTTCACCCTAGATCATTCGCTCGTAGTTCGTCGAAGCTGAGCTCAGGCGAACCATCTACTGTGTGCCCCTCCTGTTATTCGACTCGCCAAACCACCCCACTTTGTTGCTATCAATCTTCTCGTCACTCCACCGGTTTTGATAAATATTTCATGGTATAACTTCAGCTGAAAGACTGATTATAATCTCAAGTATAAAATTATTAAATCACATTATCTTAACCTGAGGCGGATATGGTGTCTAGTTGAGGATCGATGGGGTAGCAGGTGATAAACGTGAAATTCGTTGCGGTCTAAATTGGTGTCTCACACAAGGCGGAGATAACCGTCGCTGTGGCGACTCACAAGTGAATCTCGTATTTAATCAACAATTAACCCACACTAAAGATCAATAATTTAGAACTAATGTGGAGTTAAAATTTATTTTTAACTCTGCACAAATGGTGTATAGTGACAAGTATGCAGAGAGTTCGAACACAGGGAGCAAGCAGGGTAATTCACAAAAATGTGCTAAAGTGTGTGTGTGTGTGTGATATATCTACACTAAGCAAGCAAACAAAGCAATTTTTGTGGGTTTTTAATTTTTTGATTTTTATAATTTTAGATTTTAGATTTTTCTTTTTCTTTTTCTTTTTCTTTTTTTTAATATTGGAATTTAAAGACAACGTAATACAAGGCAAAGTAAAATATTTATAAAACTAAGTAAAAATTACCAAAAATTCAGAAATAAATTGTTTTTGATATTTTTATGATTTTCTACTGTTTTTGTAATTTTTGGGGATTTTTCAAGGTGTTTTTGGTATTTTTAATTACTGCAATAAGTCAAAACAGTGGAAAGGGTGCTGGCTGTGAATAAAATAGAATTTAAAAATAGCAACCAGTTACTAAAAATTTTCACACTATTTTTCAAATAAAAAGAACAAAATGAGGAACAAACAGGAACTGAGTTTGTGATTTTTGGAGTTTTCTACTATTTTATAGATTTTTTTGAAGTTTTTGAGTGTGTTTAAATTTAGTGTTTTTCTTTTGAGATTTTTAATGATTTTTGGACTGACACTAAAAGATGATAAAATAGACACTAGGTAATTTTTTTGGAATTTTTAAAGGTGTTTTAATATTTTTTTGGTATTTTCTAAACTAGACAGTGCACAAAAAGCAAGTTTTTGATTTTTAATAAATATAAAAATAAAATAAAATCAAAAACTAAAATGATAGCATCAAAGTACACGTGTCCAGGAGCTTAACCCTATTTTTGTGGAATTTTTGGATTTAAAACAAGGCCTCAATTAAATAGAGCAAGACAACACAATTGAAAGACCTGACAGGGATCTTTATGCAAATAGTTAAAACAATAGGGGCACGACTGCAATTTTTCCACAAAATATTACACTAGATATTCAATTTAAAGCACCAAAATATAATTACAAGACCCGCTTGGGTATCGATGTAAATTGCCCACCAGGGCATGTGACTCGCACGCTCCTGGCAGGGACCAAAATGCAATATCAGAAAATGTCAGGGTTCTGTATGCAAAATATCCCAAAGTTTAACACCGAATACAATAGTTCTAGGACTAAAATGAAGTACACTAAATACCAAGGATCCCAATGCAAAATGCCCACCACCTCACGTGTACAAGTCACGTGAGGTGATGTGGCATAGGACCTGGACGCAAATATAAAGGAGTGCAGGGGCTTAGATGCAAATAGCCCAAAGTTTTTATACTACAGACAAAAGTTTAAATACTAAACATTAAATACAAAAGGCGCAAGGGGTCATGTGCAAAATACCCTTGGCGCGTGATCCGACGGCTGATGGCGAACCACTTAGACACGTGGCTCTTGATGGATGGCCGATGTCGTTTCGCTCGTGGACGTCTGGGATCAGATCTCGGCTGAGATCGACGGTGGCTGGGTCTTCAAGATCGGACGGTCCACGATCTGTCTGGAGCTCCGCCTCGATCCAACGGTGACGAAGGCCGGAGCAAGAACAACGATGAACTCCGGCGAGCCGAAGTTCTCCGAGGTCAAGCTCCGTATTCGCCGGGCGTTTTGGCTTCAAAATGAGGCTGGAGCCTCCTCAGGTCCTCTTCTATCTCCCAGGGGCGTCAAAATGCCACGGCGGAGGCCGTGGGGCTCGCTGTTGGCTGGCGGAGCTGGAGGGCTTCGCTGGCTCCGGCGAGCTTCAAAACTCGCCTCCAGGCGCTTTCATGTTGGCTTTGACCTGCAAAAAGATTCAAAGGGTCCAGGGCAAACTGCCTGGACCCTTGGATGGTCGCGGGGATGCGTGAAGCGAGGTGGCGGTGAATGGCCGGTGGTGCGCTCCGGCCAAGTGGATGAATCGGGCGAATCTGATGAAGGAACTTCTATTTTTTTGGGGGATTTTAATCCTAAGGCTAACAGGAACTAAGTGCATGCAATAAAATGAGCAGGGGAAACCCTCAATGGCCGGAGCCAGAGGAAGAAGCAAACCTCGACGCCGGAGATTGGCGGAGGTGGTGGAGGCTCCCTCGACCTCGTTCGCCTTGGCTGAAGAGCGCGCGATGGAGCTGTCACCTCCAACAGTGCTCGGAGCTCTGGAGAGGCGGAGAGGGGTGGACCAAGGGGACTCGAATTCGAATCGAAAGGTGAGGGGTTGGTTTTAAGTGGGTTGACCCGATGTTGCAGGGGTCCAAAGACCAACGATTCTGGAGCGATTCAGTGACGCAATCTCCAAGGAAATCATAAGGCGGGCAAGGTGGTTGGTAGGGGTAGGAGATTGCAGAAGGGTGTGAGGCAAAATAGTGAAAGGGTTAGCTGGGAAAAAGCCAAGAAATCGGCTCAAAAACCAAGCCTCTGACGTCGCACATGGGGAAGGACGGCCAGTTGACCGGGGTCAACTGGGACCGTCTCCTGATTGGTCCACGTGGACCAATCAGGAAAAATCCCTAGTGAATACATTATGAATTCAATAAGAAATAGAAAAAGGCCGAATTTAATAAAAGTTATAAAATAAAAAATGCTTAAAATTTTATGTAGTATTTTATTATGAATTTTAATTAATTTTACGAGGTATATTTTTATAAGTTACCTTTTTAACCTTATATAGGTATAATACCTACATATTGCATCTTCTTATTTTTATTTTGTATATTTTAATTTTATTATGTTCGTTTCTTATTTTGTAAAATTATAAAATACTTTTATACACATAAATATATTTTTATTTTATTTTTCTGATTTATTATGTATAATTAATAAATTCTAAGAGTGTTTTGTACAAGTATATGTATAGGCAGTATACCTATGTATCCTTTATACAAGTATTTTTATTTTTGTATTTCCTTTGCATTTTATTCTGATTTTAGTACACATATATATTACAAGTAATATTTACATAATTGTAAAAATAAAAAAATGAATAAATAATGAATAAAGAATAAATTGAATATTTTATTCTGTACAGGTATACAATAGGGGTCCAAAACTGAACTTTCAAATCGTAGCTCCGCCAAATGCGAAACCACCACCATTGGATAGATTATTTTATTCTATATACAATTAAAGGTGAGTTTGCTACATTTGGAGTTTTTATTTGTGAGATACGGGTCTGGGAAGTTGGCATTTTGGATTTTTATTCAGACCATAATTTTTTATCTGTACATTATTTTTCTGTGAAATCAATTTTGTATTTTTCTCTTTTAAATTATCTAAAACTTTCATGTACAAAGTTTCTTTATTTGTTGCACAAAAAGTGGAACCAAAATTAGGTCCCAAAATGAATAAAGAATGAATGGAATGTATAGGTATTTGGACTGTGTTTTTGACCTTATCTCCCCCTACTTTATTCCTTGTCGACCTATTCATCAAGATGCCTAGGTCTCGGGGGGTTTTGGGTCATAAAATATTTACAATATTTTATTCTTTTTCTTTTCTTTATTTATTCTATAATTTTGGCCTTAATTACAGTATTTTATACACTAATATGATACACATGCATGAATGCTAAGATGCTCTATTTACTGCTATTTACAGGCATTTACTAGGGTTTTTAGTGCCAAAATGATAGAATAAAGATGATGAAATGTGGATTCATCATCCCCTCTATACTTTACCTTTGCTAGTCCCTAGCAAACACTTATGCAATAAGTGCAAAAAGAAAAAGAAAAAGAAAAGAAAAAGAAGAACTTGGATTTTATCTGATTATCAAACTTGTCTTCACAAAATCAAAGTTTGGAGCTTAAGTCGGACCTTTGGAATTTTAGTGCAGGCGGAATCTTATTGAGAACCGTGTCTGAAATCCAACAGCCCTTGAGAACCCCAAAACTCTATCCAAGTCTCCTCAATAGCCAGGTCAGAAATACTTCAACTCATACGCAAACTCTTACGACTATGAATCTGACTTGTACAGTGTAAGTGATGGTGGCTCTCCCCAACTAGAATGACAAAGAAACTGACTTCTCCAGTACGACAACCCAATGATTCCCCAATCCAGCAACTCCATCCTCGAGGAGTGGGGTATTCCCTTCTAAGTTCAAGTGGCAGCCAGCTCAAGAGGAGGGGGTGAAGAGAAGAATGGACGGTAGCCAGTGTAGTTACCTATCCCGGGATACAAGACCAGTGTAGTCAAGTCATCCTGCTGCAGGCTCACATATTTGACTTTGGAACTCAAGCTTGCTTATTGACTTTGTACATACTTGCAGGCTTTTTATTTTTGTACATGCCTGGACTTTTTTTTTTTGAAATACTATTTACAGCAGCATTTACATAAGGAGTTTTTCCTCTTAAGCCAGTAGACTATCCCTCTTTTGAAGCTTTATCGCAACCCACAGCCTCCTGTCTTTAGACTTCCTAATCACTGGACGGGTTGGGGTGCACTTCCCTCCTTAGAGGAGGACAAATGTTTCCACTTGTGTGCGTCTCGTACCGGCAAATCCAATCCCCTCACCACTCCAACTGAGTTGAGCCATGTGAAAGGTGTAGGTGTCCAAGTTAGGTCATTATCAACAAGAGTCGTGCGTGTGCTCCGAAATACTCTACTTAGGCAGTCAAGAATCCATTGAACCAAGTCCCGTGATCCTCAAAGAATTAAGTCAACTAGACCTGAAGTACCTCAATCCCAGTTCCTATAAGGTTCCTGTTATTAGGTAGATTATAAGGTCCAATCAAGCTCCAATCTCCGGATTTGACTTAGACTTGTTCAACTATCAAACTCAACCCGAAAAATGCGGATGCTATGCAATGCAATGCAGAAAATATTTTTGTGATGCAATTTTCAAAGATTTTGAACTTTTTATGGATTTTGAAAATATGGTGATGATGATGCATATGCATTTTTTTTTGTCTTTTTCAAAAAGATTTTTCAAATGTTTTTGGATTTTTGAAAGAAAAAGTTTTTGGCTAAAAACTAGGTGAAAAATATGTACACGGGAGTGCTTCTTATATTTACAGGAAGTGGATTTTAAGAATTTATAGGGTAAGTGGTCAATTTTATACATATATATATATATATATATATATAGTGGATTTTGGTGAGATGTAAGTATTCCTCAAACTTATTTGAAAACAATTTACACACAATTTTTGAAAACTATAGTCCAAAATAATTTTTACAAACATGTACACACATTTGAAAATCATTTTGCAAAGGCTTTTCAAAACAGTATATATAGGTTTTTCAAATCATTTTTGCAACCATTTTTCAAACCATTTGCAAATCATTTTTCAAACATTTTATTTCACACAAAGAAAAGAAATTTTACAAACCACACGATTTCACACAGGTTGAAAACATGTAACAAAATACTTTCAAAATAGTTTTCAATAGATGTTCACAAAGATTTTCAAACTATTTTTCAAACATTTTGCAAAAAACATTTTCACCTGATTTATTAATCAGTAAATACAAAAAGAATCTGAGGAATAACCACATCTTTTTATTAAGGATTTTAAATGAATTTTAAAGAATTTTTAGCCATGTTATTTAAGAAAATATGAAAGTACGAGTTATGGCTAAAGTATATACGTAGTATATACGACCCCCCTATACTTAGCTTGAGCTATGTCCTCATAGATCGGAGAGAAAAGAGAAGACATAACTCGTACTAAGTATAGACAAGTCTAAATAATAAAGGAATAAATGAATCAAACGAATGAGAAGTTGACCGTCCCCCCTATAGTTAGGATCAAATAATCCTAAGTATAACAGACTGTTCACAACGCAGGGAGGGTCAAGGATGGGAATGAACAGATCGTACTCCGGTTGTCTCCCCCTATACTTAGGGTAAAATACCCCTAAGTATAGACAAGAAGAGGAGACAAGGGAGAGGATCGAAAAGGATCGAACAACTCGGGGTGCCAACCCCCCTATACTTAGGACAAAGTACGTCCTAAGTATGGAAAACTGTTTACAAGGGCGGCACCTTTTTGATAGATACAGAAAAAAGAAAAGGAAAAGAAGAAAAGAAGAAAATAAGAAAATAAATCAACAGACAACAGAGTGATATGAACAGATGGATCTGTACAACAGAAGATAGAATTGATCACCATGTATGAGATGCAGATGATCAGAATCAAAGGACACATCTCATACCAGAAGAATGGGGGAAACATCAATGGTCGGCGGATCATGATCTAGATATAGCTTCAGGCGTTGACCATTGACGCGGAAGGTAGAGGAAGATGACAGTTCGGATATGTCGATGCTGCCATTGTCATATACCTTCATGACCACATACGGACCTTTCCACTTGCTCTGCAACTTCCCTGGGAATAATTTCAGCCTGGAATCAAACAACCATACTCTCTGATTTGGCTCAAACTGTTTATGGCTGATATGCGAATCGTGCCATGTCTTCACTTTCTCTTTGTACTGTAAGCTGTTCGAAAAGGCTGTATCTCTAAGTTCCTCCAGGGCTGCCAATTCAGCTCTTCTCTGTTCTCCTATACTCTCGGGGTCTAGAAGCAACTCAGTAACTGCCCAAAAAGATTTATGCTTGATCTCCACTGGCAAATGGCACGGCTTGCCATAGACGAGACGAAAGGGAGATGTCCCCAATGGATTTTTGAAAGAAGTCCGATAAGCCCATAAGACCGAGTCCAAAAGCTGTGACCAATCCTTTCGGTCTGGGCGGACAACTTTCTGCAAGATTGTCTTTATCTCCCGATTCGATACTTCGGCAAGACCATTAGTCTGAGGGTGATAAGGAGTGGCAACCCGATGGTCAATGCCGAACTCGTCTGCAAGGGCCCTGACTTTGTCATTTATGAAGTGAGACCCCCCGTCCGAAATCAAGACTCTAGGTACCCCGAACTGTGAAATGATATTTTTCCTCAAAAATTTGCATACGGTTTTAGCATCTGCGGCTCGGGCGGGGATGGCCTCAACCCATCGGCTGACATAATCCACAGCGAGCAAAATATGCTCGAATCCCTGACTTTTAGGAAATGGGCCCATGAAATCAATCCCCCATGCATCAAAAACCTCACAAAAGTGAATGGGTTGCATGGGCATCATGTCTCTCTGTCCGCAGGTTCCTATTTTCTGACAGTCAGTACATCTCTTCACGAACTCATCAGAATCCTTGAAGAGAGTAGGCCACCATAGGCCGGATTGAAGCACCTTCTATGCTGTCCTTTTTCCAGAATGATGTCCTCCTTCCTCAAGCTTGTGGTAGTATGTGAGGACGCTATGATGCTCTTCTTGAGGAATGCACCTTCTCCAGATACTGTCCCCTCCTTCATGATAAAGGATGGGATCCTCCCAATGATAAAACTTGGCCTTCGCCAGGAAGGTCTCGAGTTTCTGCCTAGGCCAACCCTGAGGGACTGTCTTGGCAACAAGATAGTTTACAAAGTCAGCATACCACGGGAGTGAGGTGACAGCCAAGATAGCCTCATCTGGAAACGTCTCAGTGATAGGTGCGCTGGGCTCAGATTCCTCAAGATTCTCCAATCTGGAGAGATGATCCGCCACCACATTCTTGACTCCAGGCTTATCCTTAATTTCAATATCAAATTCTTGGAGTAGAAGTATCCATCTGGTGAGACGTGCTTTGGCATCCTTCTTAGCCATTAAATACCGGATGGCGGTATGATCAGTGTAAATGGTCACTCTAGATCCGAGAATGTAAGATCTATACTTATCAAGAGCGAACACTACGGCCAGCATATCTTTCTCAGTCACTGTGTAATTCCGCTGTGCAGCATCCAATGTCCAGCTGGCGTAGTGAATGGCAAACGGTAAACCATCCCTCCTCTGTCCAAGCACAGCCCCAACAGCAAAATCTGAAGCATCCGTCATGATCTCGAATGGAAGAGACTAATCGGGTGGTTGAAGGACAGGAGCTGAGACAACCATATTCTTGAGAGTCTCAAATGATTCAAGACACTTATCATTAACAATAAACTCGGTGTCTTTGGTGAGCAAGTCAGTGAGCGGTCGGGCGATTCGACTGAAGCCTGAATGAACCGTCGGTAGAAACCGACATGCCCCAGAAAAGACCGTAACTGACGCAAATTGGACGGTGGATTGAGCTTCCTGATGATGTCCACCTTGGCCGGATCGACCTCCATGCCTCTGTTGGAGACGATATGACCGGGGACCGTCCCTTGAGTCACCATAAAGTGACTCTTCTCCCAGGATAAAACAAGATTAACCTGAATGCAGCGCTGAAGCACACGGTCTAGGCAGTCAAGACCGGCATCAAACCCGTCGCCATAGACCGAGAAATCATCCATGAAGACCTCTAAACAGTTACCCACCATGTCCGAAAATATGGACAACATGCACCTTTGGAATGTCGCTGGAGCGTTACATAGACCAAAGGGCATCCGTCTGAAAGCATAAGTCCCAAACGGACAGGTGAACGTCGTTTTTTCCTGGTCTTCGGGCGCAATGGCCACTTGATTGTATCCAGAGTACCCGTCAAGAAAGCAGTAATGACTCTTCCCGGTTAACCGCTCGATAATCTGATCAATGAAGGGTAGCGGGAAGTGATCCTTCTTGGTGGCCTCATTCAATCGTCTGTAGTCCACACAGACCCTCCAAGAAGTCGGTACTCTGGTCGCGATCTCCTCTCCAGACTCATTGACAACTGTAGTGATACCCGTTTTCTTGGGTACCACATGGAGTGGACTAACCCATTTAGAGTCGGAGATGGGGTAGATGAAATCGGCGCTCCACCACTTGGAAATTTCTTTCATGACAACGTCTTGAAGATTCGGGTTCAGCCGTCGTTGGAGCTCACGCGACGGCCTAGCATTGTCCTCGAGATAAATGTGGTGGGAGCAAAGATTAGGACTCAGCCCCTGGAGATCAGCTATACTCCAACCGATTGCCTTGCGGTTTCTTTCAAGAACCTCCATCAGACGAGATTCTTGCTCTCCAGTCAAATCTGCTGAGATAATGACTGGGTGCATTTCCGGTTCTCCTGCAAGGAATCTGTACTTCAACGACTGCGGCAGAGGTTTCCGTTCTGAACAACTGGGAGGTGGCATATCTGGCTTCTGATATGTCTGTGTAAATGCGACCAGGTCTGCATGGGAGAACTCTCGCTCTGCATGAATTTTTGACGAAGGGCGGCCGATTAGATCATCAATAAATTGTACTGGCTCGCACTCTGTCATGGTTGTCTGCTCAGATGGAATCAGACAAGGCAAGTAATCATCAAAATCGTCCCAGTCAATGTCTGAATCCGAGGGATCAGAAGAAGATGAGCACGAATGAAAATCATCTGCACCACTCATCACAATACTGTCAGCTTCAGATGTATCCTCCTCCAGGGACGTGCTCTCCCGGCTCTCGACTGCCATGAGCATGAGATATGGTGAGTCTGTAGGCAAGGCGAGAGTCGGTGCCACAGGATCTATCCAATTGGATTCATCATCAGTCATCTCAAAGTCACAAACCTGGTGGATGTCTAGCTCTTCCTCTGTCATCAGCGTTGCTTCACTGGACTGCTCGGAGCACTCTAACTCTCTGGCTCTGGTCTCTTCGATCGTCTCTATTTGTATGGTTTCGCCCTCTATGCGAAAGCATACCTTCCCGCTATCATGGTCGGTTACCGCCTTGGCTGTGGCCAAGAATGGACGTCCGAGAATGATGGGGGCATCAGTTACCAACTCAGGGATCTCCATGTCCAACACAACGAAGTCCACGGGGAATTTCAGGCCCTGAATGGTAACGACCACGTCTTTCAATAACCCCTTCGGCCTCTTAGTCGACCTGTCAGCAAACTGAAGGACCGTTCTGCTTCGAAGAAGAGGGCCAAACTCGAACTGCTTGAGTAAGGCTGCCGGAAGAAGGTTAATTGAAGAGCCGCTGTCTAATAGGGTACGATCAAACTGCTGCTCCTAAATCTCGCATCTGACATAGGGAGCTCCTGCGTCTGGTCTCTTGGCTGGCAGCTTGTTCTGTATGGTGCAACAAGTGGAATGAGTGAGCACATGAATCTGATCTCTGTGATTCCTCCTCTTCCTGCGGATGGTGGTTTTCTCTTTCAGGTTCTTTTTGAAGAGGGGGATGTGCTCAAGTGCCTCCTGTAGAGTCAGCTGAATGTGGAATCTGTCTATCATCTGATTGTTGAACTCCACCTGCTGGTTCCTTTTTTGATTTTCTTTTTTATTTCCCTTCGCTCGGCGGAGTGCCTCTGGGAAGGGGATGGTAGGGGCCTCCTCAGATGGAGGACTAGGAGTCGGTCCCTGTACCTGTGAAGACGGAGAATCCATACAATAATCATCATTCACCACATATGGATCCGCAATTTGAACAGAAACCTTTCCTTTATTCATATTTTGTTTTTGTTTTTGTTCCCACAGTCTCTAGATACAAAATGTGGCAACATCACAGATGGTGGCTCAACAAAAGTAGATGTGGTGGCCTCAGCACCCCCACTAGCACCTGTCTCTGCGGCATCAGCACCGCACTCTGGTTCAGCGTCCAAAATGGTGGTATCATCACCACCGTCTGCATCTGGCCTCTCGACGGCATTAGTACCGTCGTCCTGATCTCCATCATTGGTGGCATCAGCACCACCGTCCTCAACATCATCTTGGGCGGCATCAGCACCGCTCCTCTGCTCCTCTGGCGCTTCTGGTTCAGCATCTGGTTGTCGCTCAGAAGAGGCGCCGCCGGCTGGCATCCTACCGCTCCTAGTAGTCACAAAATCAGCATCATTCAAAGAATAAGACATATCGTTCAAATCGTCACTAGGAGAGGTATCCTCTGTGAACTCTACCTGCTCAGATTTTCTTTTTAGGTTATTAGGATTAGGTTCGATCTGAGCGGGTATGGCGGCTTTGCCTTTGATGATATCCCGCATCTCCTGCCGGAATTCGTCCATTTCTTTCCTGAAAGATGCTCGCTGTTCAGATAGCAAGCGGGCAAGATCATCAAGGGCTGGGTTCTCAAAGACTGGACCCTGAGACCCGGATGTCTGTCCCTGCTGGAAATGGGGCTGCTGCTGCTGTTGCTGCTGATACTGGGGGGAGGCTGGTGATAAGACTGCTGAGGCGGCTGGCGCGGCCTCCACTGTTGTCCCTCATAGGAGGGACGAGGACCACTCTGGTATTGTTGCTGATGGGCATACTGGGGCTGTTGCTGCTGTGTCGTCTGGCTGTTCTGCTATCCTTGGGCAGGAGGATGCTGTTGTGATGAGGATCCACCATTGCCCCAACGGAATCCGGGGTGATCCCTACGAATTGCGGGCTGAGGGTATCGGTCATACCAAATCCCATTGACTTCCATCAATGGTTCCTGCTCAAAGGAGGGTGGAGGAAGAACTGCCAGTGGCTGCTCTGGCTGATAAACCACCATCTGCGTGTCCGAAGATGGCGGTTGCTCTGAATGGTATTGCAGCAATGGAAACGGCTCCGCCTGGATATGGTTCACCTGGCGGTATGAGGTAGAGGCCTGGTTGGGATTGCTGCTGCTGGAAGCAACCTGTGACCTGGGAGGCTGTTGGGAATGGGCTTGTGCCTCCTGAATACATAGAATTTGAGTCTTCAGGTCACTCATGGTTTTGGTGAGAAGGTCCATCTGGGCTAGACCTTGGTTCTGCTTCTTTTCCAGGATCTCCATGCGGTCCAACTTTTCACTAATGATTCCCATGTCGGCTGCGGCTGATTCAGCTTGAGCTGCGGCTACCGACAATGTATTGGGACCGGCATCGATGCGTGCGATCCTCTGGAATGATCCTGCTCCCTGCGGGGTTTTTTGCTGTGTGTAGACTCTGGCTTGGGTCATCACTGTAGAGTTTTCTGCCATGCCTTCGTAGATGGCCCAGACATCGTCTTCACCTTTGGAGAAATATGATCCACCGCAGGAGGCGTTAACTAGCCCCTGCAATTCCGGTGTCAGCCCACAGAAGAAACTTTGCACCAGGTTGGGCTTGGAGATATCGTGATGTGGACACCGGTCTATGAGCTCTCTGAATCGATCCCAGGCTTCATGGAATTGTTCATTTGGGATCATGACGAAGTTGCTAATCATAGCTCTAGCTGCATTGGTCCGGCCGAGAGGATAGTATTTCTTCAAATATGCGGTCCGGAGATCTGCCCAAGTATCGACGAATCGCCCTAGATGCTTGAGACAATATGCGGCTCTATCAACCAATGAGAACGGGAAGGCGATCATCTTAATGGTGTCCTCGGTCATCAACTGATCATGGATAGTACTGCATATCATTTCAAATTCTTGGAGGTGGAGGTGCGGCTCTTCGGTCGGCAACCCATGCAACTTGGGAAGAAGCTGGATCGTATGGGGCCGAAGCTCGAAATCTCCGTGGATTGTGGGAGTCTGATCCACCGGTGAGTGAGGGATGCAGCTGGGTTGTGCAGTTCCCTCATGATGGTCTGTGGCGGTCGCTCAGCGTCTGGATCGCCTCCTCCTGCATCGGGTCCTCCTCCTCCTCCACCGCCACCGCCCCCAGGTCGGTTCTCTCTCAGCTGTGCTATCTCTCTCATCAGGTCACCCATGAATGTTCCCTGGTCCCGGATCTGCCTCTGCATGGTCTCCAGGGATGCTAACAAGGAGTTGTTGATGGTCACTTGATCGATTATGAACGGAGGGTGATCGTGGTCATCTGGGTGCTCGCCTCTATCTGCCATTACTGGATTCTCTGAAAAAGCAAAAGAGGTCATTTCAGGTGCTGTTGAATGATCCGAACTCTGTGATGCACTGAATTCTGAAACGATTGGACTGAGAGAAGGAGAATGGGAAGGGTGGTCGAGGGGGAACAGGGTGGATGTGAACTCAGGCTTGGAGAGCGGACTCTCCGAGGTATTCCTAGATGAATAAGGAGGAGTGCTAGATAGCGGTGCCGACAAGGTCGGCCTAAGAGATCTCCATCCCATCATCTTGATTATTCGAGAAGAGTGGGGATAATGCAAGAGAAGAAGGAGAAGATGATATGCAACAGAATTGCGCACAATTGTGCGGTGTTTTTGATCTTGACCTAAACAAATCTAGCAATCAAACACCAAGCAAGGGTGAATTCACCAACTCAACTCGTGAAGCCGTGAAGGTTCGGCTTTTATCTTGTCAATTTTAGCTTGTTTTCAGGTAATTATCTTATCACGAGTCCTTAGAACGCTACGCCTATAGGAGAGAGAGTACTGCCAGGAAAGTGTCCCCGTACTTGTCCTCCTCCTGTGTAACCTGTAACTTGTGCTTTTTGAGGTCCTTGTAATCCTTCCTGGATCCCTACTCAGCCAAAGAAAAGAGGGAGGAAGCCGATAGGCGAAACCGATACTTCGGACCTCGCTCGCAACGGAATCACCCGTGAGCGTACAAGGTCCTACTCGGACGCAGCCGGTGAGACAGACACACCCGTGAAGGCGTGGACTAAGCTCGGTACTTCGGACAAGGTCGGTGCTCACACAATAGCGAGTCACCAATGGCGACCAAGCCCTACTCGACTACGTACGATAGTAGCGCCAATACTTCGGAAATCCAGGCGATACACAAGGCAGCCACAAGTTGGGTTTTGGGCTCTAATCCTTACGAAGCGCTCACCTCACTTGGAAGGAGACCTTCCCATGCAACCTGAAGACAAGTGAGGGTGTTACTCTCCCCAAGCAATGAATCCAATTACCGATTTTATTTTGGTCAAGTTTTCTTAGCAGTCCCTTTTTTAATTTTTTTGGTGTTATCGCTTCTTTTGAGTAGATTCAAACAAGCGCCTAACGGTTTTTGTATTTTTCCTTTATCCTACTTTGTTCCAAAAACAGAGGGAGAATAGAGTCGGAAAAGCCGTGCAAGTCGACACCAAGGTGGAAATCTCACCTTTGTGCCTAGATGATGCATGCAAAGTAAGAAGACTTACAGCGAATCCCAGCTCTCTCCATGCGGGATGCAAAGCAGAATTTATAAACCTATGCTATATGGCGAGATGCAAAGCGGAAATCGTCCTAGATTAGGCAACTGCTAGCGTGAAGAACCACAAGCTAGCTACTAACTCCCAATCCGAGTGTCCGGTCTAGGCTCACCCCTCCTCTGCTCAACACATTTGAGTTAGGAGAAAGCGCTTGTTCGGGTGTGAGCTCGCGGCGCGTGGATCGGAAGCTACTAGCTAACTGTTTAATTAGTCTAAGTCCAAATACGAATCTATAGGAGCATGCAAAGATAATTAGGTGTTTGGACCTATTCTAATCGAATCAAGTAGGACCTAGAACTAAGAGCTCAATCCACAAAAGAAAGTGAAAAATGAAAACAAAACCGGAAAATGACAAGCGAGAAAAACTCGTCAAAATCTGCGGTGAGCCCCCGGGTGAACAAACACCCGGAAATTAGGCCCAAGAGTCTGAATGTCCAAGAGTCCAAATGTACCTGTATTATTACAAATTAAACAAATCACTCTCTCACAAAGATAAAAGAAAAGCTAACTGATCACTCTCTCTCACTCTTCTCGCTCTCTCCTGCCGGCTTGGCTAAGAATAGCCGGCTCCGCGTCCCAAGGTTGCTCCGGGTCACCTAGGAGATCCGCCTTGCTCCGCGGTCCCTCGCAAGAAGACAAGAAAAGAAATGGTCAGATAACTCAATTAATATGTATCAAAAATGCAAGAGAAATGGAATGAAGCTATAGTAGACAATCACAATCAAACAAACAAAATGTAAACTACTCGCTGTTGCTCCTCGGCAACGGCGCCATTTGATAAACGCGAAATTCGTTGCGGTCTAAATTGGTGTCTCACACAAGGCGGAGACAACCGTCGCTGTGGCGACTCACAAGTGAATCTCGTATTTAATCAACAATTAACCCACACTAAAGATCAATAATTTAGAACTAATGTGGAGTTAAAATTTATTTTTAAATCTGCACAAATGGTGTATAGTGACAAGTATGCAGAGAGTTCGAACACGGGGAACAAGCAGGGTAATTCACAAAAATGTGCTAAAGTATGTGTGTGTGTGATATATCTACACTAAGCAAGCAAACAAAGCAATTTTTGTGGGTTTTTAATTTTTTGACTTTTATAATTTTAGATTTTATATTTTTCTTTTTCTTTTTTCTTTTTTTTAATATTGGAATTTAAAGACAACGTAATACAAGGCAAAGTAAAATATTTATAAAACTAAGTAAAAATTACCAAAAATTCAGAAATAAATTGTTTTTGATATTTTTATGATTTTCTACTCTTTTTGTAATTTTTGGGGATTTTTCAAGGTGTTTTTGGTATTTTTAATTACTGCAATAAGTCAAAACAGTGGAAAGGGTGCTGGCTGTGAATAAAATAGGATTTAAAAATAGCAACCAGTAACTAAAAATTTTCACACTATTTTTCAAATAAAAAGAACAAAATGAGGAACAAACAGGAACTGAGTTTGTGATTTTTAGAGTTTTCTACTATTTTATAGATTTTTTTGAAGTTTTTGAGTGTTTTTAAATTTTTAGTGTTTTTCTTTTGAAATTTTTAATGATTTTTGGACTGACACTAAAAGATGATAAAATAGACACTAGGTAATTTTTTTGGAATTTTTAAAGGTGTTTTAATATTTTTTAGTATTTTCTAAACTAGACAGTGCACAAAAAGCAAGTTTTTGATTTTTAATAAATAAAAATAAAATAAAATCAAAAACTAAAATTATAGCGTCAAAGTACACGTGTCCAGAAGCTTAACCCTATTTTTGTGGAATTTTTGGATTTAAAACAAGGCCTTAATTAAATAGAGCAAGACAACACAATTGAAAGACCTGGCAGGGATCTTTATGCAAATTGATAAAACAATAGGGGCACGACTGCAATTTTTCCACAAAATATTACACTAGATATTCAATTTAAAGCACCAAAATATAATTACAAGACCCGCTTGGGTATCGATGTAAATTGCCCACCAGGGCGTGTGACTCGCACGCGCCTGGCAGGGACCAAAATGCAATATCAGAAAATGTCAGGGTTCTGTATGCAAAATATCCCAAAGTTTAACACTGAATACAATAGTGCTAGGACTAAAATGAAGTACACTAAATACCAAGGATCCCAATGCAAAATGCCCACCACCTCACGTGTACAGGTCACGTGAGGTGATATGGCATAGGACCTGGACGCAAATATAAAGGAGTGCAGGGGCTTAGATGCAAATAGCCCAAAGTTTTTATACTACAGACAAAAGTTTAAATACTAAACATTAAATACAAAAGGCGCAAGGGGTCATGTGCAAAATACCCTTGGCGCGTGATCCGACGGCTGATGGCGAACCACTTAGACACGTGGCTCTTGATGGATGGCCGATGTCGTTTCGCTCGTGGACGTCTGGGATCAGATCTCGGCTGAGATCGACGGTGGCTGGGTCTTCAAGATCGGACGGTCCACGATCTGTCTGGAGCTCCGCCTCGATCCAACGGTGACGAAGGTTGGAGCAAGAACAACGATGAACTCCGACGAGCCGAAGTTCTCCGAGGTCAAGCTCCGTATTCGCCGGGCATTTTGGCTTCAAAATGAGGCTGGAGCCTCCTCAGGTCCTCTTCTATCTCCCAGTGGCGTCAAAATGCCACGGCGGAGGCCGTGGGGCTCGCTGTTGGCTGGCGGAGCTGGAGGGCTTCACTGGCTCCGGCGAGCTTCAAAACTCGCCTCCAGGCGCTTTCATGTTGGCTTTGACCTGCAAAAAGAGTCAAAGGGTCCAGGGCAAACTGCCTGGACCCTTGGATGGTCGCGGGGATGCGTGAAGCGAGGTGGCGGTGAATGGCCGGAGGTGCGCTCCGGCCAAGTGGATGAATCGGGCGAATCTGATGAAGGAACTTCTATTTTTTTGGGGGATTTTAATCCTAAGGCTAACAGGAACTAAGTGCATGCAATAAAATGAGCGGGGGAAACCCTCAATGGTCGGAGCCAGAGGAAGAAGCAAACCTCGACGCCGGAGATTGGCGGAGGTGGTGGAGGCTCCCTCGACCTCGTTCGCCTTGGCTGAAGAGCGCGCGGCGGAGCTGTCACCTCCAGCAGTGCTCGGAGCTCTGGAGAGGCGGAGAGGGGTGGACCAAGGGGACTCGAATTCGAATCGAAAGGTGAGGGGTTGGTTTTAAGTGGGTTGACCCGAGGTTGCAGGGGTCCAAAGACCAACGATTCTAGAGCGATTCAGTGATGCAATCTCCAAGGAAATCATAAGGCGGACAAGGTGGATGGTAGGGGAAGGAGATTGCAGAAGGGTGTGAGGCAAAATAGTGAAAGGGTTGGCTGGGAAAAAGCCAAGAAATCGGCTCAAAAACCAAGCCTCTGACGTCGCACATGGGGAAGGACGGCCAGTTGACCGGGGTCAACTGGGACCGTCTCCTGATTGGTCCACGTGGACCAATCAGGAAAAATCCCTAGTGAATACATTATAAATTCAATAAGAAATAGAAAAAGGCTGAATTTAATAAAAGTTATAAAATAAAAAATGCTTAAAATTTTATGTAGTATTTTATTATGAATTTTAATTAATTTTATGAGGTATATTTTTATAAGTTACCTTTTTAACCTTATATAGGTATAATACCTACATATTGCATCTTCTTATTTTTATTTTGTATATTTTAATTTTATTATGTTCGTTTCTTATTTTGTAAAATTATAAAATACTTTTATACACATAAATATATTTTTATTTTATTTTTCTGATTTATTTTGTATAATTAATAAATTCTAAGAGTGTTTTGTACAGGTATATGTATAGGCAGTATACCTATGTATCCTTTATACAAGTATTTTTATTTTTGTATTTTCATTGCATTTTATTCTGATTTTAGTACACATATATATTACAAGTAATATTTACATAATTGTAAAAATAAAAAAATGAATAAATAATGAATAAAGAATAAATTGAATATTTTATTCAGTACATGTATACAATAGGGGTCCAAAACTCAACTTTCAAACCGTAGCTCCGCCAAATGCGAAACCACCACCATTGGATAGATTATTTTATTCTATATACAATTAAAGGTGAGTTTGCTACATTTGGAGTTTTTATTTGTGAGATACGGGTCTGGGAAGTTGGCATTTTGGATTTTTATTCAGGCCATAACTTTTTATCTGTACATTATTTTTCTGTGAAATCAATTTTGTATTTTTCTTTATTAAATTATCTACAACTTTCATGTACAAAGTTTCTTTATTTGTTGCACAAAAAGTGGAACCAAAATTAGGTCCCAAAATGAATAAAGAATGAATGGAATGTATAGGTATTTGGACTGTGTTTTTGACCTTATCTCCCCCTACTTTATTCCTTGTCGACCTATTCATCAAGATGCCTAGGTCTCGGGGGGTTTTGGGTCATAAAATATTTACAATATTTTATTCTTTTTCTTTTATTTATTTATTCTATAATTTTGGCCTTAATTACAGTATTTTATACACTAATATGATACACATGCATGAATGCTAAGATGCTCTATTTACTGCTATTTACAGGCATTTGCTAGGGTTTTTAGTGCCAAAATGATAGAATAAAGATGATGAAATGTGGATTCATCAGCAGGTTACTCCATGAGCGGTCTGTCCCACATCCTGTGTGTATTGGCTATAATAACGGGTAATGAAAGGATTATGTTTGAAGAGATCATGATGTATTTTCATTATTATTAAAATTTGAATAATACATATATTTTTTTGAGATTATACCATCCTTTCAACAATCAAAATTGTTTGTGGGTTGATTAAATTAGATTAATATTTGATTTAATTTGATTAAATGAATTATATCCAATTATAAGTACGCTATTATGTATAGAGTTTTATTTCTCTTGGAAGAATTAATTATGTGAATATGATTCATAAAAATTAATTAGAATTTCATTATGATATGGAGGATCACATAAATGACATCCATTGTCTCCCATCAAGGCGAAGGGTTTCGTCGCCAGGGATTGTATGTAGGAGATGCATGTCTGAAGTGACAACTCCTTCATACAAGCATATCTGGATCGGGCTCTTAGCTTCTAGAAAGACTAAGATCGTATGTGTAGTGAGCCCAACATCGGTTCCTCATATGACTGGGGTGATCTTGGATTGTGCATAGCGAGTGCTATTCATGTTGATGGTTGGTTCAATTAACAGTGGGTCAACATCACCTTAGGGGTGGTGGGCACGGGTGTTAAAGACCGAATTGGGAAATGCAAGTTGGTCTTCTAAGGCAGAATGTGTTTTCGCTTCTTTTTACCTGATTTATAGTTTCTCATATTATTGGTATGTAACTAAGGTAGAAAAGGAGGTCCCAATTCTTGCTAGAGATATAACAATAAGTATATCTCTTGCTTTAAAAGTGATTAAGGGAATGAACTTTCAAAGTTGAAAATGCAAGATTAATTTGATTAAAAATTCTTAATAGAAGAATTTAATATTGAATATATGTAATCATTTATTTGTTCTAATATAGTGCATTCTTAATTTCAGACAATGAAGTCCAAGAACCCATTAAGTAGGCTCCTGGAGGTCAACCAATTGACCAGACTAAATTACTTGAATTGGATCAGTAATTTGGATCTTGTTCTCCATGTGGATCCATCTCTTACGTGCTATCCAAGAACAAGTACACAACCCCTAAGACACCATAAGAATTAAAGTTTAATGAAAAATATGATGAAGATCATACATTTGGATCTTGCTATATTCTGGGATCTTTATCCAATGTGCTTCAGAAGCAACATGTGGAGATGGAGACCTTCAAGGATATAATGCTGAATCTCAAGAAGATGTTAGGGATGTCAACAACACACATCGTTATAATTTTATGAAAGAACTTATTCACTACAAGATGTAGGAAGGGACTTCAGTTCGTGAGCATGTACTCAAAATGTTTAGGTACTTGTTTGAGAATGGAAACTCCCAAGGTGGACATGGATGCATAAATGCAGTTTGACCTTCATTCTGTTGTCACTTCCCAAGTCTTTCAATAACTTTATGGTAACGTACCACATGAATAAAATGGAATTAGGTAATGCTGAACTCTTGGATTCATTAAAGTCTGCAAAAGACATAATGAAGAAATATAATCCATCTGGTAGTTGCATAGGCCAAAGGGAATCACAGTCAGAAGCAAGGATCTCGGAAGGGACCAACTTAGAAGAGAATGAAGAAGATTCTAGGGGTTGGCTCATCCTCTACTGCTTCCATACTGGTGACATCAAAGAAGACAGATGTGTGTCATCACTACAAAAACCCGAGGCACTGGAAGCGTAACTTCCCAGATTACCTGAAGTCCACTAACAAAGGTAAAGCTCCAACAGGTATTGAATTCTACTTTCATCATTGAAATCAATTTTCTTGTAGGATAAGAAGGTAGTTGAGTTGGTCGATTCTATTGCTTCTGTTCATGTAAGCAAATTGTTGCTTCTATTTCAGGAAACTAGGAATCTTGATGAAGAGGAGATAGTCATCCAGATGGGATCTGATACAACCATTGCAGCAAACGTCGTCATGACTATAAACTATCATTATCTAGTGGAAGAGTCCTTATGTTTAAAAAGTGTCATTATGTTCTGATGTCACAAGTAACTTAATATCTATATCTAGGTAAGTTATATGTGAATATTTATTTCTATTCTATAATAAACTTGTCATAAATCATTATGATAAATATATTACGGATGGTGTTCTGACTTCTAGTGGACTATATGAATTGTGCATTGATGAGAGTGTCAGGAATGTTACTACCACTAATAATAACCATAAAAGATCCACGGAGGATGGAAATCATTCGAATATGATTTGGCATCAAAGGCTTGGTCATTTATGTGTTGATAGGATCAATAGATTGATAAAGGATGGAACCTTAGATTTCTACTGGTCCAATCTTTGCCTACTTGTGAACATTGTATTCGAGGTAAAATGATTGGGATTCCATTCCATAATAAGGTCACAAGATGTGAATGTATTCTTGACCTAATACATACTGATGTATGTGGTTTCTTCAGTACCGCGACTTGAAATGGATATCGATACTATTTGATGTTTATTAATGACCATTCGCTATGTGGGATTATCTTCCTATTACATCATAAATCTAAGACCTTTTAAAGTTCAAAGAGTTCATGGCCTTGGTTGAGAACAAAACCGATATGAAGATTAATGGATTCGATCTAACCGAGGTGGCGAGTAAATCACAAATGAATTTCGAGGAATACATTAAAAGAAAGGAATTGTTTTCAATCTCATTCCTCCTGGAACTCCCCAACTTAATGGTGTTGCCGAAAGACACAACAGGACCATCATGGACATAGTCTTCTCAATGGCCATTAAAGCACATTTACCACTTAGTTTCTGGGGATATGCTGTAGAGACTAAAATATATATCCTGAATAGGATTCTTAGAAAGTCAGTACCCAAGACTCATCATGAGATTTGGTATGAAACAAAACCTAGTGTTAATCATTTAAGGATTTAGGGTGATTGGTCCATGTTAAAAACGTGGACGCAAGTAAAATAGAATCTCGCACTCATGAGTGCTACTTCATTAGGTATGTTAAGAATGGTATCAGATACCAGTTTTTATGGCCTGAGACTCAGAAGGTCTTCATCTCTAGATATGTAAATTTCTAAAAGATGATTTCCTTAAGAGTCAAAACAAAAATGAAGTAAAGGAACTCATTCTATCCCCTGAGCATTATGAGCTTCCTGAACCAGAGACTGAAGAAATAAATGAAGATGAAATATAGTACTTCATCAAAGGAGTTCTTGGATGATTGCACCACCTGAAAGGTACGAATTCCATGTGTCAGGTGAAACTGAAAATGATCCAGCTTCATTTGATAAAGCAGTCACAGATCATGACATGGACAGATGGATGCTAGCAATGAAGTAAGAAATTGACTCCATGCATAAAAATGGTGTATGGACACTATGATGATCCATCTAGAGGGGTAAAACCAAATTGGTGTAAATAGATCTTCAAGAGAAAAAGAGGACATAAGGTAGAAACCTTCAAGGAGTCATAGACAAGGGCTACACACAGAGGGATGGCATTGACTACGATGAGACATTATCTCCTGTGGCTATGCTTAAGTCCATTAGAGCACTGCTAGCTATAGCAGCATATCTTGACTACGACATCTAGTAGATGGGCGTCAAGACAGTTTTCCACAGTGGATACCTCGAAGAGGATATCTATATGGAGCATCCCCAAGGCTTCATAACATAGGAAGGCAAGGTATGCAAGATAAAGAAATCCATTATGGGATCAAACAAGCTTCTCGTAGCTAGAAGATCAGATTTGATGAAACTATAAAGACTTACGATTTTATATAGAATCATGATGAGCCATGTTTGTACAAGAATCTTAGTGGGAGCACCATTGTGTTCATCATGCTTTATGTAGATGACATCTTTATCATTAGGAAAGATACAGGGATGATGACCAGTGTTAAGATTTGGCTATCCCAGACCTTCAAGATGAAAGATCTTGGAGAAGCCTCTTATATCTTAGATCTGAAGCTGTTCAGAAACTAAGAAAGAGGATCTTGGTATTGTCACAACATGGGTACATTAAGAAGATCTTGGAGCTTTTCCATATGGAGAACTCCAAGAAAGGCTTCCTTACCTTAAGACACGGTATCCACAAATCTAAAGGGATGGCTCGTCAAAGTGCTGAGGAAAAGAAAGCTCTGCTTAGATGCCCCTGTGCATCAGCTATAGGAAGCCTAATGTACACCTTGATGTGCACAAGGTTGGATATCTGCCATGCAGTGGGAGTCGTAAGCCGTTACCAATCCTGTTATGGAGAGAAACACTGCAATGTTGTGAAGAAAATCTTCAAGTATCTAAGTCAGATGCAAGATTACATCTTGGTCTATGGAGATGGCGATCTCCAAGTCTTAGGATACACAGATTCAGACTTCCAGTTCGATATTGATGATCAAAAGTTGACATCAGGTCTTGTGTTCTTGTTGAATGGTGTTCTATCAGCTGGAGAAGCAAGAAACATGGCATACGATTGATTCAATGACAGAAGTTGAATACATTACCGCATCAGATGCTGAAAAGGAGCCGCTGTGGTTGCATAAGTTCATCCTGGAGCTTGATGTAGATTCCTCTGATACTTCCATCCTGCCTACTCTACGATAACACGAGAGCCTTATCTCAAGCATAGGAACCAAATGGCATCAAACGAGCAAGCACGTGGAAAGGAAATACCACATCATTCAGGAGATTCAAAAGCATGGTGACATCATC
Organism: Ottelia alismoides; assembly: GCA_037367405.1. Lineage (NCBI taxonomy): Eukaryota > Viridiplantae > Streptophyta > Magnoliopsida > Alismatales > Hydrocharitaceae > Ottelia > Ottelia alismoides. The sequence continues at coordinate 125,327 of JAZKJV010003926.1, forward strand.
ACCACCAAGGTTTACCTCTACCGACAACGTTGCTGATCCACTTACCAAACCTTTAATAAAGAAGATTCTGACCAACATGTAATGAGTATGGGATTAGGGATTGTACCTGAATGATTTTGAGGGATAGTGGGAGATTGTTAGCCATGTGAACCCAATGCGAACCATTCTTACAATAAATGTTTTTGTAATATTTCATTTATCAATAAACATTATTGGTTTATTTCACTCCCTATCTGATATAAATGAATGAATGCACCATGAGGTCCCTCAGTACAACTAGAATTATGTACCATGGCCATCTTGATGATCATACAGTTTTTGATTCAAGTGTTGGATCATTGAGGCTAAGTGCTTTGATGAATATCCAGAGAGTTAGATTGAAGGCTCATCGAGTACTATAAAATGATTGTTAAGAGATGATCTCCATCCTGAGTAGGAGATGACAATCGTTTCTCTTTTGGTTGATATCTGACTGATCTCTTGATGCAGGTCCTCTGCATAGGAATAGAGATTTATAGGAGTCAGATTAGTTAGGTTAAAGGATTGACATATGAGATCGATATGAGATTTATAGGTGTCAGATTAGTTAGGTTAAAGGATTGACATAATGAGATCGATATAACCAAGTCCTATGTCGAATACTGTCACGATATAGGCATGCCATCCTCTAATCGGAGGCTGATGTATTTATATATATCTGAGTATGTACATATGGCACGTGATAGGGTTGATGGTCTAATTAAGTTCTATACGTCGGTGAGCTGATATGCATATGAGGGCATAAGAGTAATACCATCTCTCAAAGGCATCTTACAGATTCACTTGTGAAATGGAACACATGAACTCACTCATGAGGCATTGGGATCGATCAAATTCCAAGCATGGTCATCTTGCTTTGGAAGCATGGCAAGAATTTGTAGGTATGATATATGCTTTTGGAAGCGAATGATCGATAACAACTCATAATGACTGAATGAGGAACTTTGTGATAAAACCATGAAGAAGACAATGTAAATTGATCTATATCTTCGAGATTAATATAGATCTTCCGGTATGCATGATGTACATGTATTAGGATTATCTGAGGGTGATGTAATCATAAACGATTATATAACCATGATGCTTCTATTCTAAGGGAGTAATGAAACAAGTTAGGATTTTAGTGACTCCTCTTATTAGAGCAGTAATCTGATATTAGTCCAAATGTTGGACAATGATCTCAATGTGATTTAGATGCAATAAGAAGATTAGATCTACAACCTTGATTTAATTAAGCATTTGTAAGATGTCTTCAAGATCTTGATTTGAGATGTGATCTCAATATCCAATTCACTATATGTGGAACATACAATCGCCATGTCCTTTTCTCCAGGTATCCACGGAGAAAGCGCATTATTCTTGAAAGAGTTCAAGAATAATTCCATTGTTAAATTATATCCAAACTTTGAGAAATGGATAAATAAATATGATTTAATTATCATGAATAATGTGAATTTGTTCATATTATTTACATGCATGAGAGCGATTATCAAATATAATTAAATGTGATTTAAATATTGTGGATAAGAATAATGTGGATAGCATTATCCATATTATTCATGATATATTATAAATGTGATTTATAATATATATGATATAGTTATTTGTTAAATAACATTTACAATTTAGATGATAATGGGAACTAGGTTCACATTAGACAAATAATTGACAATGTTTACGTTTTATTTTGAATTGTGATTGTGATTCACAAATTTCCAATGCCATGCTTGCAATGTTCACAAAACAAATTGGATTTATTTTTGTGAAATAATTTACAAAAAAAGTTGTTGTTATTTTTGGATATATTCATGGAATATATGATTCAAAGAAACATGAAAGGTGGAGCCACCTTCCATAAGAGAAGGGTGGACGGCCACAATTCCTATATGGAATGTGGTACCCGTTCACTCGTCCTATGGAAGGAGACTTGCCTCCTTCCAATTTTATCCAAGGTAAATTGATTTTATTTAAATAATATATATAATATATTAAATTAAATTAAATTAATTGTTGTTGTATTTTTAACAATAAAATCATGGTCATTGAAAGAAACACAAATCAATGTGAATCATAGGATTAGTGTTGTCCATGGATTGGGATCCACTGGCTCCTAAAATATTATATAAGGAGAGGCAAACCTAACTCTTCTATACAAACTCTCTAATAGCATATCTCTCTCTCATCCCACGCCATCTCTCTCTCTCTCTATGTGGTTGTCCACTTAGAAACCCTAGAGAGATCGTCATCGTTGTTACGTCGTTGTACCATCGCCTCGGCTACTCATGGATCTTCGTCTCCTTCGGTGTGCCTCACTCGTGGATAAGACTTTGGATCTCATGAGACAAGATCTGGAGATTCACCGCTTGGATCAACTCTTTGGATCGTGAGAAGCACGTGGCTCATCACCATGCTCCCAAGTGCCTCTCTAATCAGATCGGACCTGAGATAAGAGGTCTCTTACGTTAGAGACTATGATTAAAACCATGCTTCAAGAGGTAATACTTATTCTCATATGTGTTTTGATGAAATGATCAGAGAAATGTTCTTGGATCATGTGGTTTCATCATTCAAAAATTTTAAATTCTGCTGCACCGAGCAACAATTGCGGCTAGTTGCTTCGATCGCATATGATATGATCTTCACGCTTTCGTGATGCACTTAAGGATATTTCCATATCCTTCAAGTGATATCAGAGCCTTGGTTGAGGTATTGTATAGGATCCAAAACCCTAGGCGATCATGGTTAATATTTTGGATGCACAGGAAACGTTGTTTTTACAGTGGATGCAACATTCAAATGAGTTTTTCGCTTACCTAAAAACCTACACTATTTGGACATTTTTTGTTAATAAATATATTTAGAATGTATAAATATGTCCTAAAAATAATAACATTTAATTGGTACCAAAAGTAAAGGAAATTGATTCGAATAGTTCTCACCATACAAAATTGTTTTGCATGTATTCAAGGATCTGTTAGAAAATTATTTGTATTTACTATTTTTCATCATGAAATGTGAAATAAACACTAGAAATAAGTATAAAATAAAACTAGCAATCCTCTCTAATTTGTTTTGCGTGATTCCGACTATATTTGCCCTAGATATTTCATATTTAATGGAGATGGGTCGGAAGATGATTAGATCATCAAACCTCTTTACTTAATGTGTTTATAATTTAATGGAAATCATGGAATTATGAATTTGCCTTGATTATATATGATTCCTAATAATTACGAAGATAATTGACTAACCATCATAGGCCATTGAATAAACATTTCATGAAAACCCTAGTTTATCAAACAATAGTTGTAGGACAATCTCTACATGCAAAACATTGTTGCTTGAATAAGATTGGAGATTTGTTTAGCAAATCTCCTTATAATATTAATAAAAATGGTTTTGATAAATATTATATGGTACAACTTTGGTTTAAAGACCAATTATAGTCTCAATTACAAATTAATCAAATCACAATATCCCGATGTGAGGCGGATATGGTGTCTAGTCGGGGAACGATGGGGTAGCAGGTTTCTCCGTGAGCGGTCTGTCCCACATCATGTGCACACTGGCCATGACAGCAAGTAAGGAAAGGATAATGTTTGAAGAGATCATGATGTATTTTTCTAATTATTGAAAATATGAATAATATGTGTTTTTTTTAATAATCGGTATCTAGAATGTCTAAATATGTCCCAAAAATAGTAGGTAAGTGTTGGCACCCAAATTGCATGAATAATGATTCGAATTATTCCCGCAATAAAATTATTTTTTCATATATTAGCATATATTTAAGAAATGGATTTTTCTTTTTGTTTTCCAATCATGAAACATAAAATAACTTTCACTTAGTAGAGAATCAAACTAGAAAACTTCTCGAATTTATTTCACGTGATTCTGACTCTATTTGCCCTATATATTTCATATTTAGTGGATATGGGTCGGTTGATGATTGAATCATTAGATCTTCTTGCTTAATGTGTTTATCATTCAATGAAAATCATGGAAATTATGAATTTACCTTTATTAAAATTTATGCTTGATTTTTTATGAAACTAATTGATCAAACATCAATAGACGTTGAATGTATATTTCATGAAAAACTTAGTTTATCCTACAATAGTTGTAGGATAACTTTTACATGCAAAAAATGGCTGTTTGATAAGCTTAGAAATTTAAGATATCAAAAATATTTTAAGATGCTTAAGATTTTTGATTTATTACTATATAGTCTAATGTTGGTCACCAAAGTTGTTCAATAAAACCACAAGTGCAATGCATTATTTTGTGTTGTTCTCAATTGGAATGGTGAAGGTGTCTAGTCCGGGTATGCTAGCTTAGTTCCTTAATTAGCCCCTTGCATGTAAAGGAAATGCTCCCTCCCAACATAACTCGAATGTACTGGTCATATCCATTTTTTAGGAAAGAATAATATGAGTAAGTCAAGTTGTTCACTAATTATTAAAATTCAAAACAATACATACTTGTGAGAGCTAACACTATATAGTAATACCAAGAAAATCCTAATTGTTTGTTGGATGATTGAATTAGATTGTTGATTTATTCAATATGATTAAATTAATTAGATTCAATTAAAATAAGCACTCCATTCTGAATGAAGTTGTAATTCCTTGAAAAACCTAATCATAATGAATATGATTTATAATGATTAATTAAAATTTGAATTGGATATGGAGGGTCATATAAATGAAATCCATGGTCTCCCTTCTAGGTGAAGGGTTCTGTCATCATAGTGTATGTTGGAGATGCTTATCCAAAGTGATAGCTCCTACATACAAGCGCACATGGATCGAGATCTTTACTTCTTGAAATTGAACGATCGTACGTGCAGTGACCCCAATATCGGTTCCGCATATTATTGGGGCGACATTGGATTTTTCATAGCGAGTTCTATTCCCATTGACGGTTGACTCAATTAACAATTGCTCAACATCACCTTAGGGGTGGTGTGCTCGGGTATTAAAGACCGAATTGGGTAATGCAAGTTGGACTTGCAAGGCAGAATGAGTTCCCATTTCATTTTACCTGAGTTGTAGTTTCTCATATAATTAGGATGTAACAAAGGTAAGATGGAGATCCCATATCTTGCTTTAGATATAACGGTAAGTATATATCTTACTCTGAAAGTGAATATAGGAATGAACTTTTAGAGTTGACAAGGTAAGACAACTTTGATATAAAATCCTTAATCAAAGTGAAATATGTGTTTATGCTAATTATCTTATTTAAACCCACTCAAAATTATACTCAATAATAACGAGTAAAATATTATGGATTGGATCCATGATCAATATATTATACTTGGAGTTGGACACATAATGTATGTGGTTGCAATATGCAAGTTTTCTCAAAATAAGGAGGAATGACAATTAAATAGATAATAAGACAACAACCTTGGCTTTCTATATCTATACTCTTGATCTCTCATCGAATGAGCTTTGGTAGTATCACGTTGATGACGATTGTAACTATCAAAAATCCTTATAAAACCTAAGAAGATGTTTTGGCATGCATATTTTCTCTCAACATTTAATCATGAATGACATGGTTCACTACATTTTGCAGAATGGTGGCTCGATAAGAGATGATGTACTCAAACTCTTAGAGTACATGCATGAACCAAAGTCTTTAATGGTTAAGATGGATGTAGATACAATGTGTGTCATCATTCTATTGTCTATACTCAAGTCATTCATGAAGCTTCATAATATTTGGATTGTATGAATTAAATGAACCTTGTATAAATGTTGAAATACTCTTATATTGAAATCATTTGAGTTCAACAAAAGAAATGCCTTATCTTAAGCAATGGTAGTTCATAGATGAAGGAAGCGTAGTGGAAGCATGGGTCTGACCCGAGTGAGAAGGAAGGTCAAAGAGTTGGTTGTACCTCTATAATTTCCACGCATATGACATCCAAAGAGTAAGATGAATGTCAATACTACAGTAAGAGGATGCATTTATGGTATGGCTATCTAGACTATCTAGGATCCTTAGAGAAGGACTCGGATAATGCATTGGCATATTGTACATCTACATATAATCATTGAAATTGACTTGCTTATTAGATAAGATCAAAGTATAATAATTGTATCTCATTCTTCTAGTAATACTTTGACTTGGTTGCATATGTTCTAGAAGACTAGAATTTTGATCTTAAGGTTTAAGAGTCATACAATGGACGTTGATGCAATTGTTGCAATAATCTCCATTGGATAGATAGACTACATATTTTTAGTGGGAGAGCCCTTAGTCTTAGAGGATGTCTCTATGACCTAGATATTAGAGTACACTCATTGTTCGTTTCTAAATATTGGAAATAAACATGCATTCTGGAATAGACCTATCATAAGAATTATGATGGATATATTTTAGATAGTAATCTAACATCTAGAGGACTCTGCTAAATTAAAATATTAATGAATGGTTCATTAACATTTCTAACACTAGAAACGTAAACCTTAAAAGATCAACAGGAAGATGAAGATCATTTGATAATGATCTCGCATCAAGCCTTAGACATAAGTTTATTGATAAGATCAATAAATTAGTAAGAGATTGAACTTTAGATTGTACGAGGATTCAAAATTTACAAACTTGTGAATAGTATATTCAAAGTAAAAATATCCAATGTACCCTTCTCTAGGAATGGAGTAAGATGACAAGGTAGTCATGATCGCATACATATTTATGCATGTGGACCATCTTTATCATAATAAACAATAATGATATGTGATGTCAATTGATGACTATTTGTGATATGGGATTTCTTCTCATCACCTTAAAAACTTTTGAAATGTTCAAAGATTTCACAGTTTGGTTTAAAACAAAAGTTTAATGGAAGATGCAATGAATTTGATCTAACCAATGTAGCAACTACCTATTAAGATGAATTCAAGTAATACCTTATGTAGAAATGAATATCATTCCTATCTCACTCCTCTTAATAGACCTAAACTCAATAGAGTTGTAGAAAGATGCAAATGGATCATGTGTGACATGATTTGATCAATGATGAATATTAGCATAATTACCTCTTAGTTTCCTTATATATATGTGGGAGAGACTACAATATATATCCTTAATAAGATTCCATGCAAATCTAAACCCGAAAGCCATCATAAGATATGATTTGGAACCTAGCCTAGTGTTGGACACTTGAGGATTTAGAGTTACATGGTTCATGACCATGTCATGTATGCAAGTAAGCTGGAATCTAGCACCAGAGAGTGTACTTCATTATGAATATAAAGGATGTTATTGGATACCTATTTTATGACCTTAAGATTCTTAAAAGATTTCATCTCAGAGAATATGATTCTAAGAGGATTACTTTCTTGAGAATCAATATAAGAAAGAAGTAAAGGGACTCATTGAATCCTAAGAAGATAATGAGGCTCCTAGAATTGGAAGCTAAAAGGACAATAAAAGATGAAGCACTCATACCTCTTTAAATCAGTTTAAGGGTGGTGAGACGATCTAGAGGGTATGGATTCCATGTGTTAGAGAAATCTGGCAATGACGAACTTCATATGACGAAGATTCTGTAGATCTTGACATGGAAAGATGGATGTTAGCAATAAAGTCTAAAGTAGACTTCATACTCAAATGTTGTGTATGGACCCTCGAGGATCCACCAATGAGGGTAAAACTTGTTAGGTATAAATGGATCTTCAAGAGAAATAGGGAACCTGATTAGAAAGTAGAGGCCTTTAAAGCACAGCTCCTAGCCAATACCTACACACGAAGAGAAGACATCGCTTACGATGAGACTTGCTCTCTAGTGACCATGCTTAAACCCATCAGAATATTGCTAACTATAGATGCACAACTTGACTATGACATCTACAAGATGGAAGTCAATATTAAATCCCTCTATGAATACCTCTTTAAGGATATTCATATAAAGTAGACCCAGGGGTTTATAGTTGAGGAAGGAAAGGTATGCGAGCTTAAGGAACTCCATATATGGACTCAAATAAGCTTCTAGCAATCTATACATCTGATTTAATGAAATTACAAAAGTTATGATTTCATATAGAATCTTGATTAACCATGCGTGTCTTAGTGGGAGTGACATTGTTTTCATCATATTAAATGTAGATAAAATCCTAATCATTTGGAATTAAATAAGGATGATAATAAGTGTTTTATAATATGGTTGTTCCATACCTTGAGATGAAAGATCTCAAGGATTCCTCTTAGATCTTAGTTCTGAAGATGTTCATAGGTAAAGAGAAGAGGGTAGTGGTACCATCACATTAGTAGTACACCTCGGACATGTTCCATTCTTGGAAAACCCCAAGGAAGTCTTCCATCCCTTAAGATATGGTACTGACCTATATGAAGGGTAGCACCTCAAAGAGTTGAGGACGTGAATGTTAGAGATTCTTGCCCTTGTGCATCCGTTACTAGAAGCCTGGTGTGTGCTTGATGTGTACAAAAGCTAGATGTCTATTGAGATAAAACAATTATTTGTAGAAGCACCTTGAAAGATGACAAGACTTTTGAGATGGTAATCTCAAAGTCTTATCTTCAAGAAATTATGATTTATATATAGTGATCTAAAAGGTCTTAACTGCAGATGCCTTATAAGACATAAGACTAGGTCTTAGTCTTAGGCGATAGAGATCTTCGGGATAAGGTTATTAATAAGGATAATAGAAATTACATACTAGTTATTACGATTATTGAATGGTAGTGTTAAAGACACTATAAATTGCTTTAACAAAATTGAGTATTGTTTGCACAAGATGCAACATTCGCATTGGATGAGAGCACTGTTACTGGGAGAGATGCAAGTCTGTAAAAGGACTTGGCATTGTCTTTCAGGAATAGAGTGAATAATCAGCTTACCAAGTTATTTTTCTAAATAGCTTATGACTATAACATGAGTGTGGGTTTAAAGGATTAGCCCATTAATAGCTCTTTGAGCTAGTGGGAGATTGTTGGACATGCGATCCCACGAAGAACCATTATGCAATAAATATTATTGCAAATCATTCCCTCATCTGAAATGAAGAATAGCTAATTTTCATAATAGGTCCCTTATTACAATTAAGGATATGTACCATAGAATCTTAATGATCATACATATGTTGATTCAAATGTTGAAGCATAGAGGCTCATGCTTGGATGATATCTAAAGAGTTAGATTGAGGATGTGTCAAGCACCATCAAGTGATTATTAAGAGAAGATACCCAACACGAGAAGAAGATAGCAATTCTTCTCTAAAGACTGATATTTAACCAACCTATAGATGTAGGTCCTCTGCATAGGAATAGAGATTCAGAGGTGTTAGATAAGTTAAGTCAAAGAGTTGACTTAACGAGATCGAGATAACCAAGACCTGTGTCGTACATTATCGCGATATAGGCACACATCCTCTAAATGTGTTATTATATATCTGAGTATGTACATTTAGTAGATTGATAGGTTGATGACCTATTCAAGGTCTATACACCGATGGGATGGTGTGCAAGCAAGGGCATATGAGTGATACAATCTCTCAAAGGGATTGTACAGGTTCATTACTAAACTGGAAGACACCAGCTCACTTATAAGATATTGTGATCAAATTTCTTGCCCAGTCGTCTCACTTTGGAAGCATGACTGTATGTTTTTGGAAATTATATGATCAATACCTAGGTATGATATACGCTTTTGGAAAGAGTATGATCGATACCAACTCCCAATGATCTAATAAGAAACTTAATGATAAAACCCTAAGGAAGACATTCTAAAAATGGCCTAAAACTTCATGTTTATTCTAGGTCTTATGGTATGAAGGATGTAGGGGTATTAGGAATACTGAAGGGTGATATGATCGTAAACGATTATATAACCGAGATATTTCAATTCTGAGGGAGTGATGAAACAAGTTTGGATTTTAGTGACTCATCTAAATAAAGAAGTAATCTGATCTTAGTCCAAATGTTGGACATTAATCTGAATACGATTCAAATGTAATGAGAAGATTAGATTTACAGCTTTGATTTATTCAAACATCTTTGAGAGGCCCCCTTGATCTGTATTTGAGATGTGATTTCCATATCCAAGTCACTATACATGGAACATACAATCGCCATGTCCTTATCTCCAAGTGTCATCGGAGAAAGCGTATTATTCTTAAAAGAGTTCAAGAATAATTTCATTGTTGATAATCTATCTGAGCATTGAGGAAATTTGATAGATAAATGTGATATAATTATTATGTATAATATGACTGTGATTCATATTATTTGGGTACATGAGATTGGACATCCAAGGTAATTAAATATGATTTAATTATTAAGGATATGAATAGTGTGGATAACACTATCCATATTTATCATATAAATTATAAATGTGATATATAACATATTAGAGAGAGCTAATTGTAATTTATAGTTACAGATAAATGTTTATTTGAATTAAATTCACATTGGACAAATAATTGTAAATAAGTTTACATTTTATATTGGATGTATGAATACAATTCACAACGTACCAATGGCTTAATTTAAATTATCACAAAATAATTTGGAATTAATTTGGTGAATAATTATGTAATAAAGTTTTTGCCTATGTGGAATATAATGTGAGATATGAGATGAAATGTTTTTTATATGAGGAGTGCACCTTCCTAACATAGAGGGTGGACGACCACACTTGATTTGTTGCTTCCAATTCCTTCCATGTTTTCTCTTTGATTTAAATTGAATTATATTGATTTTCAATATATAAATATATATTTAATTTATTTTAAAAGAATATTTTTTTGTTGAAAATTTATGCAACAAAATCATGGCCACTAACTGAAAGCTAAATAATTGGATTTGTATGCATGCGGATTGTGATCCTTGGATATCGAATATAGTATAAATGGGAGGGTAGCCATAGCCAATTATTCTACAACATAATTTCAAGAGAAACTCTCTCTCACTCTCTCTCATTCTCATAGCCATCCACTCTCTCTCTCTCTTTCAACTTGTGCCCGTCCACTTGTTCACATAGAGAACTTTGTAGACACCACGTCATCGTTGTGCTGCCGGATCGTCTACGTAGATGTCTGTCTTCTTCAAGGCACCTCTCTCATGAACAAGACGTCAGATTTCGTGAGATGGTATAAGGAGACTCCATGCTTGGATCATCAACATGGATTACGGGAAGCATGAGTCTCATCCACGCGCCCACAAGTGCGACCTTCGTTGGATCAGACTTGAGACCGGAGAATCTCTTACTAAAGAGATTAGCGATCGCAACCATGCTTCAAGAGGTATTCCATGAACTCGTTTGTGATCTTTATGAAATAATTTGACAAATGTCCTCAAATCATGTGGTTTCATCATTTATTTTTTTTACTTTCTACTGCCTTGAGCAAGTAGTATGACTAGTTGCTCTTGATCGCATATGATGTGATCTTCATGCTTCCGTGATGCACTAAGGCCTAAACCCTAGCCTTCACCAAGGCACACGTGTGATGCATTCACCTTAGAGGGACCTTCTTGTACATTAGAAGACTCCACGGTGTGCCAGATCAAAATTCCTAAACCTCACTTGTATAACATGCACTAAGTCCAGGTTTAGATTGAGGATCGTGACTTGGGACACGTGGAGAGCATCGGTTGCTTTGACTATGGTCTGGAGTCCTCCGGGGATGCAAGCTTGAACATCTGGCTAGGAGTAAGGTTTGAACCATCCGATCAAGAAGATTGAAAGATGCCTATATACTTAGCCCAAGGTTCTCCTTCTCCACTTACGACAGACTTGGTGGGGCTCCAATGAGTTCTATCCTCCTCCTTCTTGCTACTCTAATTCTTTCAAAATCGATCAATACATGCAAGCTCATTGGAGGAATAAAGGTACACTGGAACCCTCTTGAAATGCCAACCATTATTTCGACAAAAGACCCATACCCATGTTTGCGTCCACGACAACTGGAGCATAACGGAGTGTGTGTGCATGAAAACGTGAGGTGAAATGGAGGGCCAATGGGTGGTGGAGGAGATGGGACCATATGGGTTCTTCTCTGATGATCAGCGAATAAGGGGAATAGATGAGATCAAGCTCCAGAGAAGGGAAGAGGTTGGTTGAATCCTCTCACGAAGATCACAGACCTCCGGTGAAGATTTGGGTCACATCAATTTGAGGAATCAATAACTAATCGATCCCATATATATAGGTGAAGTGAAAGCAAAACAAAGCAAGGAATCTTACCTTGTTTGAACATGGACGCAACAGAGCGAGTGGCTTGGGCTTTAGTCTTGTAGACCTCGGGGTATTCACATCAAGTTCTTAGCCATGGCACTAAGCTCGAGTGATCTCTACAACAGCTATGTAGCATGGCATAATAGCCATGGGTCTCACGAGAAGAAAACCACCATAATCACTCAATTTATCTCATTCTTCTTGTCATAAAGAGTAGAGATATCATGGGGTTTCTTTACTCAAGGGTATACAATGATTTTAGACTCTAGAGAGGGTTATTTGAAGAAAAGAGGATGGAGGTTCCATTTGGCTACGCTGACGGTTTTAACCGCTTGTAGATTCATGAAGGGTAGATGAATATAGAAGCTAGGTTTAGCGCGAGGAAGGTAGATATTGGTGTTACATCAAGAGGTGGTTGGGATATGGAGATGTTTCTCAAGGAAGTTGGATTAATGGGATACCGCTAAGCGGTTTGAAGGCAATTGAGACTGATGTAGGAAGCTGCCAAAGATTGAAGGAGACTCTCCAGCCTTTGGATATATTTTATTGTAGGGCGAAGATCACGGCGGAAGCAGGTGGCTGAGATATTCTTTGATCAGATTGATTATAGGGTTCTGATGCATGCGCATGTGGTCCAATGATATGCATCTGATCAAGATGATCAGATGGCCCAAAGGGGAGGCGATCTAGGATATAAGGTCGGGCCACGTGGGCGAAAGAGGTAGGGCCACGTGGCCCAATAAAAATATAAAGAAATGATTTAAATAAAATAAAATCCAAAATACTTGGAAATTGAATTTGAAAAAGTGTTCAATGAAAAAGTTATAGATCTTGATGAGATCTATAACTTTCATGTATAACTCAAAGAGAGAATACATCCTATATACATAGTAACATTTTTGACAATAATTTTAAAGGATTTAAATTACTTATTTTAATTTCTTTTCTTATATTATTTTTTGGATTTTTTATTTTATGTTTAATATTAAATTAAATATTTACAATAATAAACTAAATTTTATTGCATTTTTAATAAATAAGAAACAAATAAAATATAAGCCTTAAAATATAAATATTTATTTGCATATAATTAGGGTTAATTATTTACAACATGTTAATTAAATAAGGTTAATTATTAATTATAAATAGTGAATTTCTTAAGCAAGAGAAATAATAATTATAAATAATGTTGATAAATCTAGAATTTATTAGACATGAGTTCACTCATGAGGTATTGGGAACGACCAAATTCCATGCATGGTCGTATTGCTTTAGAAGCATGACAAGAATTTGCAGGCATGATATATGCTTTTGGAAAGCAAATGATCGATACCAACTCCTAATGACCAATTGAGAAACTTAATGATAAAACCCTAAAGAAAATAATCTAAATATTATATAAAACTTCATGTTTATTCTAGGTTGTCCAGTATGGAGGATGTATGGGTATTAGGAATACTTGAGGGTGATGTGATCGTAAATGATTGTATAACCATGACAATTCCATTCTGTTGGAGTAATGAAATAGGTTTTGATTTCAGTTACTCCTCTTAGTAGATTAGCGATCCAATCTTACTCCAAATGTTGGACATTTATCTGATAGTGATTCGAATGCGATGAGAAGATTATATGTACAGTTTGATTTAATCAAATGTCTTTGAGAGGTCCCTGAGATCTGAATTTGAGATATGATCTCAATATACAAGTCACTCCACATGGAATGTACAGTGGTCATGTCCTTATCTCCAAGTATCCACGGAGAAAGCACATTATTCTTGAAAGAACTCACGGGTAATTGCATTGTTGATAAAGTATCTAAGCACTTGGAAATTGATTACTAATTGCTATTTGATTATCATAAATAATACGAATATGATTCATATTATTTGGAAACATGAGAATAGTCATTTAAGATAATTAAATATGATTTAATAATCAAGGATATGATTATTATGGATATCACTATCCACAATAACCATAAATATTATAAATGTGATTTATAATATGGAGGTTTAATTGTTAATAGTATTTACAAATTAAACGTTGATGTAAATTGGATTCACATTGAATAATTAATTGTAAATACAATTTACATTTTATATTGTCTATATGAATATTCTTCAGAATTGTAAGTGACATGATTGAAATTATCACAAAATAATTTGGAATTATTTTAGTGAATAATTCTGCAATAAAAGTTGTTGCACATGTGGAATCTACGATGAGATATGAGATCTCAACATCATTGGATTGAGAGAGCCTCCTTACCATACAAGGAGTGGAAAACCACCTTGAGTCCTAAAATTTGGTGGTTGTCCACCCTATGTATTGAAGGAGTCTTTCTCCCCTTACAAGTAATTTAATATTTGTTGACTTAATTTAATTTGAATTATATTAATTGATCTTCAATATATTTACTTTATTTTTAAATTAACTATTTTTTTTGCAAATTTATTCAATAATATCTTGGCCATTGATTGAAAGCACAAAATAATCTACACCAATGATTATGTGTACGCATGGATTGAGATCCATGGACATCCAATTTGTTATAGAGGAAAGGCTAGAACTAGCTCTTACTTTACAACAATTTCAAGAGCAACAACTCTCCCTCTCTCTATTCTCATACACATCCAAGGTCTCTCTCTCTCTCTCTCAATATTATGGACGTCCACCATGTTAACCTACAAAGCCTCGCAGTCGTCTCTCTCTCTCTTCTTTGGTACATCTTGCTCGTGAGGAAGGCTATCAATTTAGTGGGACAAATCAAGAGACTCTGTGCTCAGATCTTCAACTCAGATTATAGGAAGCACACATCTCATTGACATGCTTGTAAGTCCATCCTTCGTCAGATCAAACTTGAGACAGGAGGTCTCTTCGGTTAGAGACACATGATCTCAATCACGCTTGAGGTAATCCTTTGACTCGTTTGTGATTTTGATGAAATGATTTGAGAAGTGTTCTCATATCATGTATTTTTATCTATTTGAAAAATCTTAAATTTCGCTGCTCATTGCAACTAGTATGACTAGTTGCCCTAGATCGCATTTGTTGCGATCTACTTTGATGCGCTAAGGCCCAAACCCCAGCCTTCATAGTCTTCTATACCCAGGATTAGTTGATCCTAAGTAAAAGTTGAATGATTAACTTTTCATTCTTTCATTGAGTCGTTGTAGTATAGTATTCTTCTATATTTAGCACGGGTTAAGTCTTCCTTTGTTGCTTCCCAGTCACTATGACGACATTGTTCGAGCTAAGTATATGGGGTCATGTATATGGTTTATATACTTTAGCTAACTCATACATTCTTGTATTTTCAATAGTGTGGCTATAATACAACGGGTTAGGGTAACAAATAAAACAATTGAAAAACTCATGTAAATATGTATAATTTTCATTGAAAAATATTCATATAAATTGGTTTGAAAATGTTCTGCAAATGATATTGAAAAATGATTGTAAAATATTTTGAAAAATCTTTTGAAAACCTTTGAAACATCTTTGTCAATTTTTTGCAAACTTTAGAAAAATATTCCTTGAGTAAATGTTTGTAAAAATAACGTAAAAAATTATTTATAAAAATTTTGTAAAAAAATTGTAATTTTTTTGCAAAATATGCTTTAAAAAATGTTTAAGAAAATGTTTTCAAATCGATTTGAAAACCTTGTATTTAATCATGTTGTACAATTATTCAAATAAAACCCTTTTGTATATCTTGTATGAAACTTGTATATACAAGTATAAGATCCTTTGTAAATATTCATGTAATCCTTGTGAATACTTGTAAATACATGTAATTCACTAACCTTTTCAAAAATATCTAAAAATTAAAAAAAATCTAAATTTAGTAATAATATGCAAAATTCTTCGAAAAACACATAAAAAACTTAAAACCAGATAATCTACAACATAGAAATATCTTTGAATTGCATTCATATTTTTCAGATTGATTTTGACAATCGAACTAGTTTGGAATAAAATATGAAGATTGGAGCTTGGTTTAGACATTAGTCTACTTAATTTTGTAGGAGCCTTATAGGAATTAAAATTAAGACTTTTCTGGTCAATGTGACTTAATTCTTTGAGCCACTATACTATGTTAACATGTTATCTTGACTAGCCTAAGTAGAATATTTCGAGAAACACGCACGACTCTTATCCACAATGGTCTAACTTAGACAAATCACACTACACATAGATCAACTCAAATGAGGTGGTGAGGGCATAATTCTTTATCTTGGGAAGCACACGTATGGAAGCATATGTCGCACCAGTAGGTGGTCAGTACACCCCAACCTAATCTAGTGGTGCTGACGTCGAAAGACAGGATGTTGTGGATAGCAATAAAGCTTCAAAAAAGGGATAGTCTACTGGTTCAAGAACAAAACTCCTTATGTCAATGCTACTGTACATATACATAAAAAATTAAAATTAAAGACTCCAAAAAAGTTAGACGATAAAAAGTCAATGAAAAATCATTGCTGTCAGCATAATGTATTAATAAGCAAGGCTTATGCTTCAAGTCAAACTTACAAGGTTTCCTATAGCTGTAAACTTGGCTAAAATGGCCAAGGTCCATAGTATATGCCACTACATTGATCATAGTCTATTCTTCTTTCTCGACCCCCTCTTCTTGAGCTGATTGCACCTGAACTTAGAAGGAAATACCCCTCTCGTCGAGGAAAAAGTAGCTAGATTGGGGAATGAGGGCTATGAGTAAGATTGTTTTTTTGCCACTTCGGATGGAAGGAGCTACACTTCACATTCACAATACAAGTAAGATCCATACTCATAAGAGTTTGCGTATAAAAAACTTGTTATGACCTGAATATTGAGGTTAACTGAACAAAGAATTGTGCAACTTGAGGTATGTTAAGTTTTGAATCCTATTCCCAATAAAGATACGCCAAACTAATAATCCAAAGGTCTGATTAAGATCCAAACTTCGATTTATGACGATAAGTTTAAAAATCATAATCATTCTAAGTTCATTTTTTTATTTTTTTTATTTTCTCTTTCAGCACTTATTCTCTTAATAACTGTTTGCTAGGGAGTAGGAAAGCTAAGTATATGGGGGTGATGAATAGATATTTATTTACCTTTATTCACTCATTTAGGCTTTAAATCCCTAGCTAAATGCATGTAAATATAACTTTCATAAATAAACAACTAACGTTACTATTTAAATATTGTATAAATACATGTATTTAAACCCTGAATAAAAGAATAAAGAAATGAAAAGAAAAATAAAGGAAATACCAAGGATACTAACTGACCCTGAACCCGGAGACCAAGTTAAATATTGACTAGATCAATAAGGAAAAAATATTGTACATAATCATCATGAAAACCATAAATATTCAATACATAATACTGTGTAAATATTTCAAACTTATACTATTTTATTTATCATCACACATACTTAAAATAATAAAGTATTCAATACAAAACCTGATCATAATATTATAGAGAAAATAAGAAAATTATTTGCCATAATAAATCATGGACATGTCACTTGGCACACTTAGTTGAAAAAGTGACAAATAGATCTTCATTAATCAATATCTTCTCCATATGAACTTAAATTGAAAAAAAACTCACCTCCATTGTATTTAAAATAAAA
This sequence comes from Ottelia alismoides, assembly GCA_037367405.1. NCBI lineage: Eukaryota > Viridiplantae > Streptophyta > Magnoliopsida > Alismatales > Hydrocharitaceae > Ottelia > Ottelia alismoides. The sequence continues at coordinate 143,197 of JAZKJV010003926.1, forward strand.
TTATCTTTCAACTGAAAGTGTTTTATTGGAATAGGAGTCAGGAGGAAAAAGCTGGCTAATTGGGGTATATGGGCACTTGTGCATTTGTATATAAAGCCAATTTATTTTATTCTTTATATTTTTAGTCTCTTTTTATTTCTATTATTATGCATATTATATAACATCTATAAATAATATAAATATAAATTAAAAGAATTTAGAAACATTACAAATAATTAATAAACCCTAATATATAGGTATATCGCACCTATACTATAAATAAACCTATTTATTTATATGTATAAATAAAACCATATAAATGCCAATAAAATATGTAAATATTTACTAAATAATACAGTAAATTAGTAAATTATGTAAATATGGTATTATGCATAAAAATAACATAATAAATACAAATACATAATATACATGCATATATACCTATAAATAATAGTATATAATAATGGACTATATCATATAAGGTTGTAAAAATAAATAAAATTTACCATAAAATAGTTTATAAAACAAGGAATATTTTTCATGTTTTAAGTTTTTAAATAAAATTATTTATTTTTTATTTTGAACTACTTTGTATGTTTCATTGTCTTTTGTCATGTAGTGGTCCACGTCGATCAATCTGGTCTCTTATAGTGTTGATCGCCCGGTTAACACCCATTTTACGGTCCTAGACCTATTGTACATGCTCAGCTCCCTTCCTTCTCCAATTTCTCACACCTCCTCCCCACGTTTGATCGCCTCGGGCCCAACACAAAACTTATTCATCAGATCATGGACTCCCATGCCCTAACATTAGCCTCGACATACCACGATTGATCTGCGATCTATCCTAAAATGAAGTCAGCCCTTCATCTCTTCTATAAAATTACTTCTTCAAGCTCCATCTCAAGTTTTATCTGATTTTACACCACCATAACTCCTTGATCCCTTAATTGGAGAGTCCTAATGATAGGAGGTGAGCTCCCTGGACTCGTGATGAGGAGAATGAGGTTGTGCATCAGGATCCAGACCCACCGACGGTCGAGCTCCGCAAGGTCATCTTCTCTTAGGTCCCAGGCCATGTTCGATCTATTAATTCAAGTTACTCAGCTGCTTAGGTTACTCCTTAGTGTAGTTTAGCATTTAATTATAGTCGATTTGATATTGTTTCTCTAAAATACAAAAAAATATAGTTCGTCAAAGCTCTAGGATATGGACATCGTTCATCGTGATATACACAATGTTCTGACTCCTCTAACACCTCCACTATCTTCCTTTTTATCATTTCCATCAAACAACGTACACAGATAATCTCGATTGTACATGAATCAAGCCCCCGATCTGCACTCCTCCGTCGCTTGTCACAAACATCTGTTTCACCCCCCTACACTTGTTGAATCAGCTTCATTTTTGGGGAAAGCTCTACACCTGAGCACTGGCCATTTGGTGAAGGTATCAGGGTTGGAGAATCCCATCTGGAGGGAGATTCGACTGGGACTTCATGTCCTAGGTGATCTAAGCTCAACCGCATCTCCTGGCCTCTTCCAGTGAAGATTGGACCATCTGGATCCCACCTTCAGATATGTAGGCACCCCAACGACATTTTTAGACCATCAGGTGCTCGAGAGATCGCTGGAGGAAGAAGCAATATCCAACAAAGCTGGGGAAGAATGATGTTCTTCTCTTTTCTTCTAGGGTGCTCTGGAGCCGTTGGATGAAGGTAAGGACCTAGATCTAATCTAGGACATCCAAATCAGGCGAAGCCATATCGCATCTCCACTGTCCATGAGTTTAAATGAAGTTCCACACACCGACATATCTGTATGCGCAAGGAATGCCTCGAGTGGTATTGCATGCACCCCCTCCACATTTTTGTATTCCATATTTAACCTTGTAAATGTTATTTAAGATGTAATAACTTTAGGTAAATTTTCTATTTGGACCACTGGACTCTTTATATTTGCAATTAGGTCCTTACAAGGTCATCTTACGTAGTTCTCCATGTGAGGCATTTGGCTATTTTATGGGTGTACCCCTATGTTTCTAGGACCTTTTATTAAATGCTTATTTAGTTTTTGTTAATTAGAATTTGGCCCTTATACTACTATATTAATTTTAAATGTGTATTTTCTTTTTAATAAATATTTCTATTATGCCAAAAAAATATATGAATGTGATAGTGGATGCATGGAATTGTGATTTATCAAGCATAACTTTTAGGGTTTTTAAATTGTGTCCCTCTGAGATATTTCAATATTAATTATGCCCATCCCATTTTTGGAATATCAACTGTTTCCCTAACTTGTTATCGTTCTATCACTCGTACTTTGTTACTTTAGTTGTCAATAAGTTGAGCTTAACCACATGGTTTTCAAATCATGGTTAGGTTAATAGGGGCATAACTATCCAATACTCCCTCAACCGATCTTCCTCCTCCAGCTCATCCTCCTCCATCACACATGGCCTCTGACCTCCTGATGAATCTGCGATTCGTCATCTTTATTCATTTATTTTAGCTTAAAATCCCTTATAAAACACCTGCATATCATGCTAATTGCATATTCTAACTAACTTGCATCTGTGTAAATATTGTACATTTCTGATTAATTTTAACCTAAAATAAATAAATAAAGAAAGAAAGGAAAAATAAAAAAAAATAAAATAAAAAATAAATAAAGAAAAGAAAATAAAAAAAGGAAGACTGTGTACAGGCTGACCCGAACCCCGAGAGAAGGTCACGACGTGACCTGATCGACCAGGAATAAAGTAGGGGGAGATAGGGTCCTCAACCAGAAAATCCAAAAAAAATGTGTTTCTCACTTATTTTGTGTATATCTGTATAAAACTGACACTAATTATTTGTACCTTAATTAACTTTAAATCAAATAACATTCAAAACCAAAGTTGTAAATAAAAATGTGTTCTAATTACTAAAATTGATTGCACAATAAAATCTTATACAGAATAAAAGTAGCCACACTTGGAAAAAGCCACTAAGCACTAATTGAAAGACCAATTCCGGCTCCATATGAGCTCAAATTGAATCAATCTCAGTTGCATTGGACTCGAAATTAAATTATCTTTAAAATGGCTATATTTTCATAATTTTTGGAATTACGGTTGAAAAGTCGGTTTTCTGGGGTGGTTTGTGCAATTTTCCCATGTATTTTGTGCATATTGTATTTGTATATATTGTAACTTAATTCCATTGATTTTTTTAATAAAAATAAAAATTAAAAAAAAATAATAAAATTTTAAAACACAAAAAAGGCTAATTTCGTCATTTATCATTGTATATAGTGTCACATATGTATATAGTTGCTATTTTTAATTAACCTTCATAAAAAAATAAAAAAATAACATTTTTTTATTTAAATTAAATAAGTGACAAAATTCAAAAAAATTAGATAATTTTGTAATTAGTTTTATCTCTCTTTTATTTTCTTTTTCAAATTTCATCTCCCTTCCACCAAAAAAATTCAAAAATTCATTTTAATTTTCATCTCCATTATCTCTTTATTTAAAAATTCAAAAATTCAAATTTCATCTCTCTTCTATTTATATGGCTCCTTCCCCCTCATTCAAACTTGATCAATCTTTAGAGAGAGGAGCCCGATCTCCGAGAGAAATTTCGTTGAGAAAGTTGCCTAGCCTCCGAGCCGTCCGGTGACAGCGAGTCGGCCTTGTCGAGGCGATCACGGTCTATTTTCCGCTCCTATGGTGAGATCCAAATTTTTCTTCGTATTTTTATCTTAGTTGAATCGCATTTTTTTTCTTTCGCATTTTTTTCCATCGTCATTTTTATTTTTCTAGATCTTAAAAAAAATTCCACCACGATTTTTATCCATCACCGATTCCGACTTTTCATCTCATCATCGCGATGTCTCCGCCTTCGTTTTCTATCTCTCACGATCTATCAACTCCGACCACGCACGGTGGCCAGAGATTGGATTCGAATCCCTCATCTTTTGCCGAATCCCCATTCATTTTCTGAGTTTGTAGATAAATAAAAAAAATTCTCTAACATTGATTTTTGCAGATTCATTAATAAAAAAAAATATAAAAAAATTGTTATCTCTTCTTTATCTAACTTTTGTTTTGCAGGGAAACATTACAAAGTAAAAAAAAATACAAAAAAATCTTTATCCTTTCTTTTCTATTTTCGGATTTCAAAAAAAATAAAAAAAATTCTTATTTCTTTATTCACTGTTTACAATTAAGAAAAAATAAAAAAAAAAAAACTACAGGCAGCGGGGTCGTCACCCCCTGCCGCCATCCTCCATCGCCACCCTCCAGCGGGTCGCGTGACCCGCAACCTCCCTTGAGCGGCGGTGGTTGCCCACAGGCGCCGCCGCCCCTCCTCCTTGAAGCCCCGCGGACAACCGCCATCGCCGCCCGTCAACGCCACCTGCGCGAGGCGGCGCCGCCCCGCTCCAGTTCGCCCCGCCGCGAGCGCCACCCCGCTCCAGTTCGCCCCGCCGCGAGCGTCGCCCCGCTTCCTCCGCACCACCTGCGACTGGTCCTCCGCGCCTGGCGGCGCTCCGCCGCACCAGCGTTGACGCGGCGTCGCCTGCCCGCACCTGCTGCACCAAGCACCCCACGAGCCCCTATTGAAGCTCGTACTCCACCGCCGCTGGGCACCCCCTCCGCCGATCTGAAGCTTCCACCACGAGCGCGTGGCCCCATCTCCGCCAGGCCGCGCGAGCGGCGAGCCTCCCCGCCTCCGCTCCACAACACCTACGCCCGCCGAAGCCATCGCGTGCGCTCCGCCCGAAGCTCCTCCCGCCGCCATCCTCCATCGAGTCGCGCAGCTCCGAGCGCGCGGTGCGCCGCCCTCTGCGCCAGCGGCGCTCCCCCTTCGTCCCCGCGCCTCCACAATGCGCGGCGCATGCGCCGCCACCGCGACGCCTTCCCGCTCCAGGTATCCTCTAGGTGCCACCGCTATTTTTGCCCTTGCCCGTCGAAGAAGAAGGGGCGGCGGCGGCTCTGTCCCCTTTGGTTCCCCCTTTTGCAAGATACGAAGCCCTAGGGCTCCCTCTGGATTCAATTAAAAAAGGGGGTAAATTACATCTACGTTCTTCAAAGTTTTCAGAATCGACAGAAAAGTCCCTGCCAGCCTTCAAAGCATCTATATTGGGTAATTTACGAATCTTGTTCTCTCTGTTTATTTTGAATGTTTATTTGAGACAAAAAACATCGATTTTTTACATTTCAGTCCAAATTTTTTGCAGTAATTACATTCTTGTCCTCGAACTGCAGAACAATAAATTGTGTGCTCTCTTTGATTGAAATAAATGTTATTCATGATCCAAAAATTTTGAGAAAATTATGCTATACCCCTGATGTGTTGTTTTTCTTAGCATAAAATTTTCATTGCATTTTGCCTTCATTTATTATTATGAATTCGAGGATTAACAATCTCTTTAACATAAATACGATCCAGAACGCTGCTCCACTTTTTGAGGATATGGATTCATTTGAGGATAATCATGAGAGCTTGCAATCACCCAAAATACAAAAAAATGAGAAAATTTTGAAAATACAAAAAGATTCTGGGAGACACATTATTGATTCAATTTGTGAGGAGAGGATCCAAATGCCCAACCAATTGCCCACACAATCATCCACCACATGTCCCAATCTTGACCCCGAGGATTCCATTATACAGACTACTCTTGGAAATCCTCGTGTAAATGATGATTCTGACCTCCTCCCTTGTATGGATGAGGTCCAAAAATTCAAAAAAATGTTGACTGGACTCGAAGTGGTAGCCACCCTTCAAGAGATCATTAAAACTCCACTTCAACATGCCATGATAGATTTATCTACTCGTCGACACAAAAAGAGAAAGCGAAGGAGAAGATCTAAGCGTCACATCTTGACCATGGCCACTGCCTACGCCATCTCTCATCGTCCATATTTTAAGAAAGGGAACACGACCACACCTCTTGTGAGTTGCTCCATATCTGACTATTCTTGTGATAACGCTCTCCTTGACGGCGGTTCGTCAATCAATGTAATACCCTTCTCTATGGTACAGTCTCTTCATCTTGGGCCTCTTAAGAAAACCAGGATGATAGTTCAATTTGCTGATGGATCTATCAAGAGGCCGAAGGGTATTCTAGAAAACGCTGTCATTTCTATTCAAGGCCTGAATTTTACTTCAGATTTTATTGTAATGCCCATGGAGACCTCCGCTCCTGTGGAGCACCCTCCAATCATCCTGGGACGGCCTTTCCTCGCCTCTGCAGGAGCCGTTATTGACTATGGTTCAGGAGAGATTCGCTTCCGTTCTGATGTAGGGAGCGATGTGCTGATCACTACACCCACCACTGTCCAGAAACCCACATCCCATGAGAGCCCACCCGTGTTAGATAACCCCAAGGACTTTGATCATGATGATACTATCAGAGATTTTTGCTATATGTTCGATGATAAGGAAACCCAAGATTTCCTCTTGAAGGAGGAAGACTCGGAAAGCATAGACCTTGGAGTTCCCCCTTCTGGAATGTGGAGATGCATTGATGACATCCGTGGAATTTACACGATAGACACCCTAGAGCGGAAGACAGAGTCTGAGACTAGACAGGACGGACATGATTTGACTACTTCCACTGATGAGTCCGTTCCTATTCACCTTGATTCAGATGAGACCGATCAGGCCAAATTTTATTTGATTGCTTTTATAAAAGAATTTGGGCCTTTTGATAAAGATGATGATCCAGTAGAGGCTCGCCAGGCTGAAAATGATCCTACCTTTTCGGATAATGATTTCGAGCCATTTTACTTTGATGTTTGCGAGACTTCCCAGGCCAGAAATGACCATACTACTTCCAATAACCGGTTTAGGCCTGCACAATCTAAAACCGCTGAGGATACATTCTTGATTGATTCTACTCAGTTTATATCTAATGATGATCCCAATATCGACCTACACCTTGTCAAATCCATACCTCAGCGGTCCCGCAAGAAGGTTCGCTTTCGACCTTCTTGACCTTTGTACATCCACTCCTCTTGTATATCCTTTCGTTTTACTCTTTCTTCTCCCGTTTTATAATTCACCCCTTTTCCGTGTGTGTGTATATGCTATACTTAGGATGTGCTTTATCCTAAGTATAGGGGGGGGGTGAATGATTTGTGTTATTCATTTTCGTCCTGTTCATTACTCTCGTTGTTGCCTATACTTAGGGATACTCTACCCTAAGTATAGGGGGGTGATGTTGTTCATATCGTGTCTTTTTATTTTTGAGTCTGTACATTCTCGTCATCGGTTTTCCCCTTTTGTACACTCTACTATACTTAGGAGATTACTTGATCCTAAGTATAGGGGGGATCACCATCTTCTCTTCTTTTTATCTTTTCTTTTCATTTTTTCTATTCTTAGCACGAGTTATGTCTTCCTTGTTCACTCTCTGATCACTATGAGGACATAGTTCGAGCTAAGTATAGGGGGGTGTCGTATATATTGTATATATACTTTAGACATAACTCGTACTTTTAAATACGTTTATTTGGGGGGTTATGTGTGTATAGTTTGTAAAATCCACGTGCATAAAAAAAACCAAAAAAAAACAACAAAAAAAAAACACAAAAAAATATCAAAACAAAAAAATATAAATCAACAAAAACACATAAAAAATTGTATATACTCGTATATTTTATTAACCCTTTTCAAAAAAAAAACAAAACAAAACAAAACAAAACAAAACAAAAAAAACAACAAAACAAAAAAAACAAAAAAATACAAAAATAAAAATCCATAAAAATTTGCAAATTTCAAAAAAAAAAACTTTCTTTCACAGTTGCATTTTTCATCCAAAAGAAAGCCATAAAAAGTTCAAAACTAGAAAATTGTTTAAAAAAAAGTGTGTTCTTTTCACATGTGCATCATTCCTTTTTCAAAAAAAAAACCCCTTGCATTTTTCGTATGTTGCATTTGCATGTGCATTTTTTCAGGATAGTATTGACATTTAAACTATGTGTGGAATAAAATTGAAGAATGGAGCTTAGATGGACCTTAATCCACCTAATTTTTAGAGGAACTTCACCGAGAAATAGGATTTTAGAAGCTTCATGTCTTTGACTTAATTCTTTGAGTTCCACATGACAATGTGCAGCGTTTGACTCTTAGTGTCTAACCTGGTCTCTTCATTCTGGGTATAACTCTGGAATAGGGAATCAATTTGTACTCTCGTACTATGCACTTAGCTCAACTCAGACGGGATGTTGGAAGACTGTGTGAGTTTTTTTTCTGTTAGCGTGGAAATCTAAAGACCGGAGTACGGGTTGAAATAAAGCTTCGGAAAAGGGATGGACGGCTGGGCACAATTTTTTCTAAGACCCCAAAAAAATGTACGGAAACAAAAGATTCTATATCCGTAGGGGCACAACAAGATCCAAGCAGAACCACCAAAAAGCCAAATACAAAGAAGCCACTACCAAATAAATATCTGACCAAAAAGGTCCAAGCTTCAAGAAAACCTGCAGATCTTGGTGGAGACTCGGCTACACTGGCCAGCTTCACAAGGAGAGGTGACTACACTGGCCACCCTCCAGTTCTTTTATCCTTCTTCTAACTTCTCCCCCAATTCGATTGTGAACACAGCACGACAGACCTTAGAAGGAAATACCTGACTCCTCGAGGACGAGTTATTGGAGAGGAGATTTGCATGGTAGTCCGGCATTCTGGGTGGGAAGAGCTAAAATCTTTCACACACATGAGTCGATTGTTCAATGTTCATAGAGTGTTCTTTGGAAAGAGGATCGATCTAAGATGACTTCTGAGCCAAAACTGTGACAATGATGTGTAGAACTTGAAGGCTGTCGTTTTTAAAATTCTAGGTCTCACAGAAGTTCCGACACACTAATAATCCAAAGGTCATACAGAGCTCCAAACTACAATTTTATGAAGATATGTTTAATACTCAATGTTGTCCTTCTTTCTTTATTTTCCCTTTCTTTTTCTTTTTCTTTTTCTTCACTTATTCTTTCAAATAAGTGTTTGCTAAGTGACTAGCAAAGGTAAATCATAGGGGGATGATGAATCTGTGATTCGTCATCTTTATTCATTTATTTTAGCTTAAAATCCCTTATAAAACACCTGCATATCACGCTAATTGCATATTCTAACTAACTTGCATCTGTGTAAATATTGTACATTTATGATTAATTTTAACCTAAAATAAATAAATAAAGAAAGAAAGGAAAAATAAAAAAAATAAAATAAAAAAATAAATAAAGAAAAGAAAATAATAAAAGGAAGACTGTATACAGGCTGACCCGAACCCCGAGAGAAGGTCACGACGTAACCTGATCGACCAGGAATAAAGTAGGGGGAGATAGGGTCCTCAACCAGAAAATCCAAAAAAAATGTGTTTCTCACTTATTTTGTGTATATCTGTATAAAACTGACACTAATTATTTGTACCTTAATTGACTTCAAATCAAATAACATTCAAAACCAAAGTTGTAAATAAAAATGTGTTCTAATTACTAAAATTGATTGCACAATTAAATCTTATGCAGAATAAAAGTAGCCACACTTGGAAAAAGCCACTAAGAACTAATTGAAAGACCAATTCCGGCTTCATATGAGCTTAAATTGAATCAATCTCAGTTCCATTGGACTCGAAATTAAATTATCTTTAAAATGGCTGTATTTTCATAATTTTTGGAGTAACGGTTGAAAAGTCGATTTTCTGGGGTGGTTTGTGCAATTTTTCCATGTATTTTGTGCATATTGTATTTGTATATATTGTAAATTAATTCCACTGATTTTTTAATAAAAATAAAAATCAAAAAAATAATAAATTTTTAAAACACAAAAAGGCTAATTTCGTCATGTATCCTTGTATATAGTGTCACATATGTATATAGTATATGTATATAGTTGCTATTTTTAATTAACCTTCATAAAAAAATTAAAAAAATAACATTTTTAATTCAAATTAAATAAGTGACGAAAATTCAAAAAAAATAGATAATTTTGTAATTAGTTTTATCTCTCTTTTATTTTCTTTTTCAAATTTCATCTCCCTTCCACCAAAAAAATTCAAAAATTCATTTTAATTTTCATCTCCATTATCTCTTTATTTAAAAATTCAAAAATTCAAATTTCATCTCTCTTCTATTTATATGGCTCCTTCCCCCTCATTCCAACTTGATCAATCTTTAGAGAGAGGAGCCCGATCTTCGAGAGAAATTTCGTTGAGAAAGTTGCCTAGCCTCCGAGCCGTCCGGTGACAGCGAGTCGGCCTTGTCGAGGCGATCACGGTCTATTTTCCGCTCCTAAGGTGAGATCCAAATTTTTCTTCACATTTTTATCTTAGTTGAATCGCATTTTTTTTTCTTTCGCATTTTTTTCCATCGTCATTTTTATTTTTCTAGATCTTAAAAAAATTCCACCACAATTTTTATCCATCACCGATTCCGACTTTTCATTTCATCATCGCGATATCTCTGCCTTCGTTTTCTATCTCTCACGATCTATCAACTCCGACCACGCACGGTGGATGGAGATCGGATTCAAATCCCTCATCTTTCGGCGAATCCCCATTCATTTTCCAAGTTTGTAGATAAATAAAAAAATTCTCTAACATTGATTTTTGCAGATTCATTAATAAAAAAATATAAAAAAATTGTTATCTCTTCTTTATCTAACTTTTCTTTTGCAGGGAAACATTACAAAGTAAAAAAAATAAAAAATAAAAAAAATATTTATCCTTTCTTTTCTATTTTCGGATTTCAAAAGAAATAAAAAAATTTCTTATTTCTTTATTCACTGTTTACAATTAAGAAAAAAATAATAAAAAAAAAACTACAGGCAGCGGGGTCGTCACCCCCCGCCGCCATCCTCCATCACCACCCCCGCCAGCGGGCCGCGTGACCCGCAACCTCCCTTGAGCGGCGGTGGTTGCCCACAGGCGTCGCTGCCCCTCCTCCTTGAAGCCCCGCGGCCAACCGCCATCGCCGCCCGTCAACGCCACCTGCGAGGCGGCGCCGCCCCGCTCCGAATCGCCCCGCCGCGAGCGCCGCCCCGCTCCAGTTTGCCCCGCCGCGAGTGCCACCCCGCGCTCTCCGCAGCCACCTGCGGCTGGTCCTCCGCGCCTGGCGGCGCTCCGCCGCACCAGCGTCAACGCGGCGTCGCCTGCCCGCACCTACTGCACCAAGCACCCCGCGAGCCCCTATCGAAGCCCGTACTCCGCCACCGCTGGGCACCCCCTCCGCCGATCTGAAGCTTCCACCGCGAGCGCGTGGCCCCATCTCCGCCAGGCCGTGCGAGCGGCGAGCGTCCCCGCCTCCGCTCCACAGCACCTCCGCCCGCCGAAGCCGCCGCGTGCGCTCCGCCCGAAGCTCCTCCCGCCGCCATCCTCCATCGAGCCGCGCAGCTCCGAGCGCGCGGTGCACCGCCCTCCGTGCCAGCGGCGCTCCCCCTTTGTCCCCGTGGCTCCACAACGCGCGGCGCATGCGCCGCCACCGCGACGCCTTCCCGCTCCAAGTATCATCCAACCGCCACCGCCGTTTTTGCCCTTGCCCGTCGAAGAAGGGGCGGCGGCGGCTCTATCCCCTTTGGTTCCCCCTTTTGCAAGATACGAAGCCCTAGGGCTCCCTCTGGATTCAATTAAAAAAAAGGGGGTAAATTACATCTACTTTCTTCAAAGTTTTCAGAATCGACAGAAAAGTCCCTGACAACCTTCAAAGCATCTATATTGGGTAATTTACGAATCTTGTTCTCTCTGTTTATTTTGAATGTTTATTTGAGACAAAAAACATCGATTTTTTACATTTCTATCCAATTTGTTTGCAGTAATTACATTCTTGTCCCCGAACTTCAGAACAATAAATTGTGTGCTCTCTTTGTTTGAAATAAATGTCATTCATGATCCAAAAATTTTGAGAAAATTATGCTATACCCCTGATGTGCTATTTTTCTTAGCATAAAATTTTCATTGCATTTTGCCTTCATTTATTATTATTAAAAAATCAAAAACACTGCCTTTTTGTCTTCTTGAAATTTGAAAATTCATAAAAATTCAAAAATAGCTCCAAAAATTCTAAAAAAATTAGAGTAATTGTATTTCATTGTCTTTTAATTTGTGACCAATTTTCACATATTCATTATTTATAAAACCCAAAACAATTGAAAAATATCAAAAATCTTATAAAAAATCATAAAACATTCTATAAAAATTCAAAAATTGTGATTTTAGCTCCTGTTTGTAGATACTTGTTTCTAGTTTAACTTAAAAATAGTTGCCAGGAGTTTTGGGCATTTAAAAGATTTTTAAATTGCAAATTACTCCAGGCTGTCCACATTTTCTTATTTTCTCATTGTTTGATTTTTAGAAAAAGACAAAAAACATCCGAAAAATCTACAAAAATTCTCAAAAACATTTCAAAACTTTTAAAACCCAAAAATATTTTATTTGGATTTTTCTGAGCATTTTTGAATAATTGAAAAATTACAAAAAAGTTGGTGTGCATATTTCTTGAGTTTAATCACATTGTTCGTTATTTTTGAAAATTAAAAAAAAAATGCAAAATCAAAATCACTAAAAATTTGAAAATCCGGAAATATAAAAAAATTAGAAATAAAAAAAATTAAAAAAATAAAAAGATAAAAAATTTCACAAAAACCAAGGATAGTTGTCCTTGAGATTCATGTTTTCTTTTAATTAGTTTCTGATTAATTGAATAACCCTCGGGAATTGTAGCCTCCCTGAGTTCGACCTTGTCCGCTATACAGGTTAATAAGTAGCAAAAATAGAAAAAAAAATCTTTTGTTGACGCGGGTTTTGGGGATAAAAGCAACGACCTATTCATATATTAATTCCCGTCCTCGAAAATCCGCACAACACCTCCTCCTTCATGCCATCCCCATCCTCGACCTAAACCCCTCTCCCCTTCCTCTTCACCATAGCCCCACCCTCACTTTGACCACATCCTTTGCTAGATGGGCATCGATTTCCCTATCGATGATAAACCCTCCATGGATGAGCTCTTCACATCCATCGATAGGTGGGTGGTTGTGGGAATGATGTTCTTCTTCCCCAACTACTTCATGTTCTTGGCAAAGCTCGGGTTCCACGTGGATGATTTGTTCATGAAGGAAGCATACATTGCAGAAGCCTAGGGAAGATGATGTATCAACAATGACATGCAAGCAGCAAGAATGGGGATGGCTAGGGTGGAATGGTGCATGCTCACATCTCCTCTGCCCCTTGCGTTGTGGATTGGTAGTGTATTAGAGGAGCACATGGCAAAGAAGGATGATCATGGGGCAATGGAGGAGGGGCTATGGAGGAGGGAAGCTGGAGGAAGAGTGAGGGAGAAAGAGGGGGAACTTGAATAGGGGGTTGAGGAGGAGGAGGTTGAGGTGGAGGAGGGGGGATGAGGCTGAGGGCAGAGGAGGAGGTGGGAGGGGGAGGAGGAGGGGGCGGAGGGGGAGGGGGAGGAGGAAGAGGTTGGGTTCATCTTAGGAGGAGGAAGGAGAGGGGGAGGGAAAACCTATTAGACCTTTTATAGATTTAATCCCCCATGTGTCCGTAAAGTTAACATCCATTTGCGTTGTGGATGGACGACAACTTACCCGAGGGGCACATGTAACGTAACAAGAAGAAGTGAGGGGCACAACTGATATTCCAAAAAAAGGAGGGACATAATGGATATTGCAACGTCTTAGAGGGACACAACTAATAAAAACCTTAAATTTTATTTGATATTTAACTCTATTTTCCTTTTTATAAAAATCATAAAAACATGCTTATTTTCCTTAGCTAGCATTTAAAATTTAAAAAATTCAAATATTGCCAAAAATTCCAAAAAATATAAATAGTTTATAGTATAGTTTATCACATATTTGCACAAAAGTACAAAATATAAAACCTAAAAATCTCAAAACACTAAAAAACTTATAGAAAATAGCAAAATATCTGTAAAAATCCAAAAATATATCTCTATGTTTCTAAATTTTATTGAGTACATATAGTATATATTAAGAGTATTTTAAGGTTAATTTTCGAACTTATAAATATTTTTAGAACCCTAAAAGTGTTTATGAATTTTATATATTCACTTTTTGAGTATTTTAACTTTTAAAATCCAAAAAAACTAGAAATAAACCATAACAATGATAAAAAATAGAGAAAATATCAAAATTATTAAATATTTTATTTTATTTGTTTTAAATTTATTTGGCTTAGATAAATATCCAAAAAAGGACATTATATATATTATATTATCTATATATTATTTATATTATATATCTTTATATTAATATTTATTTATTTCAAATATCAGAAAAATGCCAAATCAAAAATATAAAAAAATAAAACATTTAAAAATCATAAAAATTTTAATATAAATAGAAATCCACCAAAAACATTAAAAACAAAAACATAAAGACAAGAAAAAGATAAAAACCAAAAAATATTATTAGTTAGAAATAATTAGTAATAACTTTCTACCCATGTTTGCTTCCCTGTGTTTGGTAGTCTTCTCTCCTTACGCCAATACACATTTTAGAAGAGTTATAATAAATTTTAACACACATTCACATATTTCTTTATACTTGTTGTGAGTTAATTGTTGATCGATTAAAGATTGGTCGCTGCAAGGAATGCTTGTCTGACTTATTGGACATAGCATGTCGGTCTCTCGATTAATCGAATACTTGAAGACATTCTTCACTGAATTTCAGTGTTGTTCTCCATGGCAAGATTGGTAATGACTTACCACTCCCACTACATGGCAGATATCTATCCTTGTGCACATTATGGCATATAGTAGGCTTCCCACAGCTGATGTGTAAGGGCATCAGACCATGTCATTCTTTTCCTCAACACTTTGAGGAGATATCCCCTTAGATAGGTGTATACCATGTCTTAAGGGAAGGAAACCTTTCTCGGAATTTTTACTATGAAATCGCCAAAAGATCTTCTTATTATAACCGTGTTGAAATAATCCCAAAATCCTCTTTTCTCTGTTTTGGAATAGCTTCAGGCCCAAGATATGTAAGTATTCTCCAAGATCTTTCATCTCGAAGGTATGGGAATTCAGACCTTAACACTAGTCACCATTCTTGTATCATTCAAAATGATAAGGATATCATCTACGTAAAGCACAACAAACATAATGATGCTCCCACTAAGCTTCTTGTACACACATGGTTCATTGGGTTCTGAATAAAATCGTAACTCTTTATGGTTTCATAAATTCTGATGTTCCATCTACGTGAAGCTTGTTTGAGCCCATATATGGATTTCTTCAGCTTGAACACTTTTCCTTCCTCAACTATGAAGCCCTGGGGCTGATCCATAGAGATATCCTCCTCGAGGTATCCATTGAGGAATGTGGTCTTGATGTCCATCTTTCAGATGTCATAGTTAATATGTGCAGATACAACTAGCAGTGCCCTAATTGATTTAAGCATGGTCATATGAGAGAATTTCTCATCGTAGACGATGCCTTCTCTCTGTGTGTATCCCTTAGCTCCTAGCCGTGCCTTGAAGGGATCTACCTTTCCATCAGGTCCCCTCTTTCTCTTGACGATCCATTTACAACCAATGAGTTTTACTCCTTTTGGTGGATCCTCTAGGGTCGACACGCTATTCGAGGGCACGAAGTCTATTTCAGACTTCATAGCTAGAAATCATCTATCCATGTCTTGATCTGCGAGTGCTTCATCAAATGAAGTTGGATCATTGTCAGATTCTTATGATACGTGGAATCTGTACCTTTCAGGTCATATAACCACCCTCAAACTCCATCAAAGATGTACATGTATTTCATCTTCAATTACTTCTTTAGTTTCTGGCTCAGGAATCTCAGTATCCTCAGAGGTTTTTATGAATTCCTTAACTTCATTATTGTCTTGACTTTTGAGGAAGCCATCCTCTAAGAATTTCACATCACTAGAGACAAATATCTTCCGAATTTTAGGGTCACAAAGTTACCATTGGCTTGGTTTCGAACAAAAGCTCGTGAGGTGTTTTGAGTACAGATTTGCTATAAATCTTATTAAGGATATATATATTACAATATATTACAGTCTTTACTACATATCATCAGAAACTAAGAGGTAAATATGCATTACTCATTGTTGATTCGACCATACAAATGACGGTCATATTGCATCTTTCAGCAACACCATATAATTGGATAGTTCCATGAGGAGTGAGATGGGAAACAATTCCTCTTTCTTTAATGCATTCCTCGAGTTAATCTGAGAGGAACTCACTACCTCAATTAGATTGGATCTGTTTAATCCTCCTTCTGATTTGGTTCTCAACCAAAGCCATGAATTCTTTGAACTTTTCAAAGGTTTCAGATTTATTATGTAATAGGAAGATAAACCCATGTCATGAATGGTCATCGATAAATGACAAATAATATCGATATCCATTTCGAGACGCGGTTCTAGAGGGACCACATGCATCGATATGTATTAGGTCAAGTATAGCCTCGCATCATGTACCCTTATTTTGTAAGGGTGATTTGGGTATTCTACCTCAAATGCAAAGTTCATAAGTAGGTAAATTTTGGACCTGTAGAAAATCTAATGGCTCATATTTTACCAATTCGTTTATCATATCAACGGATAAATGATCAAGCCGTTGATTTCAAATCATGGTTAAATGATTTCCGCCCTCTCTAGATATTTCATGATTTTTATTATTCGCATTTACATTCATGATATATTCATTAATGCACAATTCAAAGAGTCCACAAGGAGTTAGAAAATCATCTACAATATATTTACCATAAGGACTTATGAAAGTTTTCTCATAGGACATGAATGAATATGCATTTGTAACTAACTTAGTCATAAATAATATGTTCCTTCTATCATCCAGAATATAGAGACACTCTTCTAGTAATAAGATTATCCAATTAGATAATAAGAGTTTGCACATCCCGATGACGACTGCTACAACGGTTGCGTCAGATCCCTTCAAGATAACTATCTCCCCTTCTTCAACCATCTGGTTTGCTGAAATTGCTGCAACAAATTGCATACATGAAAAAAAGTATCAGAATATATGTACCAACTACGTTCTCATCCTATGAAAAAATTGGTTTCAATGATGAAAGTAAATTGTATGCTTGCTGGAGCTTTACCTTGTCAATGGTTTCTATGTAATCTGGACAATTACGCTTCTAGTGCCTCGACATCTTATAGTGATGATAGACATCGACTTTCTGGGATGCCATGAGTGTGGAAGCGTGAGAGGATGAGCCAACAACTTGATTCTTCTTCTTCTTCTTGGCCAGATCATTCCAAGACCCTTACTTCTATCTGCACTTTACTTTGACATGTACAACCATTGCATTACAAGTAGGATTATCTTTCTTACTGATGTCCTTAGCAGACTTCAATGAATATATGATCTCGGTGTTTGTCAACCTAAGTTTATTCAAGTGTTACAATACCAAGAAATTACTGAATGACTTGGGAAAGGACAATAGAATAAAGTTGGATTGCATGTCTCCATCCTCTGTCCCCCGAGGGTATCCAATTCATAGAGGCATCCAAACATTTCATTACATGTTCTCTAACTGGGGTTCCTTCCTACATCTTGCAATGAATCGACTCTTTTAGGAGGTTGTGACGATGTGTGCGGTTGACGTCACCCAACATTTCTTTTAAATTCAACATTATATCCCAGGAATCTTCTATATCCACATGTTGCTTCTGAAGCACATTAGACAAAGAGCCTAATTTATAACAAGATGCCAATGAATGATCTTCATCATATTTTCCATTGAATTTTGGTTCTTCCACTAATACAGGGTTTGAATGATTATTTGTGGTAAGAACATATTCAATGCACTCCATAGAGAGAACAAGCTTCAAATTTTGGAGCCAGTCTGAGTAGTTTGGTCAGGTTAATTGGTTGACCTCTAGAAGCTTATTGATTAGGTTCATGGATTTCATATATGAGATTATGAAATGCACTTATTTGAATAAATAAATATTTATATATTCAAATTTTAATTCTATGATGAAGGAGTTTTAAATCAAAGTTGTCTTGCTTTTTAATACTCTGAAAGTTTATTCCCTTAGTAATTTTCAAATAAAGATATATTATATCTTTAGCACGATCTGGGATCTCCCTTACACCTTTGATACATCCCAATAATATGAGAAAATGTAACTCGGGTGAAGGAAGCGGAAACTCATTCTGCCTTGCAAGTCCAACCTGCATTTCTCAATTACATCTTTAACACTCGAGCCCACCATCCCTAAGATGGTGTTGACTCGTTGCTAACTGAACCAGCCATAATTAATAATAGAACTCGTTGTGCGCAATCTAATACCACCTCAATTATATATGGAACAATATTGGGGTCACTACACATATAGTCTTTCTCTTTCGAGAAGCAAAGAGCCTAAAATATGTGCTATTACTTCGCATACGTGTCTTTGTCGTACAATCCATGGCGACATAACCCTTCACCTTGACGAGAGACCATGAATATCATCTTATGATCTACATATCCTGTTCAAATTTGATTAACCATTTTGATCAAATTCTCATGATTAAGCCTTCCAAGGGAATTTCAGTTCTATTAATAATAGATTACTTATTTTAATTGGATTACATTAATTTAATCGTAATGAATTACTTATCAATCTAATGCAACCAATAAATAATTTATTTGCTTGATATTACTATATGGTATACACCCTCACTTAGTACACTATAGTATTCCAATAAGTTGTTAAAGTGCGCAAAGACTTCTCAAGCTACCCTTCCATAAAATGGATCCAACCAGGACTTATAGATAATGCTAACAAGGAGAGCTTCCACTTCAAATGCAATGCAGGATGTCAATTAGTTTACCCATTAGCATATCCAGGTCAAGACACCATCACTGTTCTAATTCGAGACAACACAATTGGTACAAATACGAGATTTTATCGATCTTTCGATCGTATGTGATACTATATTCATCTCTCAGAAATTTAGGTTTCTTAAAACATTTTTAATTTCCTAATTTTGACTCATATCAAGCAAATAACTTGGTTTCATGTAAAAGTTGAACTACAAATATTGTTCTTTGAAACTAGAATTTATCACGAAGCAATAATTCAATAACAGTTGATGGTTATCAAAAACTTCTCTAGCAATTTGAATCGTCATTTAATCATGGCAAGTTCATAATTTTCACGATTAATATTGAGTTATAAACACATCAAAATATGTTATCAAGATGACCTAATCATCTTCTGACCCATCTTCACTAAATATCACATATCTTTGTTGAACAAAGTTGGAATTGCGCAAAATAAACTCGAGAGGTTTGTTGGTTTAATTCTTAACACATTTAATGTGTTTATAACATATTTCATGATAGGAAAACTATAAAAACAAATCATTTAGTTATAGATCTAAGTTTTCATGCAAAAAAACAACACTGCGGTCTAAAATGATCCCATTCGTTGCCAACCTATGGCAGATCTTTTGGAGACATTTTTAGATATTTTAAACACATGTTAGTATCCCAAAAATTCATTCAAATAGGTCAAAAATAGAATCTTTATTGTACAAGAAAAAAAATAACCTATACGTAAAATAACAATTTGTCGCGCATCTGATATCAAAAATGTTGTTCCCTTAGGGTATGGATTACATCCAAGACCTTTGGCTAAGGCTCTGATACTACATGAAGTTGAGGGTTTGTGACTCGTGCATCATGGAAATATGAAGATTGCATTGTATGTGATCTAGATCGACTAGTCGTACTAGTCACAAGGGATATAGAAAATTAAAATTTTTCAATGAAGCCACATGACATGGGAATGATTCCCAAGTCATTTCATAAAGATCACACTTGAGTAATAGAATTACCTCTTGAAGTATGATTGCGATCCACGAGTCTCTGAGCGAAGAGACCTCTTGTCTCAAGTCCAATACGATGTAGAGAGCGCTTGTGGGTGTGTGTATGAGATGTGTGCTTCCCACAATCTGAAGCAACGATCCAAGCAAGGAACCACCTGATTTCATCTCACGAAATTCATTATCTCCTTCACAAGTGCGAGTTGTCGAAGAAGGCAGATTTCCGCGAGTGATCAATCCAGCAACACATGCCAATGCGATGATGATCGTGTTCTCTCAACCCAAGGGCAGTGAATGACCACAAGGGGGAGATCTTGGATGTGTATGGAGAGAGAGAGAGTTGTTTCTTTTTATTCTGTAGAGAAAAGGTAGGATTAGACTTTCTTTTATACAAAATTGGATGTCAACGATGCACTCCTAATGAAATCCTAATTGAATCAACAGTCAAGATTTTGTTACAATAATTTTGCAATGATATAATTATTTTTTAAAAAAAAAGTTGAAGACATTCGTTAACAAATTTAATTCAATTAAAATCAATTTTGTTATCATAAATAAATACAAAGAAGAGACCCACCTTCCAATAATGAGGGAAGGAGATAGTCTCCTTCCTCATTAAGGAGGGTGGACGTCATCCTTAGATTGGAGAGAGATTTTTTTTCTCAAATCTTCTTTTAATGTAATCTTATCATATAAATTTTTTATTCATAGAATTATTTGTCAACAAAATATTACCAAATAATTTATAAATAATTTGTGACGACTACAAATAAATTGTTTATTAATTATAAATCATATTCCTCTAATCAAAACTAAATGTAAATCAAATTTACATTTAATTGCTCAATGCAAATCCAATTCACAATATTATTTAAATTGCAAATCCTATTTACAATTAACTCTCTATGATATTATGAATCCCATTCATAGTATTATGGTTTTTGCAGATTGGGTTATCCACATTTATCTCATCACGGATAATTAAATCAAATTTCATTATCTAAGATGCCTCTCTGAATAATTTCAAATAATGTGAGTCATATCCATATTATTTAAATGCTCATATAATGTCAGTAATGGAATTATTCTTGAACTCTTTCAAGAATAATGTGCCATCTCCACTATTTGGATATAAGAACAAGGCGATTGTATATCCATTTTCATTCAAGTAATGGATTCTAGATAATTGAAAGGAACTTATGATCAATCTAGAGATAATTTAGATTCCATTAGAAATGAGTATTCAAAATATCACAAATTTATCAATCAAACAGAGATTCAACAACTAAAAGAAGGATCAATTCTTTGAGATACTCCCTTTCTTCAAACATAACGAACAGAAATAGAATCAGACTAATTTCTAATATACTCGATGTATAGTGATTTGCATATAGATATCTACTCTTCTATCCAGATCTAGAAGACCCATCATAGATGTTTAATCAAGTCAGACAATATATCTAAGCTGCTCATTGCATTCGAATCATATTCAGATCATTATCCAACATTTGTACTAAGATTAGATAACTAATCTACTGAGTGGAGTCTCTAAAATACAAACTTGGTTCATCACTCCTTCAAAATGGAAGCTTCACGGTTTTACAATCGATTAAGATCACATCTCCCTTGAGCATTCCTAATATCCATACATCATGCATACTATAAGACCTAGAATAAACCTGAAGTTGTGACCTTATTTGAACAATCTCCTCCAGGGTTTAATCGTTAAGATTCTCATTCAATAATTAGGAGTTGCTGTCAATAATATGGCCTCCAAAGAAATATATCATACCTTCGAATACCATCTTGTTTCCAAAACAAGATGATCAATGCTGGAATTTGGTTTATCTAGTTCAGTAGTGAAATTGCATGATCCCTCTAAGAGAACATATTACTCATATGTCCTTATATGAACAAAAGTTCATCAGTGTATAGACCATGATTAGGTCATAAACCTAATGATCTGCATAATGTACACCCTCAGACATATAGTAACACATCTGCCTCCAGTCAAAGGATGTGTGCATATAGGTCTTGGTTACCTCTATCTCGTTAAGTCAACTCTTTGACTTAACTTATCGGACACCTTCGAATCTTTATTCCTTTGTAGAGGACATGCATTAAGAGGTCAACCAGATATTAGCTTTTGGAGTAAGGATTGACGTCTCCTTCTCAAGTTGGAGATCCTTTCTCAACAATTATTTGACGATGCTTGTGATTCCTCAATATAACTCTTTAGATATCATCTTAGCACTAGCCTCTATGATCCAACAATTGGATCCACAACTATATGACCATAAACATGGCCATGGTACATAACCTAATTGTACTAGGGGACCTTATAAGTGCATGAATTCATTAATATTAGATAGGGAATGAAAATAAATAACTTATATTGATATATATAAAGTTTCTAATAACATGTATTGTAGAAATAGGTCGTCCTGGGCTCACATGTCCAACTCCCAAAATGTCAATCTATAGTTGGAGGCAAGCGCTTGCAACTCCCAAACCTGCAAGAGTCAGATCTGGAGACTTAGGGCATAAGTCAAAGAATTTTGACTCTTATCCTTAAGTATGTGTCCTTACCCTCTCATGTTTGGAAGGTACCTTAGTCCAAAGACCTAGTTGCTCTCCCTCAAATAGTTGAACTTTTTTATTCCAATTTTTTGTTCAATTCATATTAGTAGCCTTGATTTCATATTGTTTCACATGTGTTATTCCACCATCAAGTGTGTCTAGAAATCAATCCCAACTCCTTTAATTCCTATGTTATAAAACAAGGGATGGGGATAGAGAAAAGTTAATGCAAACACTAAAATCAATTATGCATGCTCAAATAGATGGACTTAAAGTGATCCTTACACTCTTTAAGCAGGAAGCAATACATAATTGAAAATTATTTTTCTTTATGAATGAAGTGAGAAAAAAAAACCTAAGTGATAGTTCTATTAGCACCATAAGAACCAACTGTTTGAGCTAAGTAGAACAATCTATGTGTGTCTTATTAAATAGTGAATGTCTGATTCTAATACTACCAGCACAAACAAACCCTAGAACTGCTATATGACCAATGTGCACCTAATGATGGCATCACAATCCACAACCAATGAGCAAGGACCCCGCCTACATAGAAGGGTTTGAAACAGGCCCAAATGTCCATGTCCTTGTAGAAGTGTTATCTGTTTGTGATCGATCATACATTTTAGTCAGCAACTATTTTATCTCATTTTCCATTTTTGATGATTATTTCATGAGTCCCATTCGTTCTTTCTTTCAACAAGATGGCTCCCAAGCAATGATTTACCGATGTATCATCTTCCTCAAGGCAATCCACCCCCCGCCCCCGACAAAAGAACGCGATTGTCTTACCGCCTTCACCCTCCTCTCTGTCGTTTCATGCTGATCGATCCTATAGCGCATCTTCATGGACTGTTTCCCAGCGAAGAGAGTCATCTTTATGTGCAATAACATTCCTACCTTATACGACAAGTCCTTTTACCTTGATTTTGAGAACTCGTATGTATAATTTGTCTCTCCCATTGTTTTTACCCAACTCTTTGCAAATTTGAAGGTGGTCGGTGACTCACGCAACTACCATCTTCATTCTCGCATTCACAATAGATCGTTTTGTATCAATGAACATGTAATCACTACCCTTCTAATATGTTCATGCAGGGGACCTATAGTAAACGATTAATTAGTGGGGGACATGAAAATTCCTTGGGAAATAATCCGAGAATGTCTCCTCCCAATTAAAGCTTTTGAAGAGGGCATCTCCATCTTCACCTCTTTCTTTCACTATCTACCTCGCTTTCTTAATCACGTCTTTTCTTGGGCCTTCAAGAATAGATGAACAAACTTTGAGTATGTCTCCGATGATATACAAATTCTCATTTACATCTTCTTAAATGTACTTCGTCTCATTTAGAGTCATTTATTTATTTCCATCTTAGTCGTATCACCAACCAACTACCTACCCCTTGGTGTCTTGGTTTTCCACATTAGGACTTATTTATCAATCGATGATGTTGTATACCTTAGGAAGATTAGGTATGTTCAACCATTTGGATAAGACTCCATGAAGTTTTTAGAACCGCCAATATCAACCCTCCTCCTCAACCCCCTTCATTACAACCAAATCCCTTCATCATGACACTTGCACCTCAATTCCGTGGGTATGAACCCCATCCTTGGCGCCATGTGTCATCTGTCTTCAACTTGTCTTGGGAATACCAAAACCAGCATCTTGATCTTGGTCAGGTTCTTTCCTCTCATGAAGTTGTTAATGGGATCTCATTCTTCTTGAACTGCCAATATGAGAGTGTAGAATACATGATGTCGCATAATATCAATAAGGCTCGCTATGCCAATTATTTCGTGACATTCTAGAATGAGCTGGATGAGATCCTCTATTGTCTCAATGATATAATGGAGGAGCTCGAAGTCTCCAAGAAGCCCTCGTCTTATTGTAGATTCTCCATTATTGCTCCTATTCCACCTCCTCCTTGTGCTAGATCACCGGCACCTTCTCCATCTATCTGGACCCTCTGCTCCCAGTGCATCGCCTTATCATGGAAAGGCGATCCGCATAAAGGAAATCCCTGATGAAGAAGAAGAAGTTAAGACTGTGTTTGACATTAATGATGAAGATATGGTTGATTTTGGTATGACTCAGATGCTTAGTTGTCTTTTTTTCTCATATATATGAGTTAGTGAACTATGTATGCCTTTCTATAATTTCTATTATCTTATGTAATGCTACTTTGTCACTAATGAAGTTTAAAGTTTCTTTCAAAGTTTGTCTGCCTGGGCTTGTTTGTGATATTTTTAACTAAGACAAAAAGGGGAGAAACTAAATGAAAAGAGTATAAAAGCTTGAAAAGAAGTCTAAGTTTTTGTGATCTTAGCTTCAGGGAGTGACCAAAAAATAATTACAGAATTAATTAAAGTTCTTTTTAAAATGTTTAAATGTTTCAAAGTTTAACTACAAAAAGCTTTCAAATTTAAATTGTGTTGTTTTATCATCTTTAAAAGGAGAGTTTTTAGAATTTTGGTTACTCTTGTTTTAGAGCTGATACACACATTAGATCTGCATCTGTGTATTGATTTTGTAGGATCTTTAGACTGTAGTTTCTTTCACCTAAGACATACATCCATATTTCTTGGTGAGTATTTTGCAAAGGCGGACTCACATGCAAAGATTTAGTAGAATTCTTCTGTCAACCTACTGAATAAAGTGTTCATTGCCTTTGAGTTATTTGTTGTATTTTTCTTCTCCTTGTTGTTAAGGGCAACAACTTCTCTCTTTACTGGAATTTGGTTATCGTTGTCGATAATTTTCTATATCTCATATCTCATGCTTTTTAAATGAATCTACATGTGTATCTTCCAATAAGAAAAATTAGATCCATCAGGCAATGGAGTCTTACCGTTAATTTCCACTCAATGTGTTGGCGATAACAGTCATATGCACATATTTAAATTATGTCCTCTAAAAGAAATGGACTCTGATACCAAATGAGAGTTCCACTAGATCGTTATGAAAAATGTTATGGCCAAAAAATACAGATGTCACAATCAACAGTCACCACATATATAAAAATCAAGTCATAGAACAATAAAAATCATAGGAGACAAGTACTTTAACATGGAAATCCATTGGTTAAAATCCAAGACCCCACTCCCTTAACTAAAGATTTTTGATTGACTGAGTCAATTAACTATTCCACTATCTTGAGTTATTTACTCACATATAATTCAACTATTTACAAATGCTTTGGATCATACACTAAAGACTTTCCCACAACTTAGATCAAACACTAAGTTCTTTGTATACCTTAAATCAAACACCGAGTGCTACAGTACAATAGCAAAGTAGAAGAGCGTAATGAAGCTAAGAAATTGCATTTTGTAGTGAATAATTGAATTTCAATTTGAGTGTGTAGATGACTGATCTAAAGATGTGATTTTGATATATAGATCAAGAGAAGTTATCTTTAGTAGAGTTTAGAGAGAGGCTAGAGGGAGTGAAATGAGTTGTGTATACAATAAAGGTCTAGGGCTCTATTTTTAGTGGTGGGGATGACTATTCAAAAATATAGCCATTAGAAACAAATTCGGAAAGAGACCAACAAGATTTGGCAAATATGATCTATTATATAGGTTAGGTGATCGACCATCTCATGTTGATCAATAATTTGGATCTAGATGATCTATCATAAAGGGTGCATTGGCAATTTGAATTCAAAAAGTGATCAATCACAGAAAGTGGTTTGTTAATTAGGGTGATCAATCAAGTAAAGTAAGTTGATCTATCAATCTGGTTAATTTGGGTGATCGATCAAAAGAAATTAAATAATCAGATCATAAAGGTTGATCGATCAAGATGGCTTGGACCTAGTATGCCTACGTGATACAATGCATATATATATATATATATATATATATATATGAGGCTTTTTGCATATGTCTATTACAAAAGTTTTCTTTCTTTATCTTTGCTTTGTCCATAGCTTTCAGCTTATCCATTGAATATGGCTTTAATATCCTTGTCAAATTCTCCATAGCGCTGATGTGATGTGCTTAATACTTGGAGTGAACTTATCATGAAATATATAGTACTATATGTACTCACAAAGTTTATTCTCATCAAAAAAATAATACTATTAGTATGTAAAAAGGTACTAACACCCTCCTTCATCCAGTCCTAGTTTGAATCAGAACCTCAAAACCCTTTTCTGACTTTGAACCATCACCAGAGCTCTTCTTATCTCCTCATCTTCTCTCTATCTTTTTCCAGACCATCCACCTCCGTTTATATATAATAGAAGAATAGTTCTGAGGTCCTTCATGTACGACGGAGCCCTATCATATTTCATTCCCATTGTTTCTCATCTTTTTTTCAATTATGATCTTTCATCCCTAATTGATCCAAATTGAACCTTTCATCTCCCCTTCCTTCATTGCGTCGAGAGCTCCACCCACCATCTCTTTACTCTTTATAACACCATCCGAACTACAGCTCAAGATTCACATGTATTTTGTAAGTATCCATGGAGCGGTGACATCCTTACTAAACCTTGAGTCTCATTAGTAGATGCTCACCTTGTTTCACAATTGAGTTGTGATGGAAAAGTCAAAGACGACGATGAACCATTCATTGTAGATAACTACTCCTTCTTTCTCTTCACCAAAACATTAGACTACCCATCATTCACAATTGGGCACCGCACTCAAGAGCTGAGCACCATTGTGTGGCAATAGCTAATTCGTAAAGGAGCATATCCTCAATAAGTTATGTCATCCTCTGTCCCTTCCATTGATTCAGAGCTCCATCATCACTCCCCTCGATTGTGTATTAATTGAGGAGATCTTTCATGCACTAACAACCCATCATCAAGTAGTTGATTTTTTCTTTTAAGGAGAACCCCTCCAAATTTTGGGTATTGCAGACAAACCTCAGCAAGCATTCTATCACCTGGAGTCAACTAGGAAGAATTACATGAATGCCCCTTTTAGGGCCAACAAGGAGAGCACTTCAATTGAGTCGGAGCCTAATGGCAAGAGATGCAATTATGCCACCTAGGTAAAAGACAATGGGATGGTGAGCATATGGATCATGGTTAGTGTCATTGACAAAAATGCAAATGGATTAGTTTATTATAAAATTGCTCGGTACATGTGGACTTTAGTAAAATCCATGTATGGACAAGATTACTCTAACAAGATGTTCTAGACGTACTTTGATATTATGAATCTTTACCAAGGTGGACGCCCCCTAGATGAGTATTAATCTCTTTTAAAATTCTATTCTAAATAATACAATGCTTGTGTTCTAGGATGTACATTCTCTAAATAGAATGAATACCACCACCACATGGAAATTATGTCATTTCTTGCAGGACTTGACTCATGCTATGCTACTGCTCGAGACTAGATGATTATTGTCGCCACTTTGATCGCTTTTGAGGAGGCCTACAATACTATGTGTCGTATATCAGTCTCTCATAGTAACACTTCTATTGAGGTTCACGGCCAAATTAATGCACTTCTTATCGCATCTAGTCGATGAGTTTGTGGTCGTGGTTGGTCCATACCTGGTCGAGGACACAACACCATTGAATCTACTTTCTACCACAAAATAGGGCACTATGAGGTTGCCTGCTTCAACTAGCATGGCTATGCAACTCTTAATACTCAAGCCATCACTACAAAGGGCGATGAGCGATATGTGGCAGCCCCAAAAGGGGAATTTGAGGATATGATGCAATGGATAAAGATGCTCCATCCCAGAGACACTATGCACTCATATTAGAGTAATTTTCTAGAGACCACTATCATTACCTGTAAGGTACCTTCCAAACCAAAAATTTTCAAAAATAGAGTGGTTGACGGATACGAGTTCCTTTCACTCCACCAAAGTGGGGAACATACTCTTCTACATCATATGCATCAAATTCCTCTCGGATGCACTATCCAGATTGCAGATGATAGGTTTAACCTTATTCAGGGAAAAGGGGATGTCCTTATCACCTCGACATCTTACTTAGCATTTCCTTTTGAAATTCAACCTTTTGTTTGTCTCTCGGATTTGCAAGGAACTCAATTGCAGAGCTATTTTTTAATGATTTTTTTGTGTTTTTAGGGCATACTAACTAAGAGGATGATTGGTATGGCTGTGAAGATGGGGTGCCTACCATCTCATCTAGTCATCTAATATTGATGCTTACACCAAGACTCATTTTTGCTTCTTCAAGTTCTCTTTGGCACTAGCATTTTGATCATCATTCTCTGGAAAAATGTGTTAGGTTCTTTCATAGCTTTTTGATCATCTTTCTCTGGAAATTGCGTTAGGTTCTTTCATAGCTTTTGGTGATCCGGTCAATTCATGATTGCTTAGGAAACATATATTATCTTTATTCTTGTGGATGAATTCTCTCATGTATCATTGACCTTTTTATTTAAACATAAGTTTGATATTTTTCCTATTATCATTTCATTTATAAATGAAATAAGGACTTATCTTGGTGCTTATAATAAAGCTATTAGGTTTGATAATGGTAGGGAACTTCTTTCTCATGGTATGTAGTCCTTTTTGTCTTTGCATGGGATCTTGGATGAGTCTACATGTGCTCATATTATTGGCATGTGAGACCTAAGCGAACCATTACTATAATAAATATTTTTATAATTCTTTTATATATCAATAAAAGTGATCAATTTTCACTCATTGTCTTATATTATCGAATACATGTACTTATAAGGTCCCTTCGTACAATTAGGATTACGTGCCATGGCCATCTTGATAATCATACAACTATTGATCTAATGATTGGATCATAGAGGTTGCTAACACGATGATATCTAAAAGATAGATTGACGATGTGATAAATGCCATATTTACCATCAATATTCCTATTTATTATCTCTCTAGTTTAAGTATTCCTTAACATTCCTTAACAAATAACTTTAATTAAAATTTAACTTGTTGTAAATAATTAACCTTAGTTTTATGTAGATAAATAGATATATTATCGCACAAATAATTTTATGTGTTTCTTTATCAATAAAAACCAAATAAAAATGTATTAATATTATGTATAGTATATTTAGCATTATTCATTAATTAAAAGAACAAAAAATAGTAAAAGAAGTAAAAAAAGTAATTTTAATATTTTCAAAATGCTTTAAAAAAATATTATTATGTAAATATAATGTAATCTTATCCTGAGTTCTGCATGAAATTTGTAGATCTCATTGAGAAATACAAGTTTCATGTTGGACACTATTTTAAACGCCCTATTGATTTTATTTCTATTTTATTTATTTCATTTTCTAATGATCTCATTGGCCACATGTCACCAACTGCTTTAGCCACGTCGCCCGTCCCTTTTACTTCCCTCTACCTTCATTGGGACCGTCTGATCGTTGGATTAGATGACCCTGATTCACTCCAACCATCCCTATTCCTAGCTACTTGATCTGATGACAAGCGACCCATGTTCTTCCATGCACACTCTACTTATGGTCGTTGGATCTAAATCCAATGGTACATAAGTCGTCCCTAACCTCCAGTCAATTCCTCCAACGTGTGCGAGCATCGTAACCTCCCTAACTTCCATGATTTTTCCTAACTTTGTCCACCCTTTCTTCCAGCCATCTGATACCACCACCTCCTTCACCTAACCTCCATTCTACACGCCAACCCCCAACATCCCTCTAACCATAACCAGCTCGGTAAAGGGTGATGGTTGAAACCATCGTCTAGAATCACAACCACCGCCATCGTCTTCCACAAGTACTCCTCCAAGATCATCACAAAGGCTCATCCACCATTCTTGGGAGTGCCTCCTAGCCCTCTCCAACACTTATGGGATAGAGAATGTTAGCGAGATTGAAAGACGATGGATTTTAACTTCAGTGAGATCCGCGAATCCATTGGTCATGTTTTAGCACCCCCATAAGATGCTTTAGCTTCAAGACTACGCCAAGCTTGTAAAATGACGACCCGACGCCATTAGGCTTCATTTCAGGTTTGAAATTCACCTTCATCTCAGTTCCAAGTAAGCTTTGTATCTTGGTTTTGTGTGATTTATCCATTTTCTTCACTTCATTACACTCTTAATTTCACTCATCAGAACACATGTAAACCATCGTCATGAATTCATCTTCTACACATACCTTCTAGTTATCCATCTCATCTTCTCCATCTTTGTGACCATGTGTAGTCCTTCCTCTTGAAAAAGGGAGAACCTAATTAAGGTTCTCATCTTCCATCCAATGTTGAGCCTCCATTTGACCCCCAATCCTTTTTTTCTCTTCGGTCTTGTGGTTTTAACCACTACAAGTGCCCATCACCTTCATTAATCGAAGATCTATATAGTGCGTTGATCTTGATGATCTACATCAGAGGAGCTTCATCAACAAGACTCTTCAGAGCTTCTCTCCTTTAGTTCGAGCCATCATAACCTTTGCCAAGATAATATTAAGGTGTCTGGATGATCCATTAAGAGAGAGAAAAGCATGAAGGAGGGATTTGGACTTCGTCAAAGACCCACCCGAGCACTGCCATTCGAGGAGGAGAGGGACAAATTCAGATAGCAGATATTGTTCGATTGAACAAAGACGGAGGCCTTCCAAAGATTCTAGTGCATCCACACCATCTGCTCTGAGGCAACGATTCAACCTCAGTCTCTAAGCCACCGAACCGGTTCTAAGGAGTTTCGAAGCACCTCGTAGTACCGAACCGCTAGAAACTCCGATCCAGCGCCCGATCCATAGATCATGTGCCACCTCACGTGGGGTGAAAGAAATTGCAAATATACACTATCAGGTTCTAAAAATTGCACCTTAGTCTAGATCGTGTGCCAGAAGCACATTCTCTTGGGGATTTTGCAAGAAGATCTGGTCAGTTTCTTATAATCATGAGATAAGCCTTCTGCATCCTACAAACTTGATGTTTATCCCTAATGGTTGTGTTTATTGCATATTAGTCCCTACTTTGTACCTGTTCGTAACATTTTTAGTTAATTTAATTACATTTTCTTTGCAAAAAAACTCTTGCAATGATTATGGAATAATTTAGATCCTTAAATCCAAATGTAATGAAATTGGTACCATTTTAATGATATTTTTATTCTCTTTAATTTGGTGCCATTAATTTGTTGGATTTTCTATTTATAATTCACTAAATTTCAAAGCATAAATGTTGTATTTCATACTTGAAATTAAGTTAAAAATTGATCCTTTCTTTGTTGTTGATATATTAATCACACTGATTTTGCACTACATCTCTCTAAATGTAATTAGGATCTTTAAATAAATTAGTATTTCATTGATTTACTGATTATATTTAGATTTGAGGAATTTATTTTAATATTAATCAAATTTGGTTTTAAAGTAGTGATTCATTGACATTTTGGATAAATTGAAATTTAATACTTTAATTATCCATTCATTGAGTTCTAATTATATGTTCATGTTGTTTAATTAATCAATCAGGAGCTTTCTTGTGTATTTGTGCATCTTATATTATCTGCATCTCATCATTGTCATCTTAATATATTTGCATAAAATTGTTGTTAAAAAGCATGCATTGCATCTTGCTTGAGTCTGCTTGTCCTAAGTTCTCTAATTAATCACTTAATTAGGAATTTAACATCTAGATAGAATTAAAGAATTGCACATGTCCTTATTTTCGACCCTGTACTTATCTAGGATAAATTTAAATCGACTCACTCTTCAAAGAGATATCACTCGATTCTAATCAATTGTTAAAACAATGAATGTAAACTAAGTTAGCCCATTAATGGTTAATCATATGACATTGTTGTCGGGGACACGACTTAATTAATAAATATTTAGATTTATATTTTTTTAAGTGATTATTCATTATTTAGGTCAAATTATTCTGTGTTGAATTATTGCATTATTTGTGTTTTTTTTTATGTGAAGTATACGGTTAGCTACTTGATAACTTGATATATCTAACCATATCTCTTTTGTGTAAGGGCTCGTGGATCCAAGGATGCTCGAAGAGATACGAAGATTCGATTGCTCAGAGTCCCAGAGTTCCAGTTGAGAGGAGATGTAGGAGATTCCTTCAAGAACTTGAAGACAATCTGGTTGTCTGCTGTTGCTTATTATGTTGTCTTGTGATGCACACTATCTGTAATCTGGACTTGGAACTTTGTTTGTGTGTTGAGTTTGTTTCACCCTCACTAGGTGGGATTCAACTTGAGTGCTCGAATTAAGTTTAGGCACAAAGCTCTTAGAGCTTCTTTACGTCACGTGTTATTTATGCTTGAATCTAATTAGGACACACTAACTTATCTTAAGAGATTCACTCATCTCTAAGATTCATTATACACACTTAAATACGCTTCATTTAGCTCAAACTAATTAAGTTCTCTTCCCGCTAATAGAAGCATGTTTAGGAGTGGCTTTGAATTGACTTGCATGAATATAGATAGATTTATATATTTAGTCTTGCATTCACATGGAGAGAGCGAGGATGACCGTAAGTATGTCTTAAATGAGCATACATCATGGTTTTTCGTTTGCATTAGCTTTTTTCGAATCCTCTCTCTTATACTTTACAACTTAAGGTCAAGGGAATGGGTCTGGTCAGTATACAATGGATTAAGAGCTCATACATTAATCAAGTGATAACCTTAACTCTTAAAATTGGGACTGTAATGCAATTTTACCTAATTAAATGTTACATAAAATTCACCATGTATTGTAGAGAAAACCCCTCATTATAAGCAGGTACATTTTACGGTGAGGACGTATCCTTAGGATAGTGCCCAAATCCTTTTTAAGCATGCTCTTAATGGATTCAAATTTTGTATTATCACCAATAAAACAAATATAATAAATTGACCATAAATTCTTGGTCTTCAAGTGTCTGTTGGAGAAGCTATCAGGTTTGCTTGCACTTGATTGTACTTTTTGCTTGTTCCTCCCAGAAACCCTTGCACTCCATTTCCATCTCCTTAGATTCACCCGTCTTTATAAATTTAGCTAACCCTAATGTGCCCTTGCCCCACCCTTAGATGCACATTCTGTATAGTTAGGATTCTTTTCAGTCTAAGTATAGGGGGGACCAAGTTGTCTCTGATTATTCACCTCGGTCCCTTGATTCATCTTATTTCTCTTTACTTAGGCTATTTCTCATCTTAAGTATAGGCGATTCAAGTCACTGTCACTCATTCACATGTTGTTCTCCTTTGTTAAAGTTATGTTCATCTCTTTATATTGAGCATGATCCATGGCTTCATATCACTTTGTGCTATGAGGACATAACACCGGCTAAGTATAGGGGGTGTACCATATATATTTCATATATACTTTAGCCATAACTCATATTTTATTTTTTTTTCAAACATTTTGGAATAAGAATGATGTATTATTTCAGAACTAATTTTGATAAAAATGATTTGCAAAATGATTTGAAAACTTTTATATACCTAATTGACATGTTTTCAAAAATATTTCACATTGGTTTGTAAAAATATGGATTTACTTGTTTTGAAAAATCTTTGTAAAATATTTGGAAAACATATATCTCTGTGACATTATCTTGAAAATACTTTACCTATGTTTGAAAAATAGGGATTTACTTATTTTGAAAAAACTTTGTAAAATGTTTAGAAAATCTATACTTGTGTGACATGGTTTGTAAAATAATTTCAAAAACATTTTCAAAATGTAGGTTGTAATTTAGATTAATAACTGCATAGTAAATAACTTGACTCTTTTAACTTAATTTAAAAAATAAAATTAAAAAATGCTAAAATAAAAATCACCAAAAAATACTAACTAATTAGTTGGTGTTTCCCTAACACTTACACATTCACTCAAGGATTGTTGAGATTTATAGCACTTGGTTTAAGAGGTCTAAAAAATTATAGTTAACATGTCTTAATCTATAGGATCTTAGACTTAATAATTCACACTTCCCTAGTTTGAAAGATTTATGTGCTATATTGGATACTTAGTCTCCACCTCAAGGAAATATAACCATCACCTCACATGCGTGACTACATTCATGATGAGATGAGTTGAGGTTTCACTAGAGGATCTGGGATTTGATATTTGAGTTTGGTTGTGATGTTATGATGCTCGAGGATGGGATAAAATCAATGAAGGCTTCATGAAACCCGAGTATGAATAATCTTAAGCCAATACGAGAACTTGGTTCTTATGCTACCTTGACATAAAGATAAGTACCGGTGTAACGAACTAAAATAAATGATTTATCTGTGTGCCCCAACTTTTTATAAAAGTAGTGGAGCTAGCCAAAAAGAATAGAAAGTTGAAAAGGAAGGCTCTTACATTAGAAAGTCAGTTCCTCTGCTAGTGGCGAGCGCTGCCAACCTTTTAAGTGTCTACTTTGACCAAAATCTTAGGCTTTTATGAGTCAAGATAGTATCTCAAAAAGGGATTTGCATAATACAAGTCTAGTTGTACCAAAGTAAGATAGATACTCAAAAGAGGAACACCCCAGTGCACTCCCGGGAAATCAAGCACATGAGACTTAACATTTTTTGATAGATACGTTGATCATCGGCCAAAAATATATTTGTTGAGTTAAAAAAGGCACTCAAGATAATCCTTGTTCCAATGAGAGGGAGAGAAGAAAATGCAAAAACCTACGCCCTCCATAAACTGGCCATCCATCTACACTTTTATGTTTGACAAACTAATGAGACAGTGGATTGAAGCGACACTACATTTTTCCCTAGTCTTGAGGATTAGGTCCTCAGTAGAGTCTCGTTGACTGGAACCAGGTGTGACATCTTGACTCGACTCTTGTGAATGCAGGAAACATTGAAATGTCATACTTTTATTATATATGTACAAACAGTTAGTCTAATGATCAGGGAAGTTGAGTTCCTTTTGATTAAGACCCGATTCAACTTAGAGTTTTAGGATCTCTTAAACCAAGAATTCTAAATTGATCACTCTACACATGCATAGTCTGGGAATCAACTATCTAATTATTTATTTATTTGCTCAAGTTCGTGCATAGCTTAAGTATAGGGGTGATAAATTCCAGATTTACCATCGTTACTCCTATTTATTATTGCTCTATCTTAAGTAATTCCTTAACATTAATTAAAAACTAACTTTATTTAACATTTAACTTATTGTAAATAATTAATCCTTATTATATATAGATAAATAAATATATTACTGTACCAATATTTTTTGTGTTTTTCTTTATAAATAAAACTAAATAAGAATTATATAAAAATTATATATTATATTTAACATTTTTCATCAATTAAAATAACAAAAAAGTAAAAAGAAGTATTTTAAATACTTTAAAAATACTTGCAAAAATATTATTATGTAAATATACTGTAACAGCAACTTGAGTTCTACATGAAAGCTGTAGATCTCATTGAGAACTACAACTTTCATGTTAGACACTTGTTTATTTGAACTCTCTATCTATTTTATTTTATTTTATTTTATTTATTTCATTTCCTAATTATCTCGTCAGGCCAAGTGGCACCATCCGCTTCAGCAACGTGGCCCATCCTTTTTACTTCCTCAACCTTCATTTTGGATTGTTTGATTATTGGATCAGATGACCTTGATTCACTCCAACTCGCCTAGTTCCTAGCGTCTTGATCTGATGATCAAGCAATCCCTACTCTTCTGCATACGCCCTGCTTAGAGCCAATGCATCTTAATCGAATGACACCTAAGTCGTCCACAACCTCTAGCTGATTCATCCAACAGGTGCGAATGTGGGAACCACCCTAACTTCCACGATTTTTCCTATATTCTTCCACTCTTCCAGTCATCTAACACCTCCAACTTCTTCACCTAACCTCCATTCTACATGCCAACTCCTAACATCCCTCTAACCCTAACCACCTTGGTAATGGTTGGTGGTTGAAACCACCACCTGGAGCCACAACCACTGCCATCATCTTCCTCAAATACTCCTCCATAATCACCGCAAAGGTCCATCCACCATAATTGGAGTTCCTCCTTGCCCTCTCCTACACTTACGGGACAAAGAATGCCGAAAAGATTGAGCAATGATGGAGTTCAACTCCGGTGAGAAACGTGACTCCATTGGTTGTGTTGCAACACCCTGATACGTTACTTGAGTTTTAAGCTTTCGTCATGCTTATAAAGTGGTGACACAAAACCCTTAGGCTTCATCACATGCTTGCGATTCACCTTCATCCCCGTTCCAGGTAAGATTCTATTCTTGGGTTTGTGTAATTTATCCATTTTCTTCA
Organism: Ottelia alismoides; assembly: GCA_037367405.1. Lineage (NCBI taxonomy): Eukaryota > Viridiplantae > Streptophyta > Magnoliopsida > Alismatales > Hydrocharitaceae > Ottelia > Ottelia alismoides. The sequence continues at coordinate 179,783 of JAZKJV010003926.1, forward strand.
CTTTAATTCGTTCTTCATTTCACTCATCTGAACACACATAAACAATCACCATGAATCCATCTTCCATGCCTACCTTCTAGTAATCCATCTCAGCTCCTCCATCTTCCTGACAATGCGATGAATCCGTGTCTTAAAAACCATAACAAGTACGTGTAAATATGAATTAAAGATCATCTTTGATCAAAACCTCATTCATGAATAAAAATGCAATTTTATGCATCAAAAACATGTAAATAAATAAAAGAATAAAAATAAAGAAAAGAAAAGAAGATAGATTGTAGATATGTATATATGTACAATATAACTTATATAAAATAGATGTAGCAGAAAGATATATTTATATACCAAATCCTCGAGACCAAGTTAGCATGGATTGGTCGACAAACAAACTAGTAGGGGGAGATAAGGAAAGAAAACCGTAAAAATAAGTAATTATTAACTTCACACATTCTTCATTAACTATCAAATATTTATAAAATCTTCAAGAATTTTTTTTTAAATTAATTCATGTGAATATACTTTTCACCAAACAGTTTTTCTAATTATTTTTAAAAATGTATAGAAAAATAAAAATAAGATAAAATATTATCTTGTATATATGCCAAGAAATCCAACTTTCAAATTGTCAATTTTTCAACTTCCGAACATCATAACTATCTCATGCAAACTCCAATTTCACACTACTCACTTTTAAATTCATAAAATAATATTATCTAATTAATGAATGAGATTTCACAAAAATTGGAGTTCGTTCGCAAAAAGTCAGTATTTGGGACCTAATGATAATTGGGTTTCTGGGCTAATTATTTTATCTAAAGCATAATTTTTATAGTTTTAATCATTTTATAATTTTTAAATATTTTCTTGTCTTATATTTTAACCCTAAATTATTTCAGAATTTTTAACCTTATTTAATATTTTAAATAAATTAAAAACCCTAATTCATAGATGAATTTGAATTGTGTTTATTATACCTGTATTTATTAATATATCAAAACTAATTTATTAAAATCCATAAAAAATCACACATACTTTATTTATTATTCTAGTAATTAATAAAAATATAAAACTATTATAATACTTATTAAATTATTAAATAAAAATCAAAAGTCTAATTCTTAAGCATTATATATGGGACCTTTCAGATGAGGTGGGGGCTTTTCTGAAATTGTAGAAGCCACTGTGAATTTAGTAAAAACTCTATAACAATTTTGTAAAAGTATAAACTGTACATTGTAAAAAAAATGAATTTTGTAAAATATGGCATCCAAATTTAAATTAACATTTCCATCAAATATAATAATATTTTCATAATTTTACTTCACTATACATGTTGTGTTAATATTTATTGTTATATATATGAAACAAGAAATTGTAAAATATATTAGAAAGATGCTTAAATTGAGGGTAGCTCACCATATATATGGTGAGACCCCGCCTCATTTGAATTTCTCCGTATTATATATATATATTTAGTAATATTATATTTATATAACATAAATTATTTATTATTTATGAAAACTAATTATTCCATAATTTAAATAAAATAATTATTTGGATTTTCATTTTTTAGTCCTAATTAAAATATATCATCTATTATTTAATATATATTTTACACCATTTTCATTTTATTAGCCTACTTGGTTCTGACACATGTTAGCACTTGGGTAGTCTTCTCCAAGAACTGGGCAGTTGAAGTATGTTCCAAGGCCTATTGTTCTCCTAAGTTTACCCATGTCATTCTTCATTCTAAGTCCCATCTTAACCCTCCATCACGTCCTCCTAACATACTAGATACATGCCTACCCTAGGATTCACTCTAACCCTTCGCCACTTTGTTTATAAATTGAGCAAAACCTAGTCTGCTCAAACTAACTCCGGAACCCAGAAAAACTGCTTGATCTCCCTCCTTCCTCGCTTCATTCCAGCCGCCTCAGGAGGTGACAACGCCAAGGTACACCTACGTGTGAAGAAGATCTATCGGTGGAGACGTTCCAATGCCGCATCAGCCTTGCATCGCCGCCCTCGTGCGCGTTCAGCTCCAACAAAGACCGACCATTGAGCAACCATCTGAGGTAATATACCTCTTCTTCCCAGGTCATTCTCCATTTAGTCATTTGATTTCATCATTTCTCATGCCTAATTAGTCTAGTTAATCACATGATTAGATCCTTTTAATCACCATCTCAAATTACAGTCTAAGATCACTTTTAATTCCATCTCAAAATCAGATCATTTCCATCTGATATTCCTCTTATTGGAAACCATTGATGAACTACCAAGAACATTTAATCATTTCAGCTAATTCTCTTGGGAATCAAGCAAATCAAGTCGCAATTGCAGGTTTAAGTGAGCATTTGGAGAGCCGCCTTCATCATCAACCATCTGGAGTTCATCACATCCACCTTGATTGCATAGACCAGTTGCAGAGCATCATCCAGGTCTTCAAACCCTAGTCGACGTTCAAATCCTCCTCCATCTCGTTCTCACACCATAGGTGAACTCGAAGGGATGGGAGATCCCTTTTTGCCCTACCAAGGATGCACTTCATCTGTGAACCACCGGAGAAGGATTATTTGATGAAATTGTCGTCGCCCTTAATGGTGGGGAAGAATGTTGAACCAAGCGACGTGCAGAATCACGATGCGTGTCCAGACGATCCAGATCAACCGGGATCATCTAATCGTGACCGTCCAATCGTGAAATGGTAGTGAAATTGCATACTAAGTCTAGTCATTTTCTAGAATTCATCCACGCCTACAAAGATTCTTGATATTACATTTAGGTCCTCACACAGGGACCTAAATTTAATAAAAACTTGTTTTCTTTACATTTTAATCCCTACTAGGGCCCAAATTGCAAACTCTTTTCTTTTGTTTTCTTTACAATTCTACCCCTGCACTGTGTGGACATGAACACTCTAGAGACATTATTTTATTATCAATTTTTCTTGGGTAGTTTCATAACTACCGCAACGATGTTTTGTTACATTTTCAAAATTTTTCATCGCGTATTTGATTTTATTTGATTTTTTGAACTTCGCATCCATTTTTGGTTTTGCTTGAGTTTTCTCTTCGAGCATGTTGCTCTAGTGTTCTTTTCATGGATCTACTATATAGTATCAATATACATATTTCTACCACCTATCACTATATTGTAGATAACCTTTGTTTCGAAAAATATCACCTTGAAAAATTAAATAAAAATTAGAAATTAAAAAATCAATAAAAATCACAAAATAAAAAGATTTTCTCTCTTTCCTCAAGAAGAAATTAAAATCACAAAAATAACACTTTTTTATCAAAAAAAGAAGTATTGCTATTCTACTTCCTCGAGTTTGACCCAGGGACGTTTACCTAGTTAATAATTAATGTAGATAAAATAGGAAAGAGCTGCTTTATTCACTTTTCTCTCTCTCTCTCTCACTCTCTCCTATTTGATTTTTGTTTGATTAACCAAGTCTCTCTTCACGGTTCACTACACTAACATTCTGCATTTCGTAATTGCAAGTCAGGCTCGGTTATTAAAATGGTGTCGTTGCCGGGGAAGCATTAGCCATATTTTGATTTTTGTTTTTTTTATTTTTCTTTCTTCTCATTTTCTTGGTTTTTCTCGAGTCTTCTTTGTTTTTCTTGATTTCCTTTGATTTTTTAACGACTTTTCAAGTTTCCTTGATTTTCATGATTTTTTGCTGCTTATTCGAGTCTTATATTTTTCTTGATTTTTCTTTGATTTTCTTGATTTTTATGCTTTTCTCGATTTCTTGTTGTGTTTGCTGATGATTTTTGTAGGGACTGCAGGAGTGGCCTATTTCTTAGGAAATTTACTCAACTAGGAGTGCAGATGATGGCTTCTTCTTTACGAGTCGATTGGAGAGGCATAGATAGGAAGCAATCGCAAAAATTTTCTACATATTTTTTTTTGTTTTCTTTTGAGAGACGGCGCTTGCCCATTTTTTCTGTTTTTATGAGAGAGGAAGGGGCACCTGCCCATTTTGATTTTTGTTAAAGAGATCAACTAAGGACATCCCGACTTGTAGACTAGACTTGAGATTTCTTCAAGGTTTGTTTCGCTAGGTGCCGGTGCACTTGAGAGACCTCACTGGGGGTTTTGGTTTTCTATTGATTTACTTTATTCACATGATTTCGTGGATCTTAGAGTTGCGTGCTTGTTTTATTTGATGAATAAAGGTGAAACCTATCTCCGTAATCCACACATATGCGTAGTTCACAGATTTGAAAAATTAATTCATTCTTACGCTTGAGCTATTGGTTTAGGATTCGGTTTTCATTGCTTTTGCATGCATTAGCCTAGGTTTACAATTTCTGTATGGTCACTTATATGTAGGTTGTTGGTGCAAGGTAAGATCTCCATCTCTGCATGCATCATTGTTTTCCATCGCATTCCATGATTCTCCCTCCGTGAGACATATTTTGAAAATTAAAAAAGAACCGACGTCCCATTAGATATTTTTGAAAATATCTAAAAAGGTGGAAACCCTCAAAAAATATTCTCTTTGAAAACTTGATAAAAATAATAAACTACATGAACTTTAATTTGTATTGGGAGAGTAAACCACTCATTGTATTCAGGTACACTCCATACAGAGTGGGTAAGGACGATGCCTTATGTATTAGAGCCCAAAATCCCTAGACTTGTGCCTTAAGTACTTGTGCATCACTTTTCGGTGCATGGTTGCAACTATAAGCAGTGTGCCTCCGACCTTAGAAAGTCGTTTTGATGTACTCATGCCTCACAGTCAACTTTGGGCCTACATAACGCAGCAGCCTGGGCTTATGGTACCACTGTTTGGGGGGTTGTATGCGTGTACGTTGGGTGACATGGCGACATCCTCTATAAGTTTGCTTTATACAATAGATTGATTACCAAAATAAAATTGAAAAGATAAAAGACCAAACTCTTACGGTCTCCACCGTGTGCAGTTGGTTAATCTGGGGTTTACATTTGTTTGTATACAAGGTGCATTATTATGTGTCTTATATGCATTCATACTCGTGTTATTGACTTGATTTTGCATTCTCTCACATACTTCCTTTTGATATCGAAGATGCTGATTAGGCGGATTTTGCGCTTAGATCTGTGAGCTTTCGAGGATCCACCGTCCGTCTTATGCCTTCACAGACTCAGGATGACCCTCTTTCGGAGTTAGTCCCACTTAGTCATGAGGAGAGTCAGACCCAAACTACCTTGCCTCCCAGCCTTTCAGTGAAGGCAGACCCCTGCCTTAATTTTTTGTCTATTTCTCATGAATGTTTTTCACTGAGTTCTTATGAGACTTTTTCCTTCCCAGAGGATTCGAAGATCATGGCTAGAGGGAAGGGACCAGTCGAGGATCGAGTTGTTGAGGATAGATAGACTGATGAGAGACGTCAGGATGGTAGACCTGATCTAGCTTCGGATATCACTGAGGGGATTCTAGATACATTGCAGTAGATGAGTTTACATATCAGAGATCAGTGTAGAGCCCAAGATGAGCTTAGAGATGAGATCATTGCACTGAGAGAAGGAGCCGGGAACTCACCACCTCCTACCGTGGTTCCCGCTACTTTGAGATATGAGTCTGACCCTGGAGCTAGGACGCTACACCATTGGATTAGGTTACCACCGAATCAAGTGTCATATGAGTTGAGATCGTCCTTCATTTCTTTACATCTTAAGTACTATGGGAATACTATAGACAAGTTGTTTACCTTTTCACATCAGTTCGATATGATTTGTGGTACAATTAGATATCCAAGAGTTACGCAGGAGGCCATACGCCTAAAATCCTTCCTCTTTGCCTTAGCAGATTGATGAATCTGTGATTGATCACTCTTAAAGTTGAAAATAGAGTCTTGTTCTGGAGCAATTAGCTTTATATTACAACTTATGTTGCATAATTAGCATTCATGCATGCATGAGTAATATCTGCATTTTAGCATTCACATTTGCATTAAATAAGAAGCTCAATTCACTTATAAATATTCACCATATTTCACCTTTTTGTATATATTTTATATTAACTCCAAATCCAATAAAATCAACTCTATAGTGTACATATTACTAACACTAATAAAAGGAAAATACCAAAGATTTCTAACTTGAATAATTACCCAATAAAATCCCAAACCCAATTGGAGACCTTAGACCTTAGAATGCACATATCTCTCTCATACAACCTCTGATCTAGGTCTACTCACTTTTAAATTAATACACATTTAGATACTTCAAAATGAGACCAATTTCATTTAAATCGGAGCTCGTATGTAAAACTTGGATTTTGGGACCCCATTGTACACTATTTGTATGTACATTTGTACCCTTGTATTTTAGTACTCTATTTGGCCTCATTTCCATTTTTGTTCAACATGAAACATGTAGATCTCATCGAGATTTACAACTTTCATGTTTTGAGTTTTTCTAAATTCGGCCATCTTATCTCCCTTATCTCACATTTTTCTTTCAGCCATCTAGAGCAGGCCACGTGGCACCCTCTGGTTGCGCCACACAGCCCGTTTATAATGCACCATGCGCCCCTCTTTCCCCACCGTCCGATGGCACCTTGTCTTTCTAAATCCTAGCCATCCACGCCGCATCAAACCTCGACCGCCCGATCAAGGCCCATATCGCATCTGGGTCGCTCACCAGCGCCCTCGTCTCATTGCGCCTGCGCACTCCACAGCCACCCGATGGCCTCCCCTTCTTCAGATCCAAGCCGCTCATCCCTGACTCAATGCCAACCCTTGGATCATTGACCAGATCTCACAACGGCCACTCATTTCCGCCTCCACCACCTAGCGCCACGTGGTTCTCCATGTGCCACCCATTCATTCTCCCTCCATATCTGGGCCCTCCATACCACATCGTCTCTCCACCTTTCGATTCAACCCCAGATCTCATCAAGACTGCACGTCAGCGCCTTATCCTCCTCTCTCCATGTGGCACGCTCATGGCCATTGGATCTTCGGTATGATGATTAGATCTCACCCACTCATCTTCCATTCAATCACCGCCCTTCAATCCGTCGCATGATCTAATCTCTGTCATTCATTAGCACCATGCTTCCATCACGACACATGGCTCCCCTTGCGCCCTTCGATCTCAACCCCCGGACCTAATCCTACCTGTTCCGGCGTGCCCATCTCCTGACAGTTGGATCGCGAGATCCAATGGCCATGACATCTTCTTCTTCCTTTGAAAGATCCTCGCGTACGTCTCCCACTTTGCCTACTCGTCGGCCCCCTTCCTATTTTCTCCACCATTTTGATTGAAAAGAGAGAGAGAGCTCCGACTATCTGTAGGTGACAACAACCGAGAATCACCGTCGAGCCACGACCTCCGACCATGGCGAAATCCAAGGTGGTCTCAACCACTTTGTCGTAGCATCCCTCACAGGAAGATGCTCCAGCTTCGAAGGACTCCGCAACCCTTCTTGAAGCCAGGATGGAGGCCGCACACCGCAGCCCCACCTTCGGCGTTAATACAAGTAAATCTTCTATCTTTGTCTTTGTCATTTTATTTTTTATCTAATGATTTTTTTTCTTGTTCTTCATTGCATTCTCACCATCAATTTATTCAACAAATCACAATCAACACACACACACCTTTTCTTCATTGCATTTTATTTGTTGTTTACATAAAAAATACAAAAAAAATATAAAAAAATTTTAAAAAAGAAGAAACAGCAGGAAGCAGCAGCATCACCCATCACCGCCGCCTCCCCATTTGGCCGAGCTCCCCCTCCAGCTGCGTCCACCCCCAAGCACCACTGCCTCCGCTCGCGATGCCCTGACTGCGACCGCGCCAGCTGGTCGACCCCTTGCGGCGCCCAGTCCCTACAGCCGCATGTCCCAGCAGCACCAAGCTCCGCCGGGCGCGCGACGCTCCAACCTCCAGACCAACCGCCGTGCGCCACCAACCCTTGGTTGCCGCCCCCTACGAGCAGGCCGCGCGCAAGACCACTTTCCGCCCCGCACCCATCAGCTGTGCGTGGCCACACACTGCCCAACACCTCGCGGCGGAGCGCACAACTTGCCCCAGTTCTCCTGCCGCTGCTCGCCTTCGCCTTCTAGCGCCACGTGCCCCGCGCGCACGGCCCTCGCGCAGTGGCATCCACCGCCCCGCACCACGGCGCTGCGCCTATCGATCCCTGCTGACATCGTGGCCCACCAGGTCGCACTTGTCTGTGCCGCTTTGAGCAACGCCACCTAGATGCATGTCCCCATGCCAGTCACGCGTCACCACCGCCACATGTCAGACGCGCCGACTGCGCTGCCCCTGCACCCCTGCATCTCCGCCCGATCTCCAAGGTCGCGTGAGCCCGCCCGTGCGGTGCCGCTGCTCGTGCCATTATCGTTGAGGTCGCACACACCTGCGGCTGCCCGCTGCGCAGCCATCCGCGATCTCCGCCACCCTAGCCAGTCCCCCACCTTGCGTCTACCCTAGCGGTATAGAAAGAGGTGGGTTCCTTTGTGGGAACACACATAAGGTTTTTATTTTTTTGTGAAAATTGCGTGTTCACCCCTTTAAGTTTCTTTATTTGCAAAAGTGCCCATGTGCACAGTTTGTCTGTTTAATTTCAATTTCTATATTGCGAAGACTCCCCTGTCTTTAAGCATTAAATTGGATAGCCATCTTGCATCATTTATTTTAATTAAAAATAGCATTTTGCAGAGCATTCAATCTTCATCTCCTGGCTATTTATTTGCATTTTTGTGAGCATTTGATATTTTATTAAAAATCAGAGTTTGAAATTCAGTAATATTTTACCCATTTAAGCTGTGAAATTTGTACAGAAGTATTTCTTAGTCTAAAAATTGTGAAAAAATTGTAGATGATGCCTCTAAGTTCTCTTTAATTACTATCCAAGTTTCATTGAAATTGGAGTTGTCTTTTGCATAGAGTAAATTATAGAGTGAATATTATAATTGATTTTTAGTTAAATCCACAAAGACCATTTTTGAGAAATTTCAATTCTCCTGTATTTCATATTGAAATATCTATTTGTTATAGTTCTTTTTAAGGATAATTTTATTTCGTAGATTTATTATGAATTAAATACTCACAGTCTCTCTATTTTCAGTAAAAAAATTCATAAAAAATCATAAAGTGTCAAAAATTCCAAAAAATTAGGGTAGCTTAATTTCATCATACTTCACTTCTAGTATTTTTTCATAATCTTTGCATTTCCTTTGACGAAAAATTACATAAAAACCCTAAAAAAGTTTGCATTTTTCATTTGTGCATTTAAAATCCAAAAAATAAAAAAAATATATTTTGCATTCATTGTTGGATTAAGTTTTTAGGAAAAATATAACTTGGCTGATTTGAGTTAATTTCACATTAAAATTAAATTTAGCTAAGTCGGTTATTTTCTTGTTAACTTAATTAAATTCGTATTTGCATTTTGGCATTTCTATTGCATAAAAAAATTAAAAAATCCACTTGGAAAACCACGATCTCATTCATCTATATTGATCCTGAGTTGTTCCTTTGCCTCATTAAGTCGACTCGGGGGCTTGCCCTGGTTAAACAAACATAAAATCGTACATTAATTTCATTCAACGATTCATAGATCCGTGCGGTTATTTTTTTATCGATCCGGATTTATCTGACTACAACGAAATCGTTAATTTGATAACATTAAAAAGGGTAGATTCTGGAAAAATCAAATGGCATCGTTGCCGCGGAGGCATGGCTTAGGTTAATTTTTAGTAAATTTTGAGTGTTTGATTTTCCATCCGAGGGTAGTCTGATTCTCGGCTTTTCTTGTTAATATTTCTCTGTTGTGTATTTTATGTCGTCCCTTATCAGGCCTCAATTTATTTTCATGCGAGGAAAACGAGGAGTCGAAGGTGTTTCGAGGAGCTTGCATTTAAATATTTTGAGTGATTGTGAGGACTTGTAATTGTTGTCATTTTTCATTATTTTTGCAATTTTCCAGCGGTTCCAGTTTGGGTTCTCACGCGTGTAAAGATAGTGGAAACGTGTCCCCATGTGTTGTGTGGATTTTTTTTCGTAGAATAGGCTTGCACTTGCGGCTCTTAGAGATACTTTAGGACTTGCTTGTGCTCATAAAATTTTATGACCACACTGCACACATAAAGTGAAGGGATCACTGTAAGTCATCTCTACTTTGCATTCATCACTATTTTATCTTGCATCGGCTTTTCTCGACTCCTTCCCCTTGGTTTTTTAAACTTAGGATAAAAGGAGATTGGGATTGGACGATAGGCGTGCTTTGTGGTTGGATTAAATCAGTAATCACCTAACTTAAAATCGGGACTGCTATACAAAATTGACCAACAAAATCAATAAAATCGGAAATTCGATTTGCGGGACTTTAACCCGATCTTGTTTTCAGGCTGAATGAGGGTACTAGAGTGTGTGAGCACCCTAGGGTAGAGCCAAAAATCCCCGCCTTCCATATCACGTACCCTGATCCAAGCAAATATCATCGGCTGAGCTTTGGGTTCAACTGACCAGCACCAAGTAGCCTCCGCCTACTCCGGTAGGTAGATAGGGGCGAAATTGTGGTGCACCGCGACAAGTTGCTAGTAGCCTCTACCTGCTCCGGCAGGTAAATAGGGGCAAAGATAGAGCCTTATCAGCCTCCGCCTACTATGTAGGTAGATAGGGGCAGGTCCTTGAACTTTTGGCTGGTGATAGGAGCGGAGAAAGGAAGGGTATTGGTATCTTAGGCGATAGGTTAAATAGGGGAGATGCATCCGACTATTAGCCGACTCCCCTATAGGTCGCGTAACCTTTGCTACTTATCTAATAAATTTACACTTAAAATCAACAAGATTAATCTGACTCGGTTTCGAGTCCTCCACTGTGTTGAGTGTGAAAATACAGGGTTTGGATTTAATTGCTAGCTTCAGGTAGGAGTAAAATCCTATCTTACACTTAGAACTCCCGATTCTTCTTCTCGCCATCCAAGATGACTGACTGGGGGATATCTACTCCCGATTTGCCAATCTTTCTTTGAGCCCCCCACGAAGCTCATCTTCACCGGCCCAAGTGCAACTTGGGCCAACCCGAGCTCATGACCCTCTTGAGTTCGGGATCCCTCAACCCCAGGGTGGTTACTCTCAAACCAACCCTTTTCTCTCCTCTGATCTCACCGAGGAAGACCATTGCCTCAGTAAGAATCCCTTCCTTGATATGTCCTCTAACGAATATCATCTTCTTTACCCAGGAAAAGAGGACAAAATTCTGAAGAAAAACCCTGACGACAAGGAACACACGAGGACCCCATGATCCAAATCCTTGCCCGGCTAGCTAGAGCCGAGAAACTAAATGCAGAACTGATGGCTAGGATGGGACATGTGATTGATGCTGAAGGAATTGATCGACTCATGGTAGACGCCTACAATCCTACAGAGAATGAAATATATAGCTGGCTAGTACCTGAGGTTCCCCCTGAAGCATTCGAGCTGAAGCCCCACTTTCTGAGCTTGCTACTAAAGTTCAACGGGAATGACAATGAAGAATCTTATGCCTTCCTTAGAGACTTCGAGCTGGTTTGCAACAACCTTAGTCACCCTAGGGTTGGGCAAGATTACATCAGGCTGAAGGTCACCCCGTTTGCCATAGGAGATAAGGACGCACATTGGTTGAGAAATCTCAGGGTGAGATGTACGACCTGGATGCAGTTCAAGAACCTTTTCTTGAAGAAGTTCTACCCAGTCAGTAGGACTAATCAGATGAGAACCAAGGTCGCGACTTTCTCCCAGGGACCCGATGAACCATTCCATGAAGCCTGGGACATATTCAATGACTTAACGTAGAAATTCCCTTGCCATGGCATTACAAAAGCGATCTTAGTACATACCTTATTCTATGGCATGACCCCGAGATGCAGGGGTTAGTGATTGTTGCCTGTGGAGGAAGCTATTTGAACAAGAACGAAGACGTCGTATGGAAGATCCTGGAGCAGATGGAGGAAAAAGGCAGATCTCAGGCCACCAGGGCCTATCAGTTGTCTTCTTCAAGCCTATCCAACGAGACAACTAGGAGGACTGTAGCGGATCTAACGGACGACCTCATCCCCAACATGGGGATAATAGCAGACAAGTTAACCATGGTCGAGTAGATTCAAAAGAGGATCACTGACCTTGAGGCACTCTCGCGATTGCCGAAACAAGTAGAGGAACTCACTGAGAAGGTAGCCAAGATACGACTACATGTCCCTTCTGCACCACCTGTACCAGTACACCGAGTTCATCTTGTACAGGAACATGCACCGGGGCCTCAGAGTAGCTGGGTAGAGGAGCAGACATACACTAAGCAGGACAAGCACGCGCCCCCACAAGTGGAGACAAGATATGAGGAGCCTCCGCAGGTGTTCGAGATCAACGGGATATGGTATAGTCATGACCCTGTCGGCAGACAGTCGGGGATAGGGAACGGTCAGCCACACCGACCTTCCCTAGCTTACCAGGAAAACAGCTCCGTCCCCACACCGCGCTTCGTACAGTCCCGACCCGGACAAGGGTACCAGCCTCAGCTGCACCAGCAGCAGCGCATGTTCCACTAGGGACAGCAGGGCCCTCCACCACCTTCCCATCAACAGCAGTACCGGCACGGCCAACATGGCCAATACAGGAATTCATCCTCGAGTCAGCACCAACAAGCCTAGCCCACAAATGAATTGGAGTCCTTCACCTTGGCGATCCAGTCTCTGGCTGATAGAGTCCAACAGATTCAGAATGACTACCTAGATATGAGAACCGATTTGAATCATGTCTCCCGTACCCAAGACAAACAGATGGCGCCAAAGACAACGATTCCCTCCCAGGTTCAAGCCAACCCAAATAGCTTGAATCAAGGCCAGAATTGACCACGAGATCAGGTATACTATTCAGATAACTCTTTATCTGAACATGAGATCCTTTCGTACGATAATGTCAATTTAATGTCCCTCAGGAGCGGAAGGACTGTGATCGTACCTGATCGGGCACAGACACCGAAGGAAGATGCCACCAAGTCTCTACCTGAGGAGAACTTTGAGGTAGAGGAGAAGCACCACCACCACCACCGGCAGAAGAAGAGGACTTCTAAGTCCTCGAAGAAGCAGGAGAACCGCATCAGCAGTGAGTTTGGTGAGAGCGATGAAGAGCGCCCACCTCCATCTAAGGAGGAAATCCCAGCAGTCGCGGAAGACGCATCACCGGTTTTGCAGCATCAATTTCCTTTTAGTCTAAGTCAGAGTCTGAGTCCGTCTAAGTGTCAGAGTCATGTACAAAACTCAGTCCCCGATTTCAATAAAAATCTTTCGGTTTCAGAATTTGAGTTAGCATCAATAATCCCTTTCCCCCGAGATCTTAAGGGTGGAAAGAAGAAAACTCAAAAAATACAAAAGGATGACCCTGAGATGGTAGAGTTTTGTAATAAATACATCAAGGTCACAATCCCTTTTGGCAAGTATGTAGATATGACACCTGCATTCTAGAAATACCTTAAGGTGGGATGCACACCTACTAGGGACAACAGGAAGACCAAAAGCCGTGTTGAGAAACATGTTCTATCAGTAGCCACTACTTGCACAATAAAGAATGCGTATCCGAGGAAACGAAGAGACATGGATGCACATTATGTGGTGAGTCATGTCGATGATACTGCGTTTGCACGCACTCTCCTTGACAACGGATCCTCAATTAACATGATGCCTACAACCCTCAATGAGAGGCTTAATCTCGGACCTCTTAGGAAATCTAGGGCCTTACTTCAGTTTGCAGATAAATCAACCAAGAGGTCCCAAGGAGAATTAAGGAACGTTGTCATCAAAGTCGAGGGTCAGGAATACATGGTGGACGTTACAATCCTTGATATGGAGACCCCTCGCAATTGGAAAGACTCCCAGATCATATTAGGAAGGTCCTTCCTCAGAAAAACAAGGGCCTTGTTTGATTACAAGATTGGGACAATTCAGTTCCAATCTCCTGACAGAGATGAGGAACTTGAGATGAAGCAGACTAGATGGCGGAGGCCAGATTCAGAATCCAGCACCGAGTACTCTTCGTTCCAAGTAGATTGTATTCATGTAGACATCGTGGGGCCATTGAGACAGAACCTAACTAGCACCAATGAGTCCCTCTTCTCTGGAGAAGATCTTGTGCATGAGTCAGTTTGCAAGATCCTTAGAAATGAGTATAGCGCAGAATGTGCATCCCCCTACATCTTCGATGACTTAGAGGCCCAGCTTGGGTTGTCAGTCCTTCCCTCTTTAGGAAAATTAGAAGATGAGGATGATGAGTCGGACGTGGCTTTTGCTGATTGCTTGGAAACCTTTGACGGTCCGACTCCAGAGCCGAACGAGTTGGTAGCAACAATTTTACGGACAGATCCAACCACTACCAACACAGAGCCAATTCGATTGAGCTAGACTTCCTTGATGATCACACCTTACCTAAGCTCAAACCTTATCCCACAATGCATAAGTATGCCTTCCTTGCGAGATAAGAGAAGAAGTATCCGTTCATCATCAGCTCGAGATTGACCAAGGAGCAAGAATCTCGCTTGCTAGAGATCCTAGAGAAAAACCGCAAGGCGAAAGGCTAGAGCATCTCCGATCTCCACAGGATAAATCCCACTCTGTGTTCGCAACATATTTACATGGAAAATGAGGCTAAACCCTCTCATGAATTCCAACGTCGGTTGAATCCAAATTTATGAGAGGTAGTGAAGAAGGAGATAGAGAAATGGTGCGATGCGGGTATTATTTATCCCATATCCGACTCCAAATGGGTAGCTCCAATCCATGTTGTCCCAAAGAAGTCGGTAATTCAGAATACCACCAATGAAGACAGAGAGGAGATCATGACACGAGTACCCACGTCGTAACGCGTCTGTGTGGATTACAAATGCCTGAATGCTGCGACGAAGAAGGATCATTTATCCCTACCATTCATCGATCGGATCTTAAAGAGATTAGCGGATATATTTCTGGTTTTTAGACGGGTTCTCGAGCTACAATCAAGTAGCCATAGCTCCTGAGGACCAGGAGAAAACCATGTTTACATGCCCCTTTGGTACCTATGCCTTCAGGCGCATGCCCTTTGGGTTATGCAATGCTCCTGATACTTTTCAAAGGCGCAGGCTTGCTGTATTCGTCAAAATGGTCGGTGAATTTCTGGAAGTCTTCATGGATGACTTCTTGGTCCACGGCGATTCATTCGATTCCTGTCTTAGGAATCTGGACCGAGTCCTCAAGAGATGTTGTGAGGTCAATCTGGTGCTCTCATGGGAGAAAAGTCACTTCATGGTGACGGAGGGCATTGTATAGGGGCATGCCATCTCCAAAAGTGGAATGGAGATTGACCCTACCAAGGTGGACGTGATCGGACGACTCCAGCCACCAACCAACGTAAAACAGTTGCGGTATTTCCTCTAGCATGTTGGATTTTATCAAAGATTTATCAAGGATTTCTCTAAGATTGCTCGACCGCTAACTGAGCTTTTAGGCAAGGACATGGAGTTCATTATTGATCAGAGATGTCTTGAAGCCTTTAAGAAATTACAAGGAATGATCATGGACGCCCCGATCCTACAAGCCCCAGATTGGTCTCTGCCTTTTGAGATCATGACGGACGCCTCAAACTTTGCTGTTGGGGTTGTGTTAGGACAGACGAGGGATGGTGTCTCGTTCGCCATACACTACGCAAGCAAAGTGCTTGATACTACTCAGCGTAACTATACAATAACGGAAAAGGAGATGCTTGCGATAGTGTTTGCCTTGGATAAATTCAGATCTCACTTAATCAGATCCAAGGTAGTTGTGTTCACAGACCATATAGCACTACGATACTTAATGGAAAAGAAGGATGCAAAGGCACGTCTTCTTAGGTGGATTCTACTTATCCAGGAGTTTGATTTGGATATTCGTGATTAACCTGGAAAGAAGAATGTAGCAGCTGATAACCTCTCCCATCTTGAGGATCTTAATGCTTCGGATGATACAGCGATTCGAGACTTCTTCCCTGACGAGTCGATTTTTGTTGTCGACTCACTCCCATGGTACGCCAATATCGTGAACTATCTTGTCTCCAAGAAAGTTCCTGATGATTGGCCCAAGAGCCACATAGACCGACTGAAGTCATATTCGAGACATTACCACTGGGAGGATCCGATCCTTTTCTTTGAAGGACCGGATTGTGTCTGGAGACGATGTAATCCTCAGGAGGAATATCAGAGAGTCCTTTCTTTATGCCACAGTCTGGAGGCAGGAGGACACCACTCCGAGAAAGAGGATCGCATGGAAGGTTCTTTAGTGTGGCTTATACTGGTCGACCTTATTTCGCGATGTGATCACATTTGCGAAGTCGTGCCTAGTGTGCCAGAGAATGGGAGGAACCATTGGTTCCAAGGATGAGATGCCGATGCATCCTGTCATCATTTGTGATGTCTTTGACGTCTGGCGCATCGAATTCATGTGCCCATTCCCAGTCAGACACGGATTCGAGTATATCCTTCTGGCAGTAGACTATCTATCAAGGTGGGTGGATGCTTTCCCAACTCGAGCCGTAGATAGCAGGACTGTCTGTAAATTCATTAGAGATCACATCAGCTCTAGGTTCGGGATCCCCAAAGTGTTGATATCAAACAAGGGTAGCCATTTTGTGAATAGAGATGTGAAGAAGGTCTTGAAGGATTACGACATCGAACATTGTGTCTCTAGTCCTTACCACCCACAAACCAATGGCTTGGCTGAGGTCTCGAATAGGGAGGTGAAAACCATATTTCATAAGCCTGTCCGTCCAGAATAGAAGGACTGGTCTCAGATCTTGGATCAAGTCCTATGGGATTATAGGACATCTTACAATACACTATTAGGAACCTCCCCATTCCGGATGGTATTTGGGAATCCGTGCCATTTGCCCGCAGAGTTAGTGCACAAATCAGAATGGACAATCATAAAGGTCAATTGGAACACACACCTAAGTAAGAAATAGAGAGAAATGGATCTGAATGAGCTTATGGAACTTAGAAACCGAGCATATGACAACAGTTTAGTGTATAAGGACAAGGTGAAGCATTGGTATGATAGATATATCAGATGAAAGACCTTTGTTCCTGTACAGAAGGTATGGTTGTTCAATGCAAGGCTGAAGGTTTTCCAAGGCAAGCTGAAATCCAAGTGGATGGGCCCATTCATTGTCTGTGATGTGCATGATAGTGGATGTGTTGAGATCTCAGATCTCACAGATGATGCACAAACATTCTTAATCAATGGACAATTGTTGAAGCACTTCACCGAACCCAATGAACAGTTAGTCCATGTTGAGATGATTGTATTCATGTGCGAGACAAATTCAACAGATACACATAGAGCCGCACATGAGACCTTGCAGCAGTGAACTCTCGCCATCAGCAACATCTAGAAAGATTCCGACCGCGATCTTTGTATATACCAACCATTCATGTACATTCTTCCCCTCCCTCCCGTGACTCTAATCACTCACCCCAACTACATATATTTTCATATACGACCATACTTAGGATGACCAGATCCTAAGTATAGAGGGGGAGAGTCACTAGAGTCCATTCACTATACATCCTCCATATCACATCGGTTCTCATACCACTTCCGTCCTATACTTAGGTTGACCTGAGCCTAAGTATAGGGGGGACCGATGCCCATCTTGTATATATATTCATCCACTTCCCCTCTTGACCTCGTCCACCCCGTTTTTGATCTCCTTATACACTTAGGCTGCCAGAGCCTAAGTATAGGGGGCAGGACAACTTCTATACATTTTTGTTCTTTCAGCTCTCCTACGCTTAGCACGAGCTATGTCTTTTTCCTCGTTTTTCATGCTCTGAGGACATAGCACACGCTAAGTATAGGAGGCGTGTATATATTACATATATACTTTACCCATAGCTCGTACTTTTACGTATTTTTGCATAAACTATACAATAATTCCTGGGATTGGTAAAAATAGAGAAATTTTTTTGTAAAATACATGTATACTTGTATAATTTGTATATTACTTATAAAACTTTAAAAAATTTTAAAAAAAAATATTTAATAAAACTCAAAATCAAAGGCTTCTTATTTACCCGTGCATATCATCTCTGCACCTGAAAAGAAAGAAAAAGAATATTGCATATACATAGCATGTCATCTACATCTCATCTGCATATTTTGTATATGTAATGTGAAAAGCTAGTGGGCTCTGAACCAAGTTATGAATAGATGTTGAGGGAGGACTTGATATGACTTAATCCACCTAATTTCAGAGGAACCTTATAGGAATTGAAGTTAATATTCCTCAGGTCAAGTGACTTAATTCTTTAAGTCCGCAACTCTATGTTCACATGTCATCTTGATTAGTCTAAGTTGAATATCTCGTGCACACGCATGATTCTTATAGACAATAACCTAACTTGGACAAGCACTATGCACGTAGCTCTTCATTGACGAGGTGGTGAGGAAGTAGAATCCTTTAGCTTGGAGTAGCACACGGGTGATGAATCCACGATTCATCATCTCAATATCTTGATCTTAGCAAAATCCCCGAGTGAAGTCTCAAATTAATGTCTATAAAATCAATAAATTAACAAAATGACTCTCTTAAATAAAACACACTAATTATGTTATATTAGATTGTACAAAATAAATTAACAAGAAAAAGCTGCAAAATAAAGGAGTTTCTCACCTATAAATAGCCCAAAACTTCATGTATTTTAATAATTTCATTTCAATTCCTTTTGGCTAATTCTTTCTCTGACTTTTTCATAAAAAATGTATGTAAAAATACAAAATATAAAATAAATTTTACCTCAAATAAATGCTCCTAAATCCCAAAGATAAAAGCCGTAAAATCCAACTTCCCAGCCAAATTCCCGCTCCATATAAACTCCAAATTGACCGATTTACTTTTAGAATTCAAGTTAGAAAATTATTTATCCAACAGAAGTAGTTTCATTAAAATCAGAGCTCATTTGCAATAGTTGGGTTTTGGGACCTATATGTACATTGTATATTATGTATATATTCCTTCTTTCTTCATTTTTTAATTTATCTTTCTTTATTAGTAAAAAATTCAAAAAAATCATTGTTGTGTTGAATTTTGATTCTAGTATTTTATTGTATTTTTCTATTGTAAATATCTCTTATTTCTAAAGAAAAAATATATATATAAATTTAAAAAAGCAAACCAAAAAATGTACATGTTGTATGTCTTGCTTTGTAAATTCTCTACTATTTTTCTTCTCTTTTGTTTTATTGTATTTAAAGTAGCCTACTTTATTTTATTTTATTTCCATTCTCTACAATAACCACCATTCAACTCCACCATTCAACCAAACTTTCTAACTTCTAATTCAACCCCATTTTTTTAAACCTTCGACGACTTTAATAACCTCTTATTTTCTCTCTTTATATACATTCCATTCTCCTCATTTTTTCCTTTGATCCATCTTTATGTGAGGAGAGCCTAGTTCCCAGAGTTGAATCGGTGACAGTGACGCAACCGCGGTCGTGCGACGGCAGCCCTCTCTCCGGTGAGATCCGTTGGCTTTTTGGCCAACATCGCAGCCGCATCCGTGCGCTGCTCGAGCTCATCGCTCATCGACGATTCGAGCGAAGATCGTGATCTCGTGAGAAAAATATAGGTGCCGTCTCCATCGTAGGCAAGTTTATTTTCATCTTGTCATTTTTTTATATTTGCAATTTTTTTAGCACATCACATCTAAACCACCATCACCCCACTCCATCATCATCATCATTTATTTATCACATCATCTTTATCACCCCTCAATCATATGAGCATTTGATTATTTTCTATTTAAAAAAATTTTAAAAATTAAAAAAATCTAAAAAAAGAATTATATTTTACAACAACAAAAAAAACAAAAACAAACAAATTAAAAAAAACAACGGTGGGCATCACCGCCACCGGCCCCCCTTTCTCCTCCACCGCCACCGGCGTCCCCACCCTCCTCGGCTGTTGCCCCCAGCGGTGGCATCCTCCGCCTGATTTGCGTGCAGCAGCCCGTAGGGGCGGACCCAGCTGCTCCCCTCAGCAGGCCTCCTCCTCATGCAGGTCTGCCCCCTCCCACCCCCCATGGTGCTCCATCTCCACGCCGCCTAGCAGCGGCGCATCTCCGCCACTCCGCCTTCAGTCGCGCGGCGTCCGTGCGCCGGCGTGGCTGCGAGAGCGCCCCCACCACCCCCACCACCTTCTTCCGCGGCCTCCACCAATCATCGGTCGCCCCTCCACCGCGCGGCCACCAGCTCGCCACCAGCCCTCCTCCACCCGCTGTTCTCCAATGACACATGCGTATCCAGCCTTCCTCCGCCACGATTTCGCCCCGACTGCGTGCACGGCCGCGCGACTCCGCCGCCCACCCAGCCTCCTGCAACCCCTAGCCTTCCACGCCAACGAAGAAGAAGAAGGTCATTTTTTATTGTAAAAATTGCAAGTTTTCCTGCATAGTTTCTGTAATTATAAAGGCCCCTGTACATGTTTGTGTTGTTTGATTTTAATTTCTATTTTGCGCGGACACTCTTGTGTTTGTATTTTAATTTGGACCTCTATACTACATCATTTCTTTTGATGAAAAATATGATGATGTTGTGCAACTAATTGTTTACAGTTTGATTATTAACTTATATTTTTGTGAGCAATGATGAATTAACTAAAATTATTTAACTGAAATATTTCATTGTTCAGCCAATCTGAGTACTTAAATTCATATCTCACTTACAATTGATCGAAAAATTTCAAAAAATTAGGAATGATGTCTTGAAGTGTGATTTAACTACTTTCTAAATTTCACATTAATTGGAGTTATCTTTTTCCTGAAATAAATTGTGGAGTGGTTTTAGTAAATAATTTTTAATTAAATCCACACATCATATTTTAGCAAAATTTCAAGTCTTCTGGATTCCATATGAAAATACCTATAAGAGATAATTCGCTCTCTGCCTAATTTGTTAATGTAGATTTATTAGAAATTATTTATTCACTGTCACTCTTTTTGCAATAAAAAATTCATAAAAAATCATATTTTATCATAAAAATCCAAAAAATTATTATGGCTTCCATTCATTATGTTTTAATTCCATTAAATTTTTCATAATTTTTGCATTCTGTTTGTGTGAAAAATTGCTAAAAACCCCTTAAAAAGTGTGCATTTTTATTTATTGTATTTTATGTGTCCTTTATTAAGTGTCTTAATTCACTTGCATTGTGCATCTTGCATTCTTTTTGCATAAAAAATATAAAAAAAATAAAAAAATATACGCACTGAAAACCTAGACACTCTTCACGGAGATCTTCTATCGGTTCTGATTGATTCGCCAAGTACGCATACTACAACGAACATAGATTAAAAAACATATTCAGTGGACGTGATCAGATGGCGTCGTTGCTAGGGAGCAGCTGGTTCCACCCCTGGGGGCTGCTGCACGCAAATCGGGCAGAGGACGTTGCCGCTGGCGATAACGTCTGAGGAGGGCAGCGGCGGTGCCGGCAGTGGAGGAGGAAAGAGCGATGACACCGCCACTGGTGAAATCGTGGCGTCATCAACTAAATACATAAATCTGATGATTTCGTTGAATACGATGTATAATATGTGTTCGTTGTAGTACGTGTACTTAACGTATCAATCAGAACTGAGAGAAGATCTCCGTGAAAAGTGTCTCGGCTTAATTTATATCCCGGGCAAGCCTAGGGTTGAACACAGGGTGGCAAAGAAACAACTTCAGGTTAATCTGAATAATTAGTTCTAGATTTTCAAAAGGTAATTTTTTTTAATGCAAAAATAAATGAGAATGCGAATGCATGTGAATTAAGAAACTAAAAGAGCACACAATTAGGCCAAATTAATTTTAATAGGAAATAAGCACAATTTAGCCAATTTGTATTTTTCTAAAGTCCTAATCCAGTGAGGAACACAAAACATATTTTTTTTTTGAATTTTAGAAAATAAAAAGCAATAATTAAAAATGGTTACTTTTTATAGTTTTTTTTGCAATTTTTCACTAAAACAATATGTAAAAATTATGAAAATTGTATTAGAATATAAATATGATGCAAGGATACTACAGCAATATTTTTGGATTTTTTTGACAAAATATGAATTTTTTATGGATTTTTTAATGGAAATAGTGAGACACAGAGTAAGTAATTCCTAATAAATTCATGGAAGTAATTTATCTAGAATGCAAATTATCTCATATAGGTATTTTCACAAGCAATTCAGAAAAGTTGGAATTTTGCAAAAAGGATGTGTGTAGATTTAACTAAAAATCAGTTACTAAAATCACTCTACAATTTATTTAAGGCACAGGACAACTCTAATGGAGGTGAATTTTGGATATTAATTAAGGCACAATTCAAGGCATCATTCCTAATTTTTGTAAAATTTTTCGAGCAACTTTGTGTGAGATATGACTTTATGGGTCCAAATTGGGTAAAATATGAATGTTTTCAGTAGAATAATTTTAATTATAAACCAAATGTCAGAAAAATAAAATTAAATATCAAGATGAAAGAGAATGAGTTGATCAACGCAATGACATTTTTCATTAAATAAAATGATACAAAACACTTGTCCAAATTAGCGCACAAACATAGGGTTATCCTCGCTAAGCTGAAATGAAAAGTGACAATATAAAAGCATGCTTAGGGACCTTTTTGTAATTACAAAAATTATGTGGGTAAACTGTCTAATTTTTACAATAAAAAAATTAAAAAATAAAAAAGGACCTTCTTCTTCAATAGCGCGGGTAGCGGATAGGAGGCCTGGGGGCGGGCAACGACACGACGGATGGCAGCCAGCCTGAGGGTGGTCTTGGCGATGTGGTCGCGTTGGGTCGCGGCGGCACACGGTGCGCGGGGTTGTGGGCGGCGGTGAGGCGAGGGCCGGCCTGAAGGTGGGGCGGAGGAAGGCCGCGCGGCCGGGTGGGTGTGGCACACCGCTGCACAAATTGGATGTGGCGGCCGCCTGGGCTACGCGGTCTGGAGGTGGCCGCGCAGGAGAGGAGAGCCGTGGGGGCAGCGGTGGAGCCATAGGAGATGGCAGGCGGCGCCGCCTACCCGTGGAAGAAGGGGGGCGGCGGGCAGCCCGTTGCTTTTTTTATTTTCTTTGATTTTTTTTTAAATTTGTTGTACT
Organism: Ottelia alismoides; assembly: GCA_037367405.1. Classification (NCBI taxonomy): domain Eukaryota; kingdom Viridiplantae; phylum Streptophyta; class Magnoliopsida; order Alismatales; family Hydrocharitaceae; genus Ottelia; species Ottelia alismoides. The sequence goes on from JAZKJV010003926.1 coordinate 202,913, forward strand.
AAAGTTTTTTTGTTTTAGATTTTAAAATACTTTTTAATTTTGTTAAACAGGAAATATGGTTAAAAAAATAAGAGGATGTGTTGGTGGTGGTGATGACATGGAATAAACAAATGGGGGTATGTGGATGGTAATGTGATGTGATTAAAAAAATTGAGAAAATAACAACGATGACAAAATGAAGGGAAAAATATCTACAATAGAGACGATCACCTATGATGTGCTCACGAAAGCACGGTCTTCGCTCAAATCATCGGCGAGCGATGAGGTTGAGCAACGTGCGCATGCAGCAACAATGTTGGCCAAAAAGCCAACGGTTCTCACCGGAGAGAGGGTTGTCGTCGCTCGACCGTGGTTGCGTCGCTGTCACCGATTCAACTCTGGGAACTAGATTCTCCTCACATAAAGATGGATCAAAGGTAAAAATGAGAAGAATGTGATATATATAACTAGAAAACATGAGAGGTTATTAAAGTGGTGGGAGCTTAATAAAATAATGGGGTTGAATTAGAAGTTAGAAATTTTGGTGGAATGGTGGAGTTGAATGGTGGTTATTATAGAGAATGGAAAATAAATAAAGGAAAATAAAATAAAATAAAGTAGGCTACTTTAAATGCAATAAAATAAAAGAGAATAAAAATAGTGGAGAATTTACAACAGAAGACATACAACATGTACATTTTTGTGTTTGCTTTTGTAATTTATATTTCTTTTGCCTTTTAAATAAGATATATTTACAACAGAAAAATACAATAAAATACTAGAATCAAAATACAACACAACAATAATTTTTTTGATTTTTTAGTAATTAAGAAAGATACAATAAAAAATGAAGAAAGAAAGAATATATACATAATATACAATGTACATCTAGGTCCCAAAACCCAACTTTTGCAAATAAGCTCTGATTTTAATGAAACCACTTCCATTGGATAGATAATTTTCTAACTTGAACTTTAAAAGTGAGTTTGGTGAATTTGGAGTTCATACGGAGCGAGAATTTTGGGAAGTTGAAATTTACGGTTTTCTGTCTTTGGGATCTAGGAGCATTTTGTTTGAGGTAAAATTTATTTTATATTTTTATATTTTTATATACATTTTTATGAACAAGTCATAGAAAGAATCAGCCCAAAAGGAGTTGAAATGAAATTATTAAAAATATATGAAGTTTTGGGTTATTTACAGGTAAAAAACTCCTTTAATTTTGTGGGTTTTTAGTGTTAATTTATTTTGTACAATCTAATATACAATAATTAGTGTGTTTTTTTACAAGAGATATTTTATTAATTTATTGATTTTATGGACATTTATTAGGGAATTTACTCGTGGATTTTGCTAAGATCAAGATATTGTGATGATGAATTGTGGATTCATCACTGCCTATACTTAAACTTTGCTAGTCCTCGAGCAAATAAAGAAAGAATAAGTTAGAATAACCCATGACTGTGCATTTGAATACAAGACTTGATCCGTTCAAGAACTCTCGGTTTTAGAAATCTTAAAATTCTAAACTGAACCATGCTCTAGTCAAAAGGTATCCAATTTCCCTAATCATCAGACTCTCTCTGTATACATATATATATAAGGGATATTACTTTAAGTGTGGACTGCAGTTCCAAGAGTAGAGTCGCAACATCACCCAAGGTTCCAGTCCAAGAGACTCTCCTAAGAACCCAATCCTATACACTAGGGAATAAATCATTTCTTGCATCCAATCCACCGTCTCTTTAATTGTCAGACTTGAAAGTGTAGATGAAAGGCCAGTTGATGGAGGGCATAGGATTGTCTCATTTCTTCTCTCCCTCTCATTAGAACAAGGATTCTCTCAAGTGCTTTATTACTTAACGCATATTTTTGGTGTTGATCAGTGCATCCGTCAAGAGAAGTTGGAGTCGTATGCACTCGTTTTCCTAGGAGTACACCGGGGTGTGCCTTTTTTGAGTACCTATCGTACCTTCTACACCCAGACTTTTAGCATTTACGATGCACATCCCTTTTTTGGTGCAAGCCCGACTCCTGGTCCAAATAGCGGTGACCTAAGTGGAGACTTTGAAATGGTTGGGAGTGCTATCCTTTGGTGGAAGGTCTTTGATATTTGACTTTGTGGAATGAGAGCTTTTCTTTAACATTTCATTACTTTGTCAACATTTTTTATTTTATCACACCCTAGCACTTAGGTAAATGTCAAAAGATAGTACAAGTACCATGTTCTTAAACTTGCTAAAAGGTGCTGACACTCAGGTTTCATGAAGCCTTCATTGATTTTATCCCATCCTCGAGTATCATCAAATCAGGTCCAAACTCAAATCCCTCATCCCACTTCCTCAAGTGAAATTTGAAACCATCTCATCATAACTACAGTCGTGTATGTGAGGTGCTGATCATATTCTTAAGGTAGAGACTAAGTATGCAATATAGCATACAAATCTTTTAAACTAGGGAAATGTGAATAATTAAGTCAAAGACCCTAATGACTAAGGATGGTTAACTCAAAATCTCAAGAGGTCATAAACCAAGTGTTCTTCAACATCACTAGTCTTGTGTGAAAGTGTAAGTGTCAGGGGTTAAACCAACCTATTAGTTAGTTAGTTAGTTAGTTTTTTATATGTTATTTTGAAAAGGAAAGGATAGGAAGAAAGATGTTTTTTTAAAAAAACTTATTTTTTGAAAAGTTTTTATTTATATTGATTGATTTTTTTACCAATTTTACCCACCCCATAGTAATTGTATACAATATACAAAAATACATGAAAATACGAGATGTGGGTAAAGTATATATGCAATATATACATGCCCCCCTATACTTAGCATGTGCTATGTCCTCAGAGCACAAGAAGGGAGAAAAAGACATAGCTCGTACTAAGCGTAGGACAACTAAAAAAAGGTAGAGCTAAGGTCGTTGCGACCTTAGTTGCTCGGGTGGCTCAACGAGAAAAAGATCAGACCACCAAATAAAAATAAAACACGATAAAATTCAAGAAAGCGATCTCGCTATTTGATTAACCTGGTATAGCGACCAGGGTCGAACACAAGGAGCACGTGATGGCCTCGCGGCCTACGAAGTAGTCTAAAAATAAAAACAAATAAAATAAAAATGATTTTTGGTGGATTTTTAATAATTTTTAAATTTTTTTTTGGAATTTTTAATTAATAAAGAAAATAAGAAAGTCAAGGAAACAAGCCACTTCACATAATTATTTAACTACTCAACATTCATCCAAAAATTCAAACAAAAATGTTTTTATGTTTTTTTATATTCTTCTATGTTTTTGGTTAATTTTTGGTTTTTTTTGTGATTTTTAGGGAATTTTATGAAAATCAAATAAGACTGAAAATGCAAGATACTGTCCAGTCAGGTTTCAAGGGCCAAATTAAAATGCAAAATGGCCCTAATAAAACCTGAAGGTAATTTTCCTGTAAAGTATTGAATACAAGGAAAAATTAGGCACTAGATTTATTATTTTTGGATTTTTTCTTTTAATTATTAGAATTTTTATGGGGTTTTCAATGCTTTTCAATTTTTATAATTTTTATAAATCTAAAAATGACCAAAATTGGTCAGAAAATCAAACACAGCAAAACAAACAATATCTATTTTTTTTGTAATTTTTAAAGTTGTTTTAATATTTTTTGTGATTTTTAAAACTAGACAGTAAGAAAAATGCATGTTTTTGAATTTTTAAAAATAATAAATAGGCTCCAAAAATTTCCCAAAAAATGGTGAAAATTCTACACAGTGGCTGGAGCCACGTGTCAAATTTTCACTAGATTTGGATGAGATTTGGTATTTTAATTACAACAAATACAAGACCACGGTCACAGGGACCTATTTGTCATAAAAGTATACTCTGGGGGCCTAAAAGTAACAAGAACAGGAATCCAGGGGGGGTCCGGTGCAAAAGCTCCAAGAACTTACGCGCAAAGCGTGTGACTTGGGCACTCAGGGACCATTTTGCAATAAAACATAAGTCCCTGGACTAAATAGTAACCCATACTAAAAGTCCAGGGACAAAAGTATAAAAAGCCCAAGAAAATTGGCACATGCACAATTAAAACATTCACTGGGGCATTTCTGCAAATACTCAAAACCTATTTTCATTCATTAACACCTTAGAACATCAAGCCCATATATGCAAATATCACACAAAGTCACGTGTCGAAGCACGTGTACCACAACGTACAGGGGTATAAAAGCAAATAAAGTAAATGATGAGGTCCTCTATGCAATTTACCAAACTAAATAAAAGTTCTAAAATATTTACAGGGCTAAATATTAACCACAAAAAGATGAGAGTCTAAGGGTAATTTACCCTTTATTTAAGACGAGCGTCGGATGGATGCCACGTGGTGATCTGACGGTTGAGAGGAGGCGCGGCTAACCCTCGACGATCTGACGGTCCTGGTCTATCCTCCACTGATCGGACGGTGGTGGCTGTTCCTGGAGTGAACGACTGCGATCTAATCTGGAGCTGGAGGCCTAGATGGACGGCTATGAAGGATGCTCGATGAACTCGACGCCGGCGAGTTTCGCTGGGCTCGTGCACGTGCAGGAGAGCTCCTCGGAGGCTACTGAATATTGAAGAAGATGTGCCTGGGCCTCCCGCGTCTGAAGAGCGCGGATCCCAAGGCTAACGATTGGGCGAGGATCTAGGTGGATCAGGGAGTGATTAGGACCCGGAGTTAGAGATTTTAGTGGTCGGATCAAGTCTGGAAAATGTCGAGATATCGGGTCAAAAACTCAGATCCGGGGCTCAGTGGTCCAGGGGGAGTTGACCGGGGTGTCAACGTCCCCCGTGGACCAATCAGAGCAGGCCATGTCATAAATATTTAGAAATTCAAAATAAAATAATAAATGGCCGAACTAGGAAAAACTTAAAACATGAAAAATGTTTATTTATTTATAAACTAATTTTTTGTGATTTTTAATTGATTTTTTTTGAAATAAAAATAGAGTATGTACACTATAGTATAATATACATAGGTATATACAATATGGAATTTTATTTTTTTTATTTTTAATTAATTATTTTTCTACATTTTTATCCTAATTTTATATTTTATTTATTTATGGAATAAAATTAGAAATATTTTGATGTTTTTAATTTATTTTTATTATTTATGTACAAGGGTTAAATAAATAGATATACACATTTATATACATGGTATATATACAATGTTCTTTTTAGTTTTTTTTTGTTCTTTTTATTTTAGTTTTTGTTTTTTTGGTTTTTATTTAATTTAATTACATAATAGGATATGGAATATATACAAATTTTTATGGAATTAAATATATATATATTTACAAGGTGAAATAAATAGGGAAAGGTGTTCTATGTACAAGTTGAATATATACAAGTGATGAAGATATTTTTATTACTTTTTAATTTTCTAATTTTTATTTTTATTTTGTATTTGCAAATATTTACAAATATATACAAGCCCATTTTATTTTATTTTTAGAGGAAAATATCATTATTTTATTTTCAGGTATATTTACACATGAGCTCCCTTATCTCTCTCTCTTTTTTGGTTTTTATGCGGTCAGGCCCATGCTGAGCCCTCCCTTGGGATTAGGTTGCTCAATATTTATTCTAAATATCTCCCTCTTTTTCTTTTAGTTCTTTATTCTTTTGTTTTTGCACAAAAACATGCTAATTATTAGTTTTTACACAATGCATGCACTTTGGTAATTATTTGTATTTACATATATCTTCATGGATTTGCAAAGGTTTTTGTAGCTAAAATATAAGAATAAAGAGTGATGAATGAGTATTCATCACCCCCCTATACTTAACTTTGCTAGTCCCTTAGCAAACACTTATTTAAAAAAGAAGTGAAAAAGAAAAGGAAAAAGAAAAAGAGGAGAATGTACATGGATCAAGGTTGATTATTAAACTTGCCTTTATTAAATTGAAATATGGAGCTCGATCAGATTTTTGGATTATTAATGTGTCGGAACCTTATTTGGACTTAAGTTTAAAACTCAACAGCCTCTAAGATCCACTAATCTCTAATCAGGACTCCTCAACAATCAAGATCAGAACACGACACCAAACACAAACCCTAAAGACCATGAATCTTTCCTTGTACTATGAATGTGAAGTATAAGCTCTCCACCTTAGAAATGGCAACTTGACAACCCTCGCCAACAAGGTAACTCTATGACCCCAATCTGGCCACTCTTTCCTCGAGGAGCGGGGTATTCCCTTCTAAGTTCAAGTTCAACCGGCTCAAGAAGAGGGGGACGAAGAGAATGGACCATGGCCAGTGTAGCCATGTATCCTTGGGAGCTCAACCAATGTAGCCAAGTCTCCCTGCTGCAAGCTACATAAGGTGGGACATGAATCTCAAGCTTTGCTTATTTGCACTATATACATACTCCGGTGGGATTATCATTTTCTCTCAGACCCACCACTTTTTTGGAGTTATTTTCTTTTTGCATTTTTTTAAGTGCATCTATACAACATATACATGTGCAGCATATATACAAGGAGTTTTTTCTCTTGAGCCAGTAGACTATCCCTCTTTTGAAGCATTATTGCAACCCCCAACTCCTGTCGTTAGACCTCATGGCAACCAGATCAAGTTGAGACGCACTTCCTTCACTAAAAGAAGAAGAGAGATTCCGCCTAGAAGTACTACCCTCATATGCTACCCCAAGTCAAGGAAGACCGCCTCCTCACCACCTCATCCGTAGAGAGCTCGGTGCTAAGTGCGGTGTCCAAGTAAAGCCATTATCTATATGAGTCATGTGTGTGTTGTTAAGTGATCTACTTAGGCTCATTGAGATGACATGTGATCATAGCCTAATGGACTCAAAGAATTAAGTCACCACGGACCTGAAAAGCCTTAACCCTAAGCCCTATAAGGTTCCTCTTAGAATTAGGTGGATTAAGATCTTAATCAAGCTCCATTTCCCAATTTAATTCCAGACTAGTTTAGATGTCAACTATAATCCAGGAAAAACTATATACAAGTATATACGAAGATGCTATTCACACAATATTTACACAAATGCAAAAATTTTTGAAAAATGTTTTGAAATCATGGATGTATGCATGAATGCAAGTTTTGCAAAATATTTACACATATTTACATAAGATTTTTGCAAACTTTTGATTTTCAAAACATTTTGGAAAAATTTTATACTATATACATAATTTCGAAATACACATATTTACACAAACTTTACACAAAAAAGTTTTTGAAATATTTTTACAAAAATAATTTGTACAATAGCTATGTATGTGCAAATAAAAGAATGATTATTTACCGGAAAATTTTTTAATTTTTGTGGTTTTTAGGTTTTTAGCCATTTTCATTTATTTACACACTCACACAAAGTACGAGTTATGGCTAAAGTATATATGAAATCTATACACACCCCCTTATACTTAGCTCGAACGATGTCCTCAGAGTCAAGAGCGATGAAGAAGACATAAATCGCGCTTAGTATAGGGAAGTGAAAAGAAAGGTTATATACAAAGACGAATGAATGAATAGAAAATCAAGAAGATCTCGGCTTTTCCCCCTATACTTAGGATCAACTAATCCTAAGTATAGCAGGCTGTACACAAAGGGAAAACCGAGTGGAGAATGTACAGGGTCTACCCCCCATACTTAGGGTAAAATATCCCTAAGTATAGGCAACAAAAACAGGGGTAAAATTAATCAAAAGAAATACCCAAAGGTCCTACATCCCCCCTATACTTAGGGTAAAGTACACCCTAAGTATAACATAATCAAAAGATGCAGAAAGGGATGTGGGACTAAAGAATGTAATGATATGGACATCTGGATCTATAAAGGTCGGAAGAACAGTCATTATCAGGCGTGAGATGCAATAGATGTGAGTCAAGAGACCACATCTCACGTAAAATGAATAGGGGCAACATCCACGACCCATGGCTCATGATCTAGAAATGGCTTGAGTCGCTGGCCGTTCACTCGAAAGGTACTCTTAGAAGACAACTCGGATATGTCAATGCTACCGTTGTCATGTACCTTTCTTACCAGATATGGGCCCTTCCATTTGCTCTGTAGCTTCCCTGGAAATAGACGAAGCCTAGCATCAAACAGCCATACTCTCTGCCCATGCTCAAAATGCTTGTGGCTAATGTGAGAATCATGCCACTCCTTCACTCTCTCCTTGTACGGTAGGCTGTTTGAGAAGGCGGTATCACGAAGCTCCTCTAAGGCTGCTAGCTCTACCCTCCTCTGGTCTCCTACACTATCTGGATCCAAAAGAATGTCTGTAACTGCCCATAGTGACCTGTGTCTCAGCTCAACAGGTAGATGGCACGTCTTGCCATGTACGAGGCTAAAGGGAGATGTGCCCAAAGGTGTCTTGAAAGATGTCCTATATGCCCACAAGACCGAGTCCAAAAGCTGTGACCAATCCTTTAGATCAGGGCGGACGACTTTCTGCAAAATAGTCCTGATCTCCCTATTCGACACCTCGGCTAGACCATTCGTCTGTGGATGGTATGGAGTGGCAACTCGATGGTCTATGCTGAACTCGCTAGCAAGGGCCTTCACCTGGTCGTTGATGAAATGAGACCCCCCATCAGAAATCAACACTCGAGGGACCCCAAACCGTGTAATGATGTGCATCCTCAAAAATCTTCAAACTGTACTCGCATCAACGGTTCGGGCAGGGATGGCCTTAATCCAACGACTCACATAATCAATGGCCAACAGAATGTACTCAAATCCCTGACTCTTAGGGAATGGACCCATGAAATCGATGCCCCATGCTTCAAAAACTTCACAGAAGTGAATGGGCTGCATCAGCATCATGTCACGCTGTCCACAAGTGCCCATCCTCTGATAGTCAGTACACCTCTTCACGAACTCATCAGAGTCCTTGAAGAGGGTAGGCTACCACATGCCGGATTGGAGCAATTTCTGTGCCGTTCTCCTCCCAGAGTGATGTCCTCCTGCCTCAAGCTTGTGGCAGAAAGTGAGGATGCTATGGTGCTCCTCCTGAGGAATGCACCTACGCCAGACGCTATCCCCTCCTTCGTGGTAAAGGATGGGATCCTCCCAGTGGTAGGACTTGGCCTTCGCAAGGAAGGTCTCAAGCCTCTGCCCGGGCCAATGTTGTGGAACTTTCTTAGCAACAAGAAAGTTCACAATATCGGCATACCACGGGAGAGAGGCGATAGCAAGGATCACCTCATCTGGGAAGGTCTTACAAATAGGGTCAATCTGCTCAGAATCCTCAAGGTGCTCTAATAGGGAGAGATGATCCGCCACCACATTCTTGACTCCAGGCTTATCCTTAATCTCAATGTCGAACTCCTGGAGTAGAAGGATCCATCTAGTCTGTCTGGCCTTGGCATCCTTCTTTGCCATGAGGTACCTGATGGTGGTATGATCAGTAAACAGGGTCACTCTAGATCCAATAATATACGATCTAAACTTATCTAGGGCGAAAACTACGGCTAGCATTTCCTTCTCTGTGACTGTGTAGTTCCGCTGCGCAGAATCCAATGTGTGGCTAGCGTAGTGGATAGCAAATGGAACTCCATCCCTCCTCTGTCCCAGCACGGCCCCCACGGCAAAATCGGAGGCGTCCGTCATGATCTCGAATGGGAGAGACCAATCTGGCGGCTGAAGAACAGGAGCCTCGACAACACATCTCTTGAGAGTCTCGAAGGACGAAAGACACTTGTCATCGACAAGGAACTCGGTGTCTTTCATCAGCAGGTCAGTCAACGGCCGGGCAATACTGCTGAAATCATGAATGAATCGTCAGTAGAAACTGACGTGCCCCAGGAATGACCGTAACTACCGCAAGTTGGATGGCGGTGCAAGTTTTCTAATGACAACTACCTTGGCCGGACCAACCTCCATGCCCCTGTTGGAGATGATATGGCCAAGCACCGTCCCTTGAGTCACCATGAAGTGACTCTTCTCCCAAGATAACACCAAGTGAACCTCTATACATCGCTGAAGGACTCGGTCTAGGCAGTCAAGACATGAGTCGAATCCGTCGCCGTAAACCGAGAAATCATCCATTTAGACCTCCAAGCACTCCCTTACCATGTCCGAAAAGATCGACAACATGCATCTATGAAAGGTCGCAGGGGCATTGCATAGCCCAAATGGCATGCGTCGGAAGGCGTATGTGCCGAAGGGACAGGTAAAGGTAGTCTTGTCCTGGTCCTCGGGAGAGATGGCCACCTGGTTGTAGCCCGAGTACCCATCCAGAAAACAGTAGTGGCTCTTCCCTGCCAGTTTCTCAATGATCTGATCTATAAAAGGCAGGGGGAAATGATCCTTCTTGGTGGCCTGGTTGAGTCTCCTGTAATCAACGCAGACCCACCAAGAAGTGGGTACCCGTGTAGCAATCTCCTCTCCAGACTCACTGACCACTGTAGTGATGCCCGTCTTCTTGGGCACCACATGCAAAGGGCTGACCCACTTGGAGTCAGAGATGGGGTAGATAAAATCGGTGCTCCACCATTTCGATATCTCCTTCACGACAACCTCTCTCAGATTCGGGTTCAGTCGCCGCTGGAACTCACGCGACGGCTTCACCTCATCCTCGAGATAGATATGGTGGGAGCACAGGGCCGGACTTATCCCCTGGAGATCTGCTACGCTCCATTCTATCGCCTTGCAGTTCTTTTCAAGAACCCCCATCAGACAAGATTCCTGCTCTCCAGTCAAATCGACGGAGATAATGACTGGGTGCATCTCATGCTCACTCGCAAGGAACCTATACTTCAGCGATGCAGGAAGCGGCTTCAGCTCTGGACAACTGGGTGCTGGTGGATCTGGCCTCTGAAACGTCTGCGTGAACGCTGCCAAATCTGCATAGGAGAACTGAAACTCTCTGTCACTCTTAGAAACTAGAGAAGGCTGCCCTGATGGACTGTCTCTACTCTGCTCGGCATCTACCTCCTCCCTAGCTGCAGGATCAGTGGAAATTAGGTCTGGCATATAATCATCACAATCTGCCTAGCCAGAATCTGACTCCGAGGGATCTGTATCATCCAAGGTGGCATCATTACCACCATCATCACAAAAATCAGTCTCGCGGTCGAGTACCGGCTCTACTGCCTCAAAAGTATCCTGGACCAGGAATGTGCTCTCCAAGCTCTCCTCTGCTGGCGTCTCTGCATCAGCGGACTCTAAAGGTGAGAGGATGGCCTGTGCTGCTGGGTCTGCCCAAACTGCCTCATCGTCTGTGATCACAAAGTCACAGTCCTGGTGGATGTCTAGCCCTGCATCTGTCAGCTGCTCTGTGTCTGAAGTGGTCTCTGAGCATGATCTATCTCTGGCTCGGTTGTCCTCGACCGTCTCTATTTGTACACTTTCGCCCTCGACGTGAAAGTATACCTTCCCGCTATCATGGTCAGTCACTGCCTTGGTTGTGGCCAAGAACGGGCGACCGAGAATGATGGGGGTATCAGTCGCTGAATCAGGGATCTCCATGTCCAACACTACGAAGTCCACAAGGAATTGCAGGCCCTGAATCATGACGACAACGTCTCTAAGAAACCCCTTCGGCCTCTTGACATATCGATCAGCAAACTGAAGGACTGCCCTGCTCTGTCTAAGAGTGCCCAACTCGAAGCGGTCGAGAAGGGCTGCCGGAAGTAGGTTGATCGACGATCCGCTGTCTAATAGAGTACGGTCGAACCTCTGCTCGCTGATATGGCATCTGACATATGGGGCTCCTGAATCTGGCCTCTTGACCGGCAAACGGTTCTGGATTGCGAAACAAGTGGCTCTCGTCAGCACATGAATCTCTGAATGGTGGTTCCTCCTCTTCCTCCTGACTGTGGTCCTGTCTCTCAGTGAACGCTGGAGTAGAGGGATGTGCCGCAAAGCCTCCTGAAGAGTCAGCTAAATATGGAAATGATCTATCATCTGTTGGGTGAACTCTTCCTACTCTCTCTTTTTTGGATTTTCATTTTTCTTCCCCTTCCCCATCTGAAGGGCTCTAGGGAAGGGGATCACAGGGTCCTTCTCAGATGAAGGACTAGGAAAGGGTTTAGACGGCTGATGAATCTCTATTTCATCACCTTTATTCTATCATTTTGGCCTCAAAAACCCCAGCAAATGCATGTAAATAGCATCAAATTGTACATAATAGCATTCATGATTCATTGTATTAATGCCACATGAAATAAGGTTTTAATGCCAAAATTATAGAATAAAGAGAAGAAAAGAAAAAGGATAAAAATATTGTAAATATTTTATGACCCAAACCCCAAGACCAAGGCCAACATGGTATTGGTCGACAAGGAATAAAGTAGGGGGAGATAAGGGCCAGTGTACAATAAATACCTCATTTATTAATTCATTCATTTATGCATTTTTGGCACCTATGTTGTATATAATTATTTCTTCATCAAATAAAGAAACTTTGTACATTAAAGTTGAAGATAATAATGTAAACAAAATTACAAAATTGAGTTTGTGTAAAAATAATACTCAGTGTGCATTTTATACGCAGAATAAAAAGCCAAAATCTCAACTTCACAGACCCATATCTTGCAAATAAAAACTCCAAATCACCCAAACTCACCTTTAATTGTATATAGCATTCCAAGAACTATTTTATAAAATTGGTTTCATAATTTTTGGAGCCCATATGTGGAAGTTAGGTTTTTGGCCCTTCTCGTACATAATACCTGATTAAAATATTCATTTTATTCAATATTCATTATTTTTATAAATTCATATTTTTAGAATTTTGTAAATAATGTATATAATGCATACACATATTAAAAGTAAAGGAAAACCAAAAATAATTTGTAAAATAAAATAAGTCTACAAAAATTCATAGCCAAAATACCTATGTTATATATCTATACATAAATAAAAAGGATTTTATTCCTTGGTTCTTTTATTCTTTTATATTTTTATAATAATGTATACACTATACATAACTCATTAAAAATACAAACCCAAAATAAAAATCAAGAAAATACAAATAATAAATTAAGTATACAAAATACATAGGCAAAAGACCTATAAGGATACCTACATATACCTATACCTCTCTCTTTAAAAATATAAATAAACTCCTAAAAATTAAATAAAAATACCTTTATACTCACAAAAATAAATTATAAATTTATAAAATAAGGCAATAAAATAATAAAAGAAAATAAACAAATTAAAAATAAAATACATAAAAATACATGTAAATACATACATATACACATTATTAAATTAAAACCATAATAAAACACTCCAAAAAATTCAATAAAATTCATAAATAAATACTAGATGAAATAATACACATTTTTTATTTTATAAGAAAAAATTAATAAAATCGTTTAAGGTCTCAAATAAATCAATTTCTAATCAGGTCTCCTAGTTTGTCTTCTAGCGGATGACTTGGACCAATCCCAGGCCGTCAACAGTTGACCGCCCGGTCAACTACTTCCCCAGCCGCCCAATGTGACGCAGCCTGTCTCTTCACCCGTCTTCTCCCATTTTTCCTGGGCACACCATCCATCAATCGAAGATGCTTCCTTCACAAGAATTACTCCCTAATCATCCATGATGCCCGCCAAAATCTCGGATCAAGTAGATACTCATTGGATCAGCCAATAATCGCCGGTCAATAAGGCTACTCGCCAATGTCTATAAATAAGTAGCTCCGCCTCCTTCCTCGAATTTGGTCATTTTTATTCCACCCAAACGCCTTGATCTTGCTCCTGGACCATTCCACGTGACAGGGGGAGTCGCCCAGCGCCTCGACTTGGCCGGAGGACGGAGAATTTTGACGCGGCGGAGCTCCGGCATCCGCCCTGCTCCCTGGAGGCCCCCAGGTATAAGAGCTGCCCTTTATGCATTTTTAGTTAGCCTTTAATGTTAGCTTTTCAGTCCAGTAGTTAGATTAGTTATTAGTTAATCTCCGCTCCGGCGACTTCTTCACTGTAAACCCCACCGTTTCCGCCCGCCATTCGCATCCCATCTCGTTCCTCGTCGCCTTCTCCATCGTTCTATCATCTTGGACCAACCCGGGACCCTCGGTCTTGGTGAATCGGGGCACCTCCTCCGCCGTTTGCCGGAGCCCCTCCACCCATCTTCATCTTGCTTCGCAGCTTCACAACCCCGGGTCGAGGAGAAAGCTCTCTCGCCCACGGTTCTTCCTGTGCAGGTACATCGAGGAATAGACCCCTTCTGGGCTTGCATTGATCCAGGAAGCGGTTCCTGGGGGCCCCCTTCTTCTCCGACCTCGCTCCATCGAGTTGGACCCCCAGGAGCTATGAAAGCACCATCAGTCGATGCAGGACGCCTTCAGCTACGTGTAGATCACCTCAGACGCACCGGGGAGCCCTGGAGGAGCCTGAGCTTCTCGATCGAAGCTCGCCAGGCGCGAGCTTCTTCCCTGTTCTTCCAGGGAGCTTCAGCACCGTCGGATCAGGAGGCGAGGCCCAGATCGAAGGAGAGCCGTCCGATGAAGCCATGTGCGAACCGTCAGATCAGCCCGGATCGTCTAATCCAGGCCCTTCATCGTCGAACCGGTATCCGCCGTCTGATGCATGACGCGTGGATAAGTGGCGCCTCCAGCGTCGTTGGATGACACACGTTATTTAGGGGTAAATTTCACATCTAGCCTCCACCTTTTAGTATTTATAGTTTAATACCTAAAATAAAAAGTCAAGTTGTAAATAGACTGTATAATTTTCAGTTGGACCCCCTGATGTTTTTATATTTACACTTTGGTCCCTCCGCGCCTCACGTACAGCAACCACGTGAGGCGCGTGAAATTTTATATTTAAACCCCGCCGGGTTCCTGTAATTATCAAATGGTCCTGAAAATAAAAGTCCACGTGTATTTTTATTGTGTTTTTTGCATGTATGCCCCTGCGAACTATTTTATTTGCAAAAATACCCCTGCCAGGCCATTTATTTTTGATTGCTTTGTCTATTTATTTTGTGCTCCATATTAACTTGAAAAATCTTGCAAAAATAGACATAAGCTCCTGTTTGGTTGTGCTTGCATGCTATATTTTTAGTTTTTCATTTTGTTGCACTTTTGCATTTATTAAAAATAAAAAACATGTCTTTTATTCACTGTCTAACTTATAAAATCCTAAAAAATATTAAAATGCCTCGAAAAATTCCAAAAAAAATTACCTATGATGTATTTTGACCTATTCTAGTGTCAGTCCAAAAACTTCTAAAAATCTCAAAAGTAAAACCTTAAAAATTCAAAAATACCCAAAAACTTCAAAAAAATATAAAAAATCAAGGAAAAATCAGAATATTATGAACTCAGGCCCTATTTATGCTTTGTTTTATTATCTTTATTAGAAAAATAGTGTGGAAAATTTTTGAGGACGTTAGCTATTTTTAAGGTCTATTTTTGTTATAGCCAGAACCTATTCCACTGTTTGCTATTATTTAGCTATTTAAAAATACTAAAAATATTTGCAAATATGCCCAAAAATCACAAAAACAGTAAAAAACCATGAAAAATCCCAAAAAGACTTTATTCCTGAATTTTTAACCATTTTTGAGTATTTTTGTAATAGTACCCCTTTATGTAGATATATGTAATTCAAAAAAGAAAAAAGAAATATATATATATATATATAATTATTTATATATATTCTTATATCTATTTATTAACCTTAATATAAAAAAAGAAAAAATTTTATATATTTGTTTTATTATATTTATATATACCTATATATATATTGTATGTATTATAAGCTATATACTAACCTTCTATGGGTATACATATAATTATATTAAATATATATATTACCTAATTATATTATTAATAATATATATATATATATATAAACCCACTCAAGGATGACTCTGAGATATATGTAGGCTATTGCATTTTTGTATTGCTCTCTGTGGTTCGACCTCTACATGCTTGTTCCCTATACATTTTATGGTAGAGTAAATAAAGATTAATTCACATTTATTTTTGAGCTAGATTGTTGTATTCTTTGGATTGTGGGTTAATTGCTGATTAACTCGGGTGTCTTGTGAGTGGTCGCCTCAGCGACACCTTTCATATTATTTATGGTGACCCTCGCAAAATATCTTGGTTATCAACGACTCGACGACCGGATCCACACATACATCATGCACCACAGTGGGAACAGAAGAAAATAAACCCTTCCCTTTATTCACAGAAGTGTTCCGAGATACATCAGTAACATGAAAAACAACAGGAATCTTAGAAGACTTGGTGGCATCAGCACCACCATCGGTTGGTAGACGGGGGGCCTCAGTACCGCGCTTTGGCTCGGCAACATGGGTGGCCTCGGTGCCACCTCCTCCAACTGGTGAAAGGGCGACCTCAGTACCGCCGGTGGGATCAGCATCCGTGGTGGCATCAGTACCACCGGCATCATCTCTAGCAGCCTCAGTACCGCTATCCTCCTCGCCTGGCGCTCTGGATGTATCCTCAGGGTGTCGCTCAGACGAGTCGCTGCCTGCTGGCATCCTACCGCTCCTAAGTGTGACAAAATCAGTATCAAAAAGTTGTGCAGACATATCACCAAAAGTATCACTCGGAGTGGCATACTCAGTGCAAGCTACCTGCTCAGATTTCATCTTCAGGTTGTTGGGATTCGGCTCAATCTGGGCAGGGATGGTGACCTTCCCTCTCACGATGTCCCGCATCTCCTGGTGGAACTCATCCATCTCCCGTCGAAAAGTAGCCTGCTGATCTGTGAGAAGGCGGGCTATGTCATCCAAGGCGGGGCTCTCGTAGGGTGGCCCATGAGAGCCCGACGGGTAGCCTCTCTGGTAGTGAGGCTGCTGGAACTGGTGTTGTGGCTGAGAGGGGTAAGAATGTGGCTGATGCTGCAGTTGGTGAGGCTGATCGTGCCTCCAAGATTGTCCCTGCTGATAGGGACGAGGACCATACTACGGTGACTGCTGTGGCTGTGGCTGGGTATAGGCTGGAGGCTGCTGCTGGTGGTGATGCCTCTGATGGCTGTGCTGGCCACCCTGTCCTGACGGCTGCTGCTGGGGCTGAGTACCTCTAGTCCCCCAACGGAATCCGGGATGGTCTCGTCGGATACCGGGCTGGGGGCGGTCATACCAAATCCTGTTGACATCCATCAACAGCTCTGTATCGTACTGGGGTGGAGGAAGCACTGCCAGATGCTGATCCGGCTGGTATACCACTATCTGAGTGTCAGTGGATGGTGGTGCCTGGTAGGTGAGTTGCAGATGCTGGTACGGCTCCGCCTGTACAAGATGGACATGTCTAGGATGCTGGTGGGAGCTGGAGCACTGGGACGAGCTGTTGCTGCTACTCGGATCGCCTCATGCCTAAAGACGAGGCTGTGAAGCCGTCCGTGCCTCCTGGAGACACATGAGCTGTGTCTCCAGGTCACTCAGAGTCTGTGCCATCTGCTCCATCTACGTGATGCCCTGGCACTGCTTCTTCTCGATAATCTCCATCCGGTCCAGCTTTTTGCTGATAATCCCCATGTTTGCGGCTTAGGACTCGGCCTGTGCTGCTGCTACCGCGGACGAACTGGATGGACCGGCATCGACCCGTGCTATCCTCTGGTACTGCACGGTCTGTGGCTGCTGGGGTCTACCCAGAGTGTACAATCGGGTCTGTGGCTGCTGGGGTCTGCCTTAGCGAAGTAAGACCCGCCACAAGAAGCGTTCACCAAGCCCTGAAGCTCTGGTGTCAGCCCGCTGAAAAAGCTCTGAACAAGGTTCGGCTTGGAAATGTCATGGTGCGGGCATCTGTCAGTCAACTCTCGAAACCTCTCCCATGCCTCGTGAAACTGCTCGTTGGGGAGCATGGAGAAGTTGCAGATCATGGCTCTAGCGGCGTTTGTCCGCCCGAGTGGATAGTACTTGTGCAAATACTCGGTGCGGAGCTGCTCCCAGGTGTAGACAAACTTCCCCAAGTGCTTCAGCTAGGTGGATGCTCTGTCTGCTAAGGAGAAGGGGAAGGTAATCATCCTGATGGTATCCTGGTCTACCTGACGGTCGTGGACTGTGCTCCAGATCATCAGAAACTCCTGGAGCTGGAGATGGGGCTCCTCTGTGGCGAGCCCATGGAAACGGGGGAGGAGCTGCAAAGTGTACAGGGGGAACTTGAAGTCCCCCACGATGGCTAGTAGAACAACCCAATGGTGCATCAGTGTCGATCCAGTGTTGTGTAACTCCCGCATCAGTCTCGGTGGATCTGCTGTGGCTGCTGCGGCTGCTGTCGTGGCCTCATCGGGTATCCTCGGCCCGTCTCTACGCTGCTCTCGATCTGCTCTCAGCTGCTCCATCTCACGCCTCATATCCAACATAAATGCTCCCTGATCCCTCAACTGCTGCTGCACTGTCTCGAGGGAAGCAATCAGGGTGGAGTTGATCGCACCCTGGTCCAGAATGAAATTCTCATGCTGCGGACCTCTGGTGTGATCATCAGAACTGCTGGCCATCATCTCTGCAAAATCAAAACATCCGAACTCAGGTGCCGATAAATCATCTGTCTGTCTCTCCTCTGGCACTCGTATCTCGATCTCAGAAAAAGGGGGATCGAGGGGGAACATGGTGGAGTCGTACTCGGGTTCGGAGAGTGGGTCTCGGCTCTCGCGAACCAACCTAGATGAGCGGGTAGACGCGCCCGAAAGCGGTGCAACCAGAGGCTGCCTAAGAGATCGTTTGCCCATCATCTTGATGTGGCGAGTAAGGCGGATGGGATATGGAAACAACTATGATCACAAGCAAACCCCCAATTCACCAAAGCAACGCGAGCTGAAGACCGTAAAGGCTCGGTCAATTTATCTTGTCAATTTTATTTTGGTGATCAATCAGGATATCAGAGCGATTACGTGACCTGTTGGGTTACCCGATATTTTCCCAACCGACTGTCCAGTACAGAAATAGCCGGTAATCAGTCGAGAAGAATATCGGAGGGCTCTACCTAGTGTTCGGGGTCACTCTCTCGCATAATCAAACCATAGAGGGGGTTGCTCTCCCCAAGACAAGTTTTTAAGTGAGATGTCTTTTAGGGTCGATAGTATTAGCAGTCCCAAATTTTATTGTTTTTCTTTTTAGGTATTTTTCAATAAAAACAAAATCACCTAATGAATTTTTCGGTTCTCCTGGTTATTAAGTCCAAAATAGGGAGAGAAGACGAAAAATCCGATGCGCGATCAAATAAATGATGCATGCAGAGTAAGAAATACGTACCTGACTCCAGCAGTCTACATGCAATATGATCCACGCAGAATTGAAAGATAGAAATAAAACTACCTAAATGGTGCAAGCGAAAAACCGAGTCCCTAAGCAGGCAATTTCTACTCGAAATAACAGACTAGCTGGTCACCAGCCTCCGATCCAAAGGGTCCGTTCTCGGTCTACCCCCCCTCCTCCCGACAAATCGGGTTCAAGAGCAGCGCTGGATAGGGCAAGCTGCGGCACGTAGGCTCAAAGGAAGCAAGTCAGCTATTTTTATTAATATTTTATTTATAGGTCCAGTTATCGAACTATAGGCACAAGCAGATATGTTAGGTGTTTGGATCCTACTAGTTACATCACAATCAAACAGAAATTCCTAAATCTAGGGGATCAAGAAAACCGCGAGAAACCAGAAAAGGCAGCGAAAAACAAAAACCACGTAAAAAGCCGCAAAAAACCGAACTAGCTAATGGGTCCCCCGAGCACATCGGTGCTCGGCGAAACAGACCCAAAAGAGTCTAAGTCCTGCGGTCCCTGTATTATTACAATAAATCAAATGTTGCTGAAATAAAACCTAAACTACTCCTCTCCCACTCAGCTACTCTCTCGCGCTCTCCTGTGGCTCTGTGCAGAAGGGAGCCGCCTCCGAATCCCGCGGTTGCACCGACTTCTCGAGAGTCGATGCCTCGGTCCTCGGGCCCTCGCAAGAAAACAGACGAGTGTCACAGACCAGATAAAATAATCAATTAAAGGCAAGAAAATAAACAGGGATATATGTGCAAAAATGGCAATAAAAAATAAACAAGCAAAAACACACAAAAAAGAAAAGAAAATAAAATAAAATAAAATAAAATAAAAATGAAAGAAAAATAAAAAACTGCGAAAAGCCACGGGCTCAGAAAGAGCCGTGAAAAGCTGCGAAAAAGAAAAGAAAACAAAAATAAAAAATAAAGACTACTAAGCCAAGTCGTGCTCCCCGGCAACGGCACCATTCTGATGAGCACAGGAACCCCAAGCAACCAAGGTAAAGATAGAGCTATGGTCGTTGCGACCTTAGTCGCTCGGGTGGCTCAATGAGAAAAAGATCAGACCACCAAATAAAAGTAAAACACGATAAAACTCAAGATAGCGGTCTCGCTATTAGATTAACCTAGTATAGCGATCAGGGTCGAACACAAGGAGCACGTGATGGCCTCGCGGCCTACGAAGTAGTCTAAAAATAAAAACAAATAAAATAAATTGATTTTTGGTGGATTTTTAATAATTTTTATAATTTTTTGGAATTTTTAATTAATAAAGAAAATAAGAAAGTCAAGGAAACAAGCCACTTCACATAATTCTTTAACTACTCAAAATTCACCCAAAAATTCAAACAAAAATGTTTTTATATTTTTTATATTCTTCTATGTTTTTGGTTAATTTTTGGTATTTTTCTGATTTTTAAGGAATTTTATAAAAATCAAATAAGACTGAAAATGCAAGACACTGTCCAGTCACGTTTCAAGGGCCAAATTAAAATGCAAAATGGCTCTAATAAAACTTGAAGGTAATTTTTCTGTAAAGTATGGATTACAAGGAAAAACGAGGCACTGGATTTATTATTTTTTGATTTTTCTTTTAATTATTAGAATTTTATAGGGTTTTCAATGTTTTTCAATTTTTATAATTTTTATAAATCTAAAAATGACCAAAATTGGTCAGAAAATCAAACACAGTAAAATAAACAATATCTAATTTCTTTTGTAATTTTTAAAGTTGTTTTAATAATTTTTTGTAATTTTTAAAATTAGACAGTAAGAAAAATATGTCTTTTTGAATTTTGAAAAATAATAAATGGGCTCCAAAAATTTCCCAAAAAATAGTGAAAATTCTACACAGTGGCAGGAGCCACGTGTAAAATTTTCACTAGATTTGGATGATATTTGGTATTTTAATTACAACAAATACAAGCCCATAGTCACAAGGACCTATTTGTCATAAAAGCCTAAAAGTAACAAGAACAGGAATCCTGGGGGGTCCGGTGCAAAATCTCCAAGAACTCACGCGCAAAGCGCGTGACCTGGGCACTCAGGGACCATTTTGCAATAAAACTTAAGTCCCTGGACTAAATAGTAACCCGTACTAAAAGTCTAGGGACAAAAGTATAAAAAGCCCAAGAAAATTGGCACATGCACAATTAAAACACTCACAGGGGCATTTCTACAAATACTCAAAACATATTTTCATTCATTAACACCCTAGAACATCAGGCCCATAAATGCAAATATCACACAAAGTCACGTGTCGAAGCACGTGTACCACAACGTACAGGGGTATAAAAGCAAATAAAGTAAATGATGAGGTCCTCTACGCAATTTACCAAACTAAAATAAAAGTTCTAAAATATTTACAGGGCTAAATATTAACAATAAAAAAGATGAGAGCCTAAGGGTAATTTACCCTTTATTTAAGACGAGCGTCGGATGGATGCCATGTGGTGATCTGACGGTTGAGAAGAGGCGTGGCTAACCCTCGATGATCTGATGGTCTTGGTCTATCCTTCACTGATCGGACGGTGGTGGCTGCTCCTGGAGTGAACGACTGCGATCTAATCTGGAGCTGGAGGACTAGATGGAAGGCTATGAAGGAAGCTCGATGAACTCGACGCCGGCGAGTTTCGCCGGGCTCGTGCACATGCAGGAGAGCTCCTCGGAGGCTACTGAATATTGGAGAAAATGCACCTGGGCCGCCTGCGTTTGAAGAGAGCCTCCAATGAAGCTGGAGGCGTCGGAGGTTGTCCAGCGACTACGGCGGAGCTGGAGCTGTTGCTCCTGACTGTCCGAGCCCTCAGATGGGCTCGCCTTGACCTGCAAAGCACTGCAACAGACTCCTGGGTTGAGGGCAAAGTGCCTCGACCCAGTTAGAGGTGGTGAAGATGAACGGTGTGTCGAGGTGAGGGGGCTCCGGCGAAGCGACGACGTTGGAGCCCCAATCCCAGTTCCTTTGCGAACTGGGTTGGATGGCTGGGTGCAGAAGGTGTGCGGGGGAAGGGCGAAGGTGATGGATGATTCCGATGATCGAAAGGTAGGCTAGGGTGGTCGGAAACGGAGTTCGTCGACGATGGATCGATTTGGCGTAAATCAAAATTAGCTAAAGAGAGAAGGGAAGAAGGCTACCTATTGGTCGAGGTCGACTGGGGACGAGCTGCTGCAGCTCTGGGTCCTAGCCTCGAGGGTCGTCAATACCTGAGGCTCGAACACCACGTTTGGGCGACGCACGATGGCGCTACGTCGCCGGATCGATGGTCCAGCTGCTCCCTCCTCGCTGCAACACGGCCGGACGCAAGCTGTCACTCAGGCGAGGGATATGGAGGTCCTAGGGTGGAACGAGCTGATCCAAAGATGCGTGAAAATGGAGGCAGAGCTCAGACTATATACCTCTAGGGGTCCGGCTAGATGGGAGTCGGGCGTGAAGCTCGGAGCGCGGATCCCAAGGCTAACGGCCGGACGAGGATCTAGGTGGATCAGGGAGTGATTAGGACCCGGAGTTAGAGATTTTAGTGGTCGGATCGAGCCTGGAAAATGTCGAGATATCGGGTCGAAAACTCGGATCCGGGGCTCAGTGGTCCGGGGGGGGGGAGTTGACCGGGGGGTCATTGTCCCCTATGGACCAATCAGAGCAGGCCATGTCATTAATATTTAGAAATTCAAAATAAAATAATAAATGGTCGAATTAGGAAAAACTTAAAACATGGAAAATGTTTATTTGCTTATAAACTATTTTTTTGTGATTTTTAATTATTTTTTTTGAAATAAAAATAGAGTATGTACACTATAGTATAATATACATAGGTATATACAATATGGATTTTTAATTTTTTGATTTTTAATTAATTATTTTTGTACATTTTAATCCTAATTTTATTTTTTATTTATCTATAGAATAAAATTAGGAATATTTTGGTGTTTTTAATTTATTTTTATTATTTATGTACATGGGTTAAATAAATAGCTATACACATTTATATACATGGTATATATACAATGTTCTTTTTAGTTTTTATTTTTGTTCTTTTTATTTTAATTTTTGTTTTTATGGTTTTTATTTAATTTACTTTCATAATAGGATATGGAATATATACAAATTTTTATGGAATTAAATATATATATTTACAAGGTGAAATAAATAGGGAAAGGTGTTCTATGTACAAGGTGAATACATACAAGTGAAGAAGATATTTTTATATCTTTTTAATTTTCTAATTTTTATTTTTATTTTGTATTTGCAAATATTTACAAATATATACAAGCCCATTTTATTTTATTTTTAGAGGAAAATATCATTATTTTATTTACAGGTATATTTACACATGAGCTCCCTTATCTCTCTCTACTTTGGCTTTTATGCGGTCAGGCCCATGCTGAGCCCTCCCTTAGGATTAGGTTGCTCAATATTTATTCTAAATATCTCCCTCTTTATCTTTTAATTCATTATTCTTTTATTTTTGCACAAAAACATGCTAATTATTAGTTTTTACACAATGCATGTACTTTGGTAATTATTTGTATTTACATATATCTTCATGGATTTGCAAAGGTTTTTGTTGCTAAAATATAAGAATAAAGAGTGATGAATGAGTATTCATCACTCGTACTAAGCGTAGGACATCTAAAATGATAAAAAGTATAGAAGTTGATCCGCCACCTATACTTAGGCTCTGGTCAGCCTAAGTGTAGAAGAAGAGTAAAAATGGGGCGGTCGAGGTCAAGAGGAGAAATGGATGAGTATATACACACGGTGGGCATCGGCTCCCCCTGTACTTAGGCTATGGTCAGCCTAAGTATAGGACACCAGTAAGAACCAATGTGATCTGGAGAATATACACAGCAGGGAGAATGTACAAGAGTGAATGAATCTTCTAATCTACATCTTCATGAAGAATATGATCTATCTGCTCTGTGCTCACTCTGTACGAAGTTGATGAGCTCTACTTGGACCAACTGCTCTTTAGAATCTACAAAATGCTTCAACAGTTGTCCATTCACCACATGAGATTGTGCACCATCTGTGAGATCAGCTATCTCTACACTTCCATTCTTGTGCGCTTTCTTAACAACAAAGGGACCCGTCCATTTAGATTTGAGCTTCCCATGGAACATATTCTACCTGACATTGAACAACCATACCTTTTGTCCAGGGATAAAGCCTTTGCACCTAATGTGTTAATCATGCCATCTCTTCACTTTGTCCTTATAAATCAAACTGTTTTTATATGCCCTATTCAGATTTCCATGAGCTCGTTCAAGTTCAAGTCTCGATAAAATTTCCATAGGTGACAACTCCAATTAGTCTGCTTAATTGCCCATTCAGATTTGTGAATCAGCTCTGCGGGCAAATGGCATGGCTTGCCATAGATCATTCTAAATGGTGAAGTACCTAATTGTGACTCGTAGGTTGTCCTATAGGCTCATAGAACTTGGTCCAAGAGTTGGGACCAGTTCTTCCTATCGGGACGAACCAACTTCTGCAAAGTACTCTTCACCTCTCTGTTCGAAACCTCTACCATGCTATTGGACTGTGGGTGATAAGAACTAGTAACTCTATGCTCAAATCCATAGTCCTTAGCTATAGATCTCATATCTCGGTTCACAAAGTGTCTACCCCCATCAGATATCAAAACTTTTGGCACCCCGAACCTAGCAATAATATGGTCTCTCACAAACTTACAGACAGTCTTGTTGTCTGTTGTTCGGGTTGGGATAGCCTCCACCCACCTAGATAGATAGTCAACCGACAACAATATATACTCATGTCCTTGGCTGTTGGGAAAGGGACCCATAAAATCTATGCCCCATGCATCAAAAATATCACAAATAATCATCAGTTGCATGGGCATCTCATCTCTCTGTCCAACTATCCCTCCCATCCTTTGACAGATCGGGCACGACCGTACAAAATCAATAGCATCTCTAAACAGGGTCGGCCAGTACAATCCACATTGAAGTACCTTGTGAGCAGTTCTCTTCCCGAATGGTGTCCTCTAGCCTCAATTGAATGACAATATGTGAGGATACTCTGGTAATCCTCTTGAGGAATACACCTTCTCCAAACACAATCCGGCTCTTCGATGAAAAGGAAATGATCTTCCTAGTGGTATCTCCTCGAATCCGACTTCTGTCTGTCAATGCTGCTCCTAGTCCAACCATGGGGAACCTGCTTGGAGTCAAGATAGTTCACCATGTTGGCATACCACGGAAGTGAGTCAATAACCCAAATTGACTCATTTGGGAAGGTCTCTCTAATCCGCTCATAATCAAGAGAATCTTTAAGTTCAATCCGAGAAAGGTGATCATCCACAACATTCTTCACTCTAGATTTATCTTTTATCTCCAAATCAAATTCCTGGAGGAGTAAAATCCACCTATGAATACGTGTCTTCGTATCCTTCTTTTCCATTAAATATCGAATGAATGTGTGATCAGTGTAGATTGTCACCTTAAAGCCCAAAATATATGAACTGAACTTCTTGAGGACCCATACTACAATGAGCATTTCCTTTTCAGTCACTATATAATTTTTCTGTGTAGGATCTAATACTTCGCTCATGTAGTATATCGCAAACGGGATCCTCACTCACCGTTGTCCTAAAACAGCTCCTATAGCAAAATCTAAAGTGTCAGTCATGATCTCAAAGGGGAGAGACCAGTGAGGAGCTTGTAGGATAGGCGAGGCACAAATCTTCATCTTCAAGAGCTCAAAGGCCTCCAAACACATGTGATCTACAACAAAATCTGTGTCTTTCCCTAAGAGATCAGTCAGTGGGTGGGAGATCTTAGAAAAATTCTGAATAAATCTCCTATAGAATACAACATGTCCTAGAAATGACCGCACTGACTTCACGTTGGTAGGTGGATCGAGTTTCTGGATCACCTTCACCTTGGCAGGGTCAACCACCATTCCCCTTTTGGAGATGACAGACCCCAACATGATACCCTCCATCACCATAAAGTGACTCTTCTCCTAGGAGAGTACCAGATTCACCTCTCTACACCACCTAAGGACTCAGTCCAAGTGCACTAAACATGTATCAAAAGAATTACCATGGACTGAGAAGTCATCCATGAACACTTCCAGGAAATCTCCCACCATCTCAGCAAATATGGCGATCATGCACCGCTGAAAAGTTCCTGGGACATTGCAGACCCCGAATGGCATGCGCCTGAAAGCATAAGTATCGAATGGACATGTGAATGTGGTCTTTTCCTGGTCCTCAGGGGCTTTGGCCACCTGGTTGTAGCCTGAGTACCCATCAAGAAAACAGAAGAACTCTTTCCCTACGAGTCTCTCCAAGATCTGATCAATAAAAGGCAAGGAAAAGTGGTCTTTCTTGGTCACGACATTCAAGCGCCTGTAGTCGACACAGACGCGCCACGACGTGGGTACTCGTGTCACGATCTCTACCCCCTACTCATTGGTAACCATCTGAATTCCCGACTTCTTCGGGACAACATGAAGCGGGGCCACCCACTTGTAGTCAGAAATAGGGTAAATAAACCCTGCCTTGCACCATTCCTAATCTCTTTCTTCACCACTTCACGTAGATTACGGTTAAGTCTACTATGGAACTTACGGGAAGGTCTCACATTAACCTCGGTAAAAATGTGGTACGAGTAGAGAGTTGGGTTGATCCACATGAGATCCGACACTATCCAGCCTATTTTTTTTTTGCGATTCCTCCCTAAGACCTCTAAAAACCTATACTCTTGTTCTAAAGTAATGTCTGAGCTAATGATAACAAGATATCTCTCTTTGGGCCCCACAAGAATGGCATACCTGAGTGTAGGAGGTAGTGATTTCAGCTCTGGCAATGTGGTGTCATTCAGCAAATCTGGCTGAACGCAAACTGGTTCCATGCTACATGAATGTGAGCTAAGATGTGTAGTACTCGCCACCATCTCGGAAGTATCAGGCGTCGGATAGCCAAAGAAATGCGGTAGTTTGGCCAAAGCCACGTCCGACTCATCGTCTATATCCCGTGATCGTTCTGAAGGGGATGGAATTGACAGATCCAGATGGATCTCTACATCATCACGGGAATAGGTAGATGCATATCTAACAAGATTAGACAACACCTGGCAAACTGCATCATCCACTATTTCCTTTCCAGATGAAAGGGTCTCGCTCTGTCCTGAAGGAATCTGTCCCCAAATTCCAACGGTGCTTATCATTCTGAAATCTTCCTCGGAAGATGACTACTCTGTGCTACTCTCTGAATCAGGTCGCTGACACTTGGTTTGCTTCATCTCAAGGTTCACTTCTCTGCCTGGAGAACGAAACTTCATCATTCCCGTACCATAATCAAAAGTTGTGCCCGCGGTCCTAAGGAAGGGCCGTCCGAGAATGATTTGAGATTCTCTCCAATGATTGGGGGTCTCCATGTCCAAGACTGTCAAATCAACATGATAGTTCTGCCCCTCAATCAAGATTAATACGTTCTTCACTTCTCCCTTAGGTCTCTTCACTGAACTATCTGCAAATTGGAGTAAAGATCTGGATTTGGAAAGTGGTACCAACTCCAATTTCTTATATAAGGCTAAGGGAAGTAAGTTGATCGAAGAACCGTTATCCAAGAGTGTGTGTGCAAATGCAATGTCGTCAATACGATTCTCCACATAGTGAGCACCCATGTCTCTCTTTTTCCTTGGCAATGTCTGATTCTTGAGACAATAGGTTGTGGCTACTGATAAGACGTGTGTCTTTATATTTTGGTTCTCTTTCTTCCTGCTAACCCTAGTAGGTGTGCATCTCACCTTAAGGTATTTCTGGAATATAGGATGGTTAGCCACATACTCATCAAATGGTACCTTTACAATGATATTTTCTTTACAGAACTGTGCCATATCAAGGTCATCTTTATGAATCTTTTTGATGTACTTTCCTGCCATAAGAGCACGGCGGAAAGGGATTGAAGCTAGGGAAATAGAAGACGAAGAAACTGAATCATGAACTTAAAGATCATTCTTGACATTAACTGAAACAGAGTTCTTCATACAAGAATCTTTTTGATGCAACATGGAATCAAAATCTAAACTATCTACTATAAGTTGTAGAATAGAAGCTAGAGTAATATCCGCCACAACCGGAGATGCAATGTCCTCCGTAGAATAAAAAAATATCCATGCTGCTGATGTTGCATACATGCTCTCATTCTCCTCTCGACTCCCTGAGTAAAAATCCTCAGATGATGCTGATGGGGCTCCGGAATATGCTGCCTCTCCACCTCGCCCTCGGAAGACTCCTCAGATAGAGCTGTAGAGATGCCCCTCCTTGTGCCCCTCGCCCGGTCAAGTACGGTCACGTTCGTTCCTCTCCGGAGTGACTTATGGTTAGCCTCGTCACACAAAAGAATCTCATGTTCAGATCTAGGAGATGTTGAATAGTATACCTGACAAAAGTGCTGATGAGAACTAGATCGGTTTAGGCTATTGGGATTAGCCTGAACTTGGGCTGGGATTGAGGTAGAGGGTGTAGTCTGCTTGTCTCGCCATCTGGACGGGCGGGTGACATCCACCCGTAAGTCATGAATTTCATTCTAATAGGAATTGAGCTCGTCGAGTATCTATTGCTGAATATCCACGGGACCAGACGACGAAGGATGTGGATAAGACTGGGAAGAAGAACGAGAAGACTGGCCCTACTGGCCAGAGTACTGCCTCTGCTATTGGGGTATCTGCTGAGATTGTGGGCCATGTTGGCCCGCCTGGTAATGGCCCTGTCGGCCATATTATTGGAACTGCTGTCGCTGCTGCTCGGGTGGCTGGAATCCAGGGCTCTGCTGTGACGGAGGTGGTGCGGAGGTGAATGCGGTGTTGTGAAAGGTCGGGGGACGCTGGTAGGTCTGTCGGTCTCCCGTACTTCCCTGCCTGGCATGGTCCTGAGTATACCATTCTCCATTCACCTCCAAAACTGGTGGAGGCTCCTCCTGAACTGTCTCTACTAATGAAGGTGGTTGTTGGAAAGAGTGGGCGTAGGATTGGTCCTGCTCCCACGGCTGGGGTTGCCCTGATGCCAACTGCTCTTGAATATGGTGAACTCGATATACGGGAGCAGAGGGTGCAGTCACGGTAGGTATCTTTATCTTAGATACCCTATCAGTCAACTCCTCCACTTGTTTTGGAATCTTGGAGACGCTCCGATCCAATTCATCAATTCTCCTGTCAATCCCCTCGACTACAGTAAGCTTGTTCGCAAGGAGTCCCATGCTAGGGATCACGTTCTTAGAGAGATCGACTACAGCTGATTTTCCCCCTCCAAATGAGAGTGAACTGAAGGACGATGTATAGGCCCTGCTGGCCGTTTGTGAGGGGCTGGTTTCTGCCATCTACTCGAATACCTTGCAGACGGGTATCCGATCCTCGTGATGTATAGCAGCCTCCACAGGCAGTGCTCATTAAACCCTGCATCTCAGGGTTGAGACCAGTGAAGAACGACTAGACCAAGATGTTGTCGTCTAGACCATGACAGGGACATGTCTGCAGGATGTCCTTGAATCTTTCCCCAAACATCACAGAAGGCTTCTTGGGGGTAGTTGGGAGAAACTTGTAATATGTGTCCTCATCATGTTAGTTCTACTCAGCGGGTAGAACTTCTTCAGAAACAGATCCTTGAACTGGGCATAAGTGGTGACAGTAATTCCAAGATTTTTCACCCAGTAGTCGGCTTTTCCACCCAAGGCAAATGGAAGGGCTGTGAGCTTAATATAATCCTGGCTAACATTAGGATGTCTAAGGATAGCACAGACAAGCTCGAAGTCCCTCAGGAATGCATAGTTGGCTAACATTAGGATGTCTAACATTAGGATGTCTAAGATCAGCGGAATCATCAACTCGGGGATGAGCAAAGTTTAAGTATAGGAGGTTGATGAAACCATGTTTCATGCTTCTAATCCACTGAAATTAACCCCCTATCTTAGATTAAGTGTCAATAAAAACCAGATAAACATCTGTAAATACCAGAGTCATTGAATAAATTAAAAACACAAAAAATAGCAAAATTAAAAATCGTGGTGTTTTTAGCCTTAAAAAAACTCTCAAAATTATTTTCTACCTCTATTTGACATCATCTCCGTTTTTGTCAAGATGAAACTTGTAGAGCTTATCGAGATCTACAACTTTTATGTTTTGACTTTTTCCAAATTCGGCCATTTTCATCCTCTTTTCCTTGTTTTTTTCTCAATAACTTGATTGGGCCACGAGGCTCCTTCTGTCTTCGCCACGTGGCCCGCTCTCCTTGCGCCACGTGCCCCTCTACTTCCAGCCGTTAGATCAACTCCTTCTCTCTGGATCTGTGGCATTCACTCTCGCAGCCATTCTCCACCTTCCAATCATCTCCAGATCATATCTCATCCGTCCGCTAGCGCCTCGCCCTCAGCACGACACGTAGCAGCTTCTGCGCCCTTCGATCCAACCTTCACCGCTTATCCTCACCGCTCATCATCCCAGTTCTCCACCGTCTGATCTGCCCACCGATCTTATCATAGCCATTAATTGCCGCCTTCATCTCATTTCGCCATGTGGCGTGTTGTATGCCCATCAATCGGATCACCCTAGATCTAATCCAGACCTTTCATTGGCACCCTCTTCGTAGCCGTTGGATCGCAAGATCCAACTGCCACGAGACCTTCTACTACCTCCCGCTTCTCTCTTTCCCACGATCTCCAGCTCGCACAACCACCTGCCCCTTCCTTTTTTCTCCGAGTCCTCATCCACCATCACCGCTCTCCACCAACCCCACTACATAGCCTACCCTTCCATCATCCTCGCGGACACCTAATTGCTCCATATTTCCATCACCTTCATCCCACTTTCTCCATGAAACCCACAACTATCAACATAGAAACTGCCATCTCTCACCTTCAAATAATCCCCCTCTACCGCCACAACACTTGGTCCACCTTTACGTAGGGCTTCGCCTAGCCCCTCTCCTCCTCCCCGTGATAGGGGGAGAGACGATCGAGGTGCAAAAATGGCGCTCGCCCCCGGTGTTGACCCCTAGCCATGGTAGGCCAGGACCGCAGTGGCTTCGCCCCGCCTAGCTTCCTCTAGTTGCCGACGAGTTCCAGCAATGACCAGGGCTTGTCGCTGGAGCTCGAGCACAGGCAATGCACCCGCACTCTTCCTAGGTAAGTTCCCTCGATCTCCCTTGTTTCTTCTTCTTCATTCTATTAATTAAATAGCTCGCTACACAAATCATCGCTCTCCATTGATTACTTCGTTAGCTCCACCTTACCTCCACCATTCACGCATCATCCTTACACTCCCTTCTCCTTCCTCCATGACCATAGACCATTCCGACCCTCTTTTTCTCCGATTCACCGGAGAAGATGATCAAGTCTTATCGCCTTCTTCTCTCGCATGGCCTCCACTCCGTCTCAGTTCACACACATGTCTCAGTATGCATGCTTCAGCTATGAATCTAACCGTGCAGGTGCTTGAGTCCTCAATGGTCGAAGACCTCGCCGAAGTCCTCTTGATGAGCTCCGCTTCCATCACCAGAGCGACGAGGGGCTTCTCCACTCATCGTCGCAGCTTGCCCAAACCTCCAGCTCCATCGACGATTACTCAGGAGATTTTAGGGAGCTCTGTAGGGTCCTAGCAAGAGAGGCGGAGCTCCAGTGGTTATGCCGGAGACCAGAACCCACCGCCAATTGCAGCAGAGGAGGAAGGAGAAGGCACCGTTGGATTGCTTCTCCCCGGAGCTCATCCAACGGCGCAGAAGCAACCACGTTTGCATATAGCGCAGCTTCCAGCTACCGTCCGATCTCGATGATCGGATGATCTACGATTGGCCACGTGTCAACGCCATAGCCTCTCCGAACCTCATCACCAGACCAACAGGCTTGGGTACCCGAGCCTATACCAAGCCTCCCCAGCTCTCCGAGCCACATCCTAGCCCAAGCCTCAAGGCTCGTACCTTCCAAGCCTAGCCAAAGTTGTCCAGAGCCTTCTCTGAGTCTGATTCTTCACCGAACCTGGAGCGCACGTGCAGGTCACGTACGACCAGGATAAATTGTAGGGAGGCCCACCAACTTCTTCAAATTGCAGAAAGGTCCAGAGCCCATGTGCAGACCTCGTGCGCTTGGGGTATTTTGCATTTATACCCTCGCAAGTTTTAATAATTGTGACAAAACCCCCGCGCATGTGGGTTATTTATAGGGAAGGTCTCAAAATTTGTTTTATTTACATTTTAGTCCCTCCCAGTGACCTATTTGCTATTTATCTTTCAGGTTTTCTTGCATTTATTCCCCTGGCTTCACTCGTGCATATCTTGAGCCTCCTAGCTCCGATTGAGTCGATTTCGGTGGAATTTTGAAGCTTGTTTCGTTATCTTCTTGATAGCATGCTAGTATTTCACATTTGACACTATGAATTTTGATTTATTATTTTCATAACTCGGTGTCCTTATTTCAATGCATCACATGCCTTATTTTTTATATAAATGAAAGTAGCTTCATGAACTTCATTCTGATTCGACTTGTGATTAAATGGCTCAAGTATTTTTATAATTAGGGCATATTTATGTATTTCTTCGCATCTCTTTGCTTGATAAAAAGCAAATAAAAAACACATATTTTCATGTTTACTTAATGCATCTTGCCTTGTCTTCGTGCATTTCATTGACCTACGTTTATCCAACACTTAGTTAAATTAATTTAAACCCAAATAGTTACGAGAGAGGCTCGTGTCCCTGAGTTCGACCTTGGGCATGCCAAGTAAAAATTTTATTAATGGACCTTTATTTGATTGATTATCTTGATCAAAAAGTTCTTTGATAAACCCGATCCGGCCAGCTACAACACATTAAAACGACCTATTAAATGGCCGGATTTACGGATTTGTCAAATGTCATCTGATCGAGTCCACTGAATACGTGTTTTAATCTATGTTCGTTGTAGTACGCGTACTTAACGAATCAATCAGAACCGAGAGAAGATCTCTGTGAAGAGTATCTCAGCTTAATTTATATCTCGGGCAAGTCTGGGGTCGAACACAAGGAGGCAAAGGAACAACATTGGGGTTAAATCAAAAACTTACATCTAGGTTTTCAGTGAGTATATTTTTTTATATTTTTTATGCAAAAAGAATGTAAGATGCACAATGAAAGTGAATTAAGACACTTAAGAAAGCACACAACTTAGCTAAATTAATTTTAATATCAAATCAGTTCAATTTAGCCAAATTATATTTTCCTAGGATCTTAATCCAATGATGAATGCATAACATATTTTTTTGAAATATCAGTGGTTAAAATGCAATAAATAAAATTGCACACTTTTTAATGGTTTTTAGCAATTTTCACACAAAAAGAATGTAATAATTAAGAAAAATTTAGTGAAATTAAAACATGATGCAAGGAAGCTACAACATTTTTTTTGGAATTTTTTTATAAAATATGATTTTTTTATGAATTTTTTAATGCAAATAGAGTGAAAGTGAATAAATAATTTCTAATAAATCCACATTAACGAACTAGGCAAAAGGCAAATTATCTCACATAGGTGTTTTCATATGGAATACAGGAGACTTGAAATTTTGCTAAAATATGATGTGTGGATTTAATTAAAATTTATTTACTAAAATCACTCCACAATATATTTCAGGCACAAGATAACTCCAATTAATGTGAAATTTTGATAGTAATTAAATCACACTTCAAGGCATCATTCCTATGTTTTTTTGAAATTTTTCGATTAGTTGTAAGTGAGATATGAATTTAAGTACTCAGGTTGGGTAAACTATGAAATATTTCAAATAAACAATTTTAATTAATTCATCATAGCTCACAAAAATACAAGTAAATAATCAGACTTTAAACAATTAGTTGCACAACATCATGATATTTTTCATTAAAAGAAATGATGCAATAGAGAGGTCCAAATTAAAATGCAAACACAGGAGTATCCGTGCAAAACGGAAATTCAAATCAAACAACACAAACATGTACAAGGGCCTTTTTATAATTACAGAAACTATGCGGGCAAACTTGCAATTTTTTCAATAAAATATAAAAAATGACCATCTTCTACTTCATTAGTGCGGAAGGCTAGGGGTTGCAGGAGGACGGATGGGAAGCTACGTCATGCAGCCGTGCGTGCAGTCGCATCGTTGGAGGACCGCAAACGGAGGAGGGCCGGTGGCGCGCGGGTGGCTGCGCGGTGGAGGGGCTACCGGCGGTTGGCGGAGGCTGTGGAAGAAGGAGGGGGGCGGTGGGGGCACTCACACGGAGGCCGCATGACTGAAGTCAGAGCGACGGAGACGCGCCGCTGCTGGGTGGCATGGAGATGGAGCACGGGGAGGGGAGGTAGACCTGCGTGAGGAGGAGGCCCGCCGAGGGGAGCAGCTGGGTCCACCCCTGCTGGCTGTTGCACGTAAATCGGGCGGAGGATGCTGCCGCTGGCGACAACGGTCGAGGAGGGCGGCGGCGCCGTCGGCGGTGGAGGAGGAAAGGTAGGCCGGCGATGGTGATGCCCACCGTTGCTTTTTTTATATTTTTTTTTGATTTTTTTGTTGTTGTAATATATTTTTTTTCTTTTTGATTTTTTTATTTTTTTTAATTTTGTTAAATAGGAAATAATCAAATGCTCATATGATTGAGGGTTGATAAAGATGATGTGATAAAGAAATGATGATGATGATGGAGTGGGGTTATGGTGGTTTAGATGTGATGTGCTAAAAAAATTGCAAAGATAAAAAAATGACAAGATAAAAATAAACTTACCTAAGATGGAGACGGTCGCCTATGTTGTGCTCACGAGAGCACGGTCTTCGCTCGAATCGTCGGGGAGCAATGAGCTCGAGGAGGGCACGGATGCGGCGGCGATGTTGGCCAAAAAGCCAACGGATCTCACCAGAGAGAGGGCTATCGTCGCTCGACCGCGGTTGCATCGCTGTCATCGATTCAACTCTGGGAACTAGGCTCTCCTCACATAAAGATGTATCAAAGGTAAAAATGAGGAGAATGGTATGTATATAAAGAGAAAAAATGAGAGGTTATTAAATTGGTGGGAGGTTAATAAAATAACGGGTTTGTATTAGAAGTTAGCAATTTTGATGGAATAGTGGACTTGAATGGTGGTTATTGTAGAGCATGGAAAATAAATAAAATAAAATAAAATAAAATAAAGTAGGCTACTTTAAATACAATAAAATAAAAGTGAAGAAAAATAGTGGAGAATTTACAAAGGAAGACATACAACATGTACATTTTTTTGTTTTCTTTTCTAAGTTATATATTATTTTGTCTTTTAAATAAGAGATATTTACAACAGAAAAATACAATAAAAAACTAGAATCGAAATACAACACAACCATGATTTTTTTTTGGATTTTTTAGTAATTAAGAAAGATAAAATAAAAAATGAAGAAATAATGAAATACATAATATACAATGTACATATAGGTCCAAAAACCCAACTTTTGCAAATGAGCCCCGATTTTAATGGAACCACTTCTGTTGGATAGATAATTTTCTAACTTGAACTTTAAAATGAGTTTGGTGAATTTGGAGTTAATAATGAGCAGAAATTTGGCCGGGAAGTTGGACTTTACGGTTTTTTGTCTTTGAGATCTAGGAGCATTTTATTGAGGTAAATTTTATTTTATATTTTTGTATTTTTATATATGTTTTTATTAACACGTCAGATAATGAATTAGCTAAAAAGGAGTTGAAATAAAATTATTAAAAATAAATGAAGTTTAGGGCTATTTACAGGTGAGAAACTCCTTTATTTTGCAGCTTTTTATTATTAATTTATTTTGTACAATCTAATATACCATAACTAGTGTGTTTTATTTACAAGAGTCATTTTGTAAATTTATTGATTTTATAGACTTTTATTTGGGACTTTACTCGGGGATTTTGCTAAGATCAAGATATTGAGATGATGAATGGTGGATTTATCACCCCCCTATACTTAAACTTTGCAAGTCCTCGAGCAAATAAAGAATGAATAAGTTAGAATAATCCCTAACTATGCATGTGAATACAAGACTTGATCCGTTCAAGAACTCTCGATTTTAGAGATCCTAAAATTCTAAGTTGAACCAAGCTCTAGTCAAAAGGTATCCAATTTCCCTAATCACCAGACTCTCTCTGTATAGATATATAGTAGGGATATGACTTTAGTGTGGACTGCATTTACAAGAGTAGAGTCGCAACGTCACCCAAGGTTCCAGTCCAAGAGACTCTCCTAAGAACCCAATCCTCATCACTAGGGAATAAACCATTTCTTGCATCCAATCCACCGTCTCTTTAGTTGTCAGACTTGAAAATGTAGATGGAAGGCCAGTTGATGGAGGACTTAGGATTGTGTCATTTCTTCTCTCCCTCTCATTGGAACAAGGATCCTCTCAAGTGCCTTATTACTCAACGCATATTTTTGGTGTTGATCAATGAATCCGTCAAGAGAAGTTGGTGTCATCTACACCTGTTTTCCTGGGAGTACACCAAGGTGTGCCTTTTTTCAGTACCTATCGTACCTTCTACACCCAGACTTGTAGCATTTACGATGCAGAGCCCTTTTTTGGTGCAAGCCTGACTCCTGGTCCTAATAGTGGTGGTCTAAGTGGACACTTTGAAATGGTTGGGAGCACTCTCCTTTGGTGGAAGCTCTTTTGATAGTTGACTTTGTGGAATGAGAGATTTTCTTTAACATTCCATTGCTTTATAATATTTTTATCTAGCTCCACTACTTTTACCAAGAGTTGGCGCATATTGATCAACATTTTTGTATCACACCCTGGCACTTAGGTAAATGTCAAGAGATAGTACATGAACCATGTTCTTATAGTGGCTAAAGGTGTTGACACTCAGGTTTCATGAAGCCTTCATTGATTTTATCCCATCCTCGAGTATCATCAAATCATGTCTAAACTCAAATCCCTCATCCCAATTCCTCAAGTGAAATTTCAACTCATCTCATCATAACTGCAACCGTGTATGTGAGGTGTTAATCATATTCTTAAGGTAGAGACTACGTATGCAATATAGCACACAAATCTTTCAAACAAGGGAAATGTGAACAATTAAGTCAAAGACCCAAATGACTAAGGCTGGTTAACTGAAAATCTCAAAAGCTCATAAACAAACTGTTCTTGAACATCACTATTCTTGTGTGAATGTGTAAGTGTCGGGGGTTAAACCAACCCATTAGTTAGTTTTTTTTTATTTTGTTTTGTTTTTTTTTGTGTTTCTTGTTTTTGTTTTTTTAATGAGAGGAAGAAAGAAATATGTTTTTTTTAAAAGATTTTTTTAAAAAAACAAATTTTTTTGATTTTTTCTATTTTTGAAAACCACATTTTTTTGTTTTTTTACCAATTTTACCTACCCCATTATTATTCTAATATATACAAAAATACGTAAAAGTACGAGCTATGGGTAAAGTATATATGCAATATATACACGCCCCCTGTACTTAGCATGTGCTATGTCTTCAGAGCACACGAAGCGAGAAAAAGACAGCTCGTGCTAAGCGTAGGAAAGCTAAAAGAACAAAAAGTATAGAAGTCGATCCAGCCCACTATACTTAGGTTATGGTCAGCCTTAGTGTAGAAGAAGAGCAAAAATGGAGCAGACGAGGTCAAGGGGAGAAATGGATGAGTATATACACATGGTGGGCATCGGCTCCCCCTATACTTAGCCTAAGAATATGACAGGAGTATGTGTGAGAACCAATGTGATCTGGAGAATATACAGAGAAGGGATGATATACAAGAGTGAATGATTCTTCTAAGCTATTGAATCTTGATGCTGCATCTTCATGAAGAGTAATATGATGTATATGCTCTGTGCTTACTCTGCATGAAGTTGATGACCTCGACTAGGACTAACTGCTCTTTCGAATCTACAAAATGCTTCAACAGTTGTCCATTCACCACATGGGATTGTGCACCATCTGTGAGATAAGCTATCTCTACACTTCCATTCCCGTGCACTTTTTTAACAATAAAGGGACCCGTCCATTTAGATTTGAGCTTCCCATGGAACATCTTCAACATGGCATTGAACAACCATACCTTTTGTCCAGGGACAAAGTCTTTGCACCTAATGTGATGATCATGTCATCTCTTCACTTTGTCCTTATAAATCAAACTGTTGTCATATGCCCTGTTTCGAATTTCCATGAGCTCATTCATGTTCAAGTCTCGACAAAGCTTCCCTAGGTGACAACTCCAACTAATCTGCTTAATTGCCCATTTGGATTTATGAGTTAACTCTACGAGCAAATGACATGTCTTGCCATAGATCATTCTAAATGGTGTCTTGTAGGCTGTCCTATATGCCCATAGAACTTGGTCCAAGAGCTGGGACCAGCTCTTCCTATCAGGACAAACAAACTTCTGCAAAATACTCTTCACCTCTATGTTCAAAACCTCTGCCATGTCGTTGAACTGTGGGTAGTAAGCACTAATAACTCTATGCTCAAATCCATAGTCCTTCGCTAAAGATCTCATATATCGGCTCACAAAGTGGCTACCCCCATCAGATATCAAAACTTTTGGCACCCCAAACCTAGCAATAGTATGTACTATCACAAACTTACAGGCAGTCTTGCTGTCTGCGGTTCGGGTTGGGATAGCCTCCACCCACCTAGTTAGATAATCAACCGCCAACAATATGTACTCATGTCCTTGGCCGTTGGGAAAGAGACCCACAAAATCTATGCCCCATGCATCAAAAACATCACAAATAATCACTGGTTGCATGGTCATCTCATCTCTTTGTCCAACTGTCCTTCCCAACCTTTGACAGATCGGGCATGACCATACAAAACCAATAGCATCTCTAAACAAGGTCGGCCAATAGAATCCACATTGAAGTACATTGTGAGCAGTTCTCTTTCCCGAGTGGTGTCCTCCAACCTCGAGTGAATGACAATCTGTGAGGACACTCTGGTACTCCTCCTGAGGAATACACCTTCTCCAAACACAATTCGTCCCTTCGAATAAAAGGAAAGGATCGTCCCACTAGTATCTCCTCGAATCCAACTTCAGTTGGTCAATGCTGCTGCTAGTCCAACCATGGGGAACCTGCTTGGAGACAAGATATTTCACCATGTTGGCATACTACAGGAGTGAGTCAACAATACAAATTGACTCGTCTGGGAAGGTCTCTCTAATCCGCTCATAATCAGGAGAATCTTTAAGTTCAATCCGAGAAAGGTGATCAGCCACAATATTCTTCACTCCAGGTTTATCTTTTATCTCCAAATCAAATACCTGGAAGAGTAAAATCCACCTAAGAAGATGCACCTTCGCGTCCTTCTTTTCCATTAAATATCGAATGGTTGTGTGATCAGTGTAGATTGTCACCTTAGAGCCCAAAAAATATGACATGAACTTCTCAAGGGCCCATACTACAATGAGCATTTCCTTTTTAGTCACTGTATAATTCTTGTGTGTAGGATATAATACTTTGCTCGCGTAGTGGATCGCAAATGGGATCCCCTCTCACCGTTGTCCTGACACAGCTCCTATAGCGAAATCTGAAGCGTAAGTTATGGTCTCAAAGGGGAGAGACCAGTCAGGAGCTTGTATGATACGCAAGTCACAAATCTTCCTCTTCATGAGCTCAAAGGCCTCCAGACACCTGTGATCTACAATGAACTCTGTGTCTTTCCCTAAGAGCTCAGTCAATGGGCGGGCGATCTTAGAAAAATCCTGAATAAATCTCCTATAGAATCCAACAAGCCCTAGAAATGACCGTACTGACTTCACGTTGGTAGGTGGATCGAGTTTCTCGATCACCCCCACCTTGGCCGGGTCAACCTCCATTCCCCCTTTGGAGATGATGCCCCAACACGATACCCTCTGTCACCATAAAGTGACTCTTCTCCCAGGAGAGTGCCAGATTCACCTCTCTACACCTCGTGAGGACTCGGTCCAAGTGCTCTACACATGTATCAAAGGAATCACCATGAACTGAGAAGTCATCCATGAACACTTCCAGGAAATCTCCCACCATCTCGGCAAATATGGCTATCATGCACTGCTAAAATGTGCCCGGGGCATTGCAGAGCCCGAATGGCATGCGCCTGAAAGCATAAGTGCCGAATGGACATGTGAATGTGGTCTTTTTATGGTCCTTAGGGGTTGTGGCCACCTGGTTGTAGCTTGAGTACCCGTCAAGAAAATAGAAGAACTCTTTCCCTATGAGTCTCTCCAAGTTCTGATAAATAAAAGGCAAGGGAAAGTGGTCTTTCTTGCTCGTGGAATTCAATTGCCTGTAGTTGACACAGACGCACCACGACGTGTGTACTTGTGTTGTGATCTCTACCCCCTCCTCGTTGGTGACCATCTGAATTCTCGGCTTCTTCGGGACAACATGAAGCGGGGCCACGCACTTGGTGTCTTGAAATAGGGTATATAAATCCGGCTTTGCACCATTTCTCAATCTCTTTCTTCACCACTTCCCGTAGATTGGGGTTAAGTCTCCTCTGAAACTAATCGGAAGGTCTCACTTTATCCTCAGTAAAAATGTGGTGCGAGCAGATAGCAGGGTTGATCCCCATGAGATCCGACACTCTCCAGACTATTGCTTTGCGGTTCTTCTCTAAGACCTCTAACAACCTAGACTCTTATTCTAAAGTCAAGTCAGAGCTAATGATAACTGGATATATCTCTTTGGGTCCCGTAAGAAAGGCATGCTTGAGTGTAGGAGGTAGTGATTTCAGCTCTGGCAATGTGGTGTCATCAAGCAAATCTGGTTGAACTGAATCTGAATCTGGCTGTGTTGTACACGCCACCAACTCAGAAGTATCGGGATTCGGATGGCCAAAGAAATGCGGTAGTTCGACTAAAGCTGTGTCCGACTCATCATTTATATCCCATGATTGTTACGAAGGAGATGGAACTGACAGATCCAGATGGATCTCTACATCATCACGGGAATAGGTAGATGCATCTGTAACAAGATCAGACAACACCTGGCAAACTGCATCATCCACTATTTCCTTTCCATATGAAAGGGTCTTGCTGTGTCCCGATGGAATCTATCCCCAAATCCCAATGGTGCTAATCATTCTGCAATCGGCCTCTAATGATGAGTACTCTGTGCTACTCTCTGAATCGGGTCGCTGACACTTGGTTTGCTTCATATCAAGGTTTACTTCTCTGCTTGGAGAACGAAACTTCATCATTCCCATACCATAATCGAACGCTGCACATGCGGTCCTAAGGAAGGGCCACCCGAGAATGATTTGAGATTCTCTCCAATGATTGGGGGTCTCCATGTCCACTACTGTGAAGTCAACCTCATAGTTTTGCCCCTCAATTGAGATAACTACGTTCCTCACTTCTCCCTTTGGTCTCTTCACTGAACGATTTGCAAATTGGTGTAAATCTCTAGATTTGCGAAGTGGTCCCAACTCCAATTTTTGATATAATGCTAAGGGAAGTAAGTTGATCGAAGAACCGTTATCCAAGAGTGTGTGTGCAAATGCAATGTCGTCAATACGACTCTCCACATAGTGAGCACCCTTGTCTCTCTTTTTCCTTGGCAATGTCTGATTCTTGAGACAATAGATTGTGGCTACTGATAAGACGTGTGTCTTTATATTTTGGTTCTCTTTCTTCCTGCTAACCCTAGTAGGTATGCATCTCACCTTAAGGTATTTTTGAAATGCAGGATGGTTAGCCACATACTCATTAAATGGCACCTTCACAATGATGTTTTCTTTACAAAACCATGCCATATCGGGGTCATCTTTCTGAATCTTTTTGATGCGCTTACCTGTCGTAAGTGCAAGGGGGAAAGGGATTGATGCTAGGGAAACATAAGATGAAGAATCTGAATCATGAACTGAAAGATCATTTCTAGCATTAACTGAAATAGAGTTCTTCATACAAGAATCTTTTTGATGCAACATGGAATCAACATCTAGATTTTCTACTATAGGTTGTGGAATAGAAGCTTGAGTGGTATCCGCCACAACTAGAGATGCAAGGTCCTCCATAGACTAAGAAGAATATCCATGCTGCTGATGATGCAAACGTGCTCTCCTTCTCCTCTCGGCTCCCTGAGTAGAAATCCTCGAATGGTGTTGATTGGGCTCTGGAATATGCTGCCTCTCCTCCTCGTCCTCCGACGACTCCTCAGGTAGAGCTCCAGGGATGCCCCTCCTCATGTCCCTCGCCCGGTCAGGTAAGGTCACGATCCTTCCGCTCCCGAGTGACATGTGGTTAGACTCATCATATGAAAGAATCTCATGTCTAGTTCTAGGATATGCTAAATAGTATACTTTACCAAAGTACTGCTGAGAACTAAATCGGTTCAGGCTATTGGGATTATCCTGAACTTGGGATGGGATTGAGGTAGAGGGTGCAGTCTGCTTGTCTCGCCATCTGGACAAGCGGTTGACATCCACCTGTAAGTCATGAATTTCGTTCCGATAGGAACGAAGCTCGTGGACTATCTATTATTGAATATCCAGGGACCAGACGAAGAAGGAAGTGGATAAGACTAGGAAGAAGAACGGGATGACTAGCCCTACTGGCCAGGTACTACCTCTGTTGCTGATGGGGTATCTTCTGAGATTGCGGGCCCTGCTGGCCTGCCTAGTAATGGACCTGTCAGCCATACTGCTGGTACTGTTGTCACTGTTGTTGGGGGTGGCTGGAATCCAGAGCTCTGCTATGAAGGAGGTGGTGCAGAGGTGAATGTGGTGTTGTGAAAGGTCGGGGGATGCTGGTAGGTCTGTCGGTCTCCCGTACTTCCCTTTCTGGCAGGGTCCTGAGTATACCACACTCCATTCACCTCCCAAACTGGTGGAGGCTCCTCCTGAATTGTCTCTACGAATGGAGGTGGCTATTGGG
Organism: Ottelia alismoides; assembly: GCA_037367405.1. Classification (NCBI taxonomy): domain Eukaryota; kingdom Viridiplantae; phylum Streptophyta; class Magnoliopsida; order Alismatales; family Hydrocharitaceae; genus Ottelia; species Ottelia alismoides. Next base: position 245,905 of record JAZKJV010003926.1, read on the forward strand.
AAGAGTGGGCGTAGTATCGGTCCTACTCCCACGGCTGGAGTTGCCTTGACGCCAACTCCTCCTGAATATGGTGAACTCGGTATATGGGAGCAGAGGGTGTAGTCACGATAGGTATCTTTATCTTAGATACCCTATCAGTCAACTCCTCCATTTGTTTTGGAATCTTGGAGATGCTCTAGTCCAATTCATCAATTCTCCTGTCAATCCTCTCGACTACAGTAATGTTGTCTGCAAGGAGTCCCATGCTAGGGATCACGTCCTGAGAGAGATCGACTACAACTGATTTTCCCCCTCCAAATGAGAGTGAACTGGGGGACGATGTTTAGGCCCTGTTGGCCATCTGTGAGCGGCCAGTTTCAGCCATCTGCTCGAATACCTTCAAGACGGTATCCGATCCTCGTGATGTATAGATGCCTCCGCAGGAAGTGCTCACTATACCCTGCATCTTAGGGTTGAGGCCAGTGAAGAACGACTAGACCAAGATGTTGTCATCTAGACCAGGACAGGGACACTTCTGCAGGATGTCCTTGAATCTTTCCCAAGCATCACAGAAGGCTTCTTGGGGTAATTGGGAAAAACTTGTAATGCGCGTCCTCATCATGTTAGTTCTACTAAAGGGGTAGAACTTCTTCAGATCAGGTCCTTGAACTGGACATAAGTGGTGACGGTAACTCCCATGTTCTTTACCTAGTAGTCATCTTTTCCACCCAAGGCAAATGGAAGGGTTGTGAGCCTAATATATTCCTCGCTAACATTGGGATGTCTAAGGTTAGCGCAGACGAGCTCGAATTCCCTTAGGAATGCATATGGTTCCTCAGAAGCATTCCCATCAAAGTGTGGCAGCAGGTTTAGATAGTGTGGCTTCAACTCGAAATCAACAGTGGGTTTGACCGGACTCAAGTAGTTCTGAATTCTGTACTGTACGGGGTTGTACGCCTCATCCATTGGTGGTTCGACCCCAACATTGAGATGTCCTAACTGAGTTCTGAGAATTGTGTGTTGCTGCTTCGATGCAGCTAATCTAACTAGTACCGTTCTCATCGTGTCCTTGGGGTGTTCTTCCTCCTCTTCTTTCTTATTTGGAGGCATGTTTCTTGTATCATCTTTAGGTCCTTAATCAACAATGTGGTCTTGATTAGAAGAGGATTTATGAATCAAGATATTCTCACCGAGGCGAAGGTCTTCCTCGGTGAGGTGGGAAGAGAGAAAGGGAATGGTTTGAGAGTAACCATCCCGAGAGTGGGTCATCCTAGGCTCAAGAGGGTCATGAGTCCATGTTGGTCCATGTTGCGCTTGGACCTTTGAATACGTACTTTTTGGAGGGTTCAACGAGAGATTCGCAAAGTCCAAATAAATATCCCACCAATCGATCATCTTCGATGTCAAAAGAACCGATTAGAACACGATGTTCAATGAGGTTCTAGTTCTATGGTGCACATAAATGTACAGAGTGAAATCACACAATACAAACACAATTTAGACCCTCAATTTCACGAACTCAACGCGTGATGGTCGTAAGAGTTCGGCCGAATTATCTGGTCAATTTTAGTTGGTGATAAATACAATCTTGGAAAGATTAACGAGCTGTTAGGTGCCCGTATTTTCCTCCATACCGACCTGGTTCTTACGACTAGTTCGACCTACTTTCAGCTAGTATAGGAGTAAGTACGGACCATATAAATACGGCTACCCGTTCCTTGAGGACTAAGGCATCCTCTAAACCTCCCACTCTGCTAAGGAAATCCGGACCGTTTACCGGCTACCCGTAGATCCTCACTGAAAAGTAGCTAATCGCCTAAAAAGAAAGAACTAGTAGTAAGTAAGAAATCCTGGCTTGGCTCTATCCTAGGGTCGTCTCTCTCTCTCTCAGTTGCAAGTAAAACAAACAATGAGGGCTTTATGCACCCGAGAACGGGGTTCTTTTTATTCCAAATTTTTAATCGACCTGCTCAATTCAGTCCCAATTTTAGAGTTAGGTTATCACTTGAAAATTAATCCGAACACACAAACACGTCTACCTTTGAGTCCCATCTTCCTTCTTGACCATAAGTTGTAAAACAAGTGGGGAATCAGAAATCAGAATGCAAACATGAATCGGTGATTCATGCTCAGAAGAAAGTACACTTACATTGAATCCCAATACTCTCCATGCGTTATGCAAAACTGAATTTGTAAATTTTACACTAAATGCATGCAGATTGAGAAAACCGCAACTAAACAATATACTATTAGTGGGGAAGAATTGATTGAATTTGAGCTATGTAGTATGTGTCTATGTGCGTCTCATTATGAATCTTATAAGATAAGTAAATCTTCTAAGATATGTGTGGCTTAAATTACGATGGGTACAAACAAATTTTATTCTATACTACCATGTGCCTAATCCTTAAATTCGCCACTCAAGTCGAGTCCCACCCTCACCGGAGAGTGAAACAGGACTCGACACACCACAAAGATAATGTCCAAGTCTCTTACATGCGCGAGCTCTCAAACAAGAGCCGCTATAAAGGACAAAACTACCTAAATAATTACAACACGATAATTACAATAAAATATAAAAATTCTCTCGAAAAAAAATAAATCGTCCTAGCTTTTCAGCAGTCGACGCGGGTCACGTCAGTCGACCTCCGATGCACTCCATGTCCACCGGGCCCTGGCAAGGAAAATAAAATTTATGTTAGAGATCAAAAACAAAATATGTACAAAAATTTGAAGATAAATAATTGAGAGGAAAAAATGGAATAAATACAAGGTGGCTTAGGGGTCAGACTACCCGAGTTGATGAAACCATGTTTCATGCTTCTAATCCACTAAATTAACCCCCTATCATAGACAAAGTGTCAATAAAAACTAGACAAACCTCTGTAAATATCAGAGGCATTGAATAAATTAAAAACAAAAAAAATAGCAAAATTAAAAATCGTGGAGTTTTTAGCCTTAAAAATACTCTCAAAAATATTTTCTACCTTTATTTGACCTCATCTCCATTTTTGGTCAACATGAAACTTGTTGAGCTCATCGAAATCTACAACTTTCATGTTTTGAGTTTTTTTTTAAAATTCAGACATTTTCACCCTCTTTTTCTTTTTTTTTCTGAATAACTTGATTAGGCCACGTGGCTCTTTATGGCTTCGCCTCGTGGCCTGCTCTCCTTGCGCCACGTGCCCTTCCACACTAGCCATTAGATCAGCTCCTTCTCTCCAGATCTGTACCATTTACTCTCGTAGCCGTTCTCCACCCTCCGATCATCTCAGATCATATCTCATTCGTCCGCTAGCATCTCGCCCACAACATGACATGTGGTAGCTTATGCGCCCTTCGATCCGGCCTTCAACGCTTATCCTCACCGCTCATCATCCCAGCTATTCTCCATTGCCTGATATACCCACTGCTCTTATCATAGTCATTAATTTCCGCCTTCATCTCCTTTCGCCACGTGGCATGTCGTATGCCCGACGATCGGATCACCCTAGATCTAATCCCGACCTTTCATTGGTGCCTGCTTCATAGTCGTTCTTTCGCGAGATCCAACGACTACGAGACCTTCTCCTACCTCCCGCTTCTCTCTTTCCCACGATCTCCAGCTCGCATAGCCACCTGCCCCTTCCTTTTTCTTCCAAGTCCTTGTCCACCATCTCCACTCGCCACCAACCCCACGATGTAGCCTACTCTTCCATCATCCTCGCGGCCACCTAATTGCTCCATATTTCCATCTCCTTCATCCCACGCTCTCCATGAAACCCACACCCATCACCATCGAAACCACCATCTCTCTCCTTCAAATGACCCCCCTCTGTCGTCACAACATTTTGTCTACCTTTACGTGGGGCTTCGCCTAGCCCCTCTCCTCCTCCCCGTGACAGGGGGAGGGACGATCAAGGCACAAAAATGGCGCTCGCCCTCGGTGTTGACCCCTGGCCATGGTAGGCCAAGATTGCGGTGGCTTTGCCCCGCCTAACTGTCTCGAGTTGCCGAGGAGGTCCAGCAATGACCAGGGCCCGTCGCCAGAGCTCAATCATAGGCAATGCACCCGCCTTCTTCCCAAGTAAGTTCCCTCGATATCCCTTGTTTCTTCTTCTTCTTTCTCTTAATTAATTAGCTTGCTACACAAATCATCTCTCTCCATTGATTACTTCGTTAGCTCTGCCTCGTCTCAACCATTTACGCGTCATCCTTACACTCCCTTCTCCTTCCTCCATGACCATAGACCATTCTGACCCCCTTCTTCTCCGATTCACCAGAGAAGATGATCAAGGCCGATAACCTCCTTCGCTCGCATGGCCTCCACTCCGTATCAGTTCACACATACGCCTCAGTATGTACACTTCGGTTATGAATCTAACCGTGCAGGTGCTTGAGTCCTCAACGACCGGAGACCTCACCGGAGTCCTCTTGACGAGCTCCGCTTCCATCACCAGAGCAACGAGGGGCTTCACCAAGCATCGTCGCAGCTCGCTCGAACCTCCAGCTCCATCGACGATTACTCAGGAGGTTTCGGAGAGCTCTGTAGGGTCCTAGAAAGAGAGGCGGAGATCCAGTGGTTACGACGGAGACCAGAACCCGCAGTCAGTTGCAGTAGAGGAGGAAGGATGAGGCATCGTTGGATTGCTTCTCCCCAGAGCTCATCCAACGGCACAGAAGCAGCCATGTCGACATATAGAGCAGCTTCCATCTACCGTCTGATCTCGATCATCGGACGGTCTACGATCGGCCTCATGTCAACGCCAAAGCCTCTCCGAACCTCAGCACCAGACCAGCAGGCTTGGGTACCCCGAGCCTATACCGAGCCTCCTCAATGCTCCGATCCTCTCTGAGCCACATCCTAGCCCAAGCCACAAGGCCCGTTCCTTCCAAGCCTAGTCGAAGCTGTCCCAAGCCTTCTCTGAGCCTAATTCTTCACCGAACTTGGAGCGCACGTGCAGATCACGTGTGGCCAGGATAAATTACAGGGAGGCCCACCAACTTCTTCAAATTACAGACAGGTCTAGAGCCCATGTGCAGACCTCGTGCACCTGGGGTATTTTGCATTTATACCCTCACGGGTTTTAATAATTGCAAAAGTACCCGGACGCGCGTGGGTTATTTATAGGGAAGGTCCTGAACTTTATTTTATTTACATTTTAGTACCTCCTAGGGACCTGTTTGCTATTTATCTTTCATGTTTTCTTGCATTTATTCCCCTGGCTTCACTCGTGCATATATTGAGCCTCCTCGCTCCGATTGAGTCGATTTCAGTGGCGTTTTGAAGCTTGTTTCATTGTCTTCTTGATAGCATGCTTGTATTTCAGATTTGACACTATGAATTTTGATGTATTATTTTCATAGCTCAGTGTCTTTATTTCAATGCTTGACATGTCTTATTTTTTATATAAATGAAAGTAGCTTCATGAACTTGATTCTGATTCGACTTGTTATTAAATGACTCAAGTATTTTTATAATCAGGGCATATTTATGCATTTCTTTGCATATCTTTTCATCATAAAAAGCAAATAAAAAATGCATATTTTCATGTTTACTTAATGCATCTTTCCTTGTCTTCGTGCATTTCATTGACCTACATTTATCCAACATTTAGTTAAAGTAATTTAAACCCAAATAATTACGAGAGAGGCTTGTGTCCCTGAGTTTGACCTTGGGTTTGCCCAAGTAAAAAAATTATTACTGGAACTTTATTTGATTGATTATCTTGATCAAAAGGTTCTTTACCGAATCCGATCCGGCCTGCTACAACACAATAAAATGACCTATTAAGTAGTCGTATTTACGGATTCGGTAAATGGCGCCGTTACCGGGGACACGGCTCATCTTTTGTCTTGTTTGGATTATTAATTATTTGATTAAGTGTTTCTTTAGCGTAGGTCAATTTGTTCATTTGTCTTGCATCGTAAAAATTTTTCTTTTCGATTGATATCTAACCTTTGCTTTCGTGGCAGGGCCCTTGATGTTCAAGGAGGCGAGGAGCGTGTACTTCCCTGCTACAAGGAGCCGCAAAGCAAATTTTTGGAGATGATTCGATCGAAAAAAATGTCTCACATATTAATTTCATTTCATATGCATGTAATAATCAACTTTATAACGGTCTTCGATCGAAGACTCACACTTGTAAATGAACGAATTATATGTGGTTGTGTGGGGATCGTCCCCACTTGAGTGTTGACCTAGGACCAAGCACGCGGCTCTTCGAGCTTCTTTCACAGTTTCATTTTTACGTGCTAGCTCGAAGGTAGGACACACTTTAAACAAAGATGCACATAGCATTGCTTCACTTAGCAAAATTTACAAGATGTTCTTCCCCGCTAATAGAAGCATGTTAGGTGCGGTTTCCAATCGATTTACATACAGATTATTTTGGTTTTCAAAATAGTCTAAGTTTTCACGTATATTGCTAAGGCATTGCATGTTTTCTTGCTTAGCCTAGATCATGGTTTTTATCGATTGCATGGATTTTCTCGATTTCCCCTCCTAGCTTGATTACCTAGGTTAATGGAAAATGGGAATGAGTGGTATACAATGATTGCTTGGTTTATGTGCTCACCTTAATTCAGTGATAACCTTAAGCAAAATAAAGTGGGACTATTAATTGCAAGTCAACCTAAAAATGGAGTAAAATCTTGTTTTGGGAGAGAAACACCCTCATTTACGCAGTTGGTTTTACTTGACATTTTTCCGCGTAAAAATAGAATGTTTTAATCACCAATAAAACTGATAAGATGATCAAAAGGTTCTTTGACGAACTCGATCCGGCCAGCTACAACGCATTAAAACGACCTACTAAATGGCCGGATTTACGGATTTGTCAATGGGTGGAAACATTCGTCCTCCTCTAGGGAGGGTAATGCATCTCAACCTAGTCTGGTGGTGTTGACGTCTAAAGAAGGGACGTTGTGGGTTGCAATAATACTTCAAAAGAGGGATAGTCTACTGACTCAATAGGAAAAACTCCTGATGTACATGCTGCACCTTGTATATTGTTCAGAAAAATTGCAAGAACTCCAAAAAAAAGTAGACATGCCAGATGGAAAATAAAATACCTATCGGAGTACGTATATTAGCAAGAAGTCTGCAGCTGGATGAGTTGGCTACACTGGTCAGGCATCCCGGGATAGGTGGCTACACTGGCTACCGTCCATTCTTTTATTCACCCCCTCCTCTTGAGCTGGTCGCGCTTGAACTTAGAAGGGAATACCCCGCTCCTCGAGGAAAGAGTTACTGGACCGGGGAATTAGAGTTACCTTGTTAGAGGAGGCTGCTTCTTTGCCATTTCTGATGTGGAGAGCTACTTTACACTTACACAGTACAAGTAAGAATCATAGTCATCAGAAATTTGCATTTGATGATTTGTTTTGACCTGACTATTAAGGCATCTTGAATAGAAGACTTGTGGAACTTGAAGTCTGTTAGGTCTTAAATTCAGATCCCAATAAGGTTCCGCCACACAATTAATCCAATGGTCGAATCAAGCTCCATTTTCAACTTTTGTTCATGACCTTGGTGTGGAACCCAATCTCATTTCACTTTTGCATTTCATTTTAGTTGCTCGGGGACGAGCAAGGTTTAAGTATAGGGGGTTGATGAATATGTGATTCATCACTCTTAAAGTTGAAAATAGAGTCTTGTTCCCGAGCAGTTAGCTACATATTTCAACTTATATTGCATAATTAGCATTCCTGCATGCATGAGTAATACTTCATTTTAGCATTCACGTTTGCATTAAATAAGAAGCAGAATTCACTTGTAAATATTCACATATTTCACCTATCTGTAACTATTTTATACTAACTCCAAATCCAATAAAATCAACTCTATAGTGTACATATTACTAACACTAATAAAAGGAAAATACCCAAAAAAATCTAACTTGAATAATTACCCAATAAAACCCCAAACCTAGTTGGAGACCTTAGACCTTAGAATGCACATATCTCTCTCATATAACCTTCGATCTAGGTCTACTCACTTTTAGATTAATATACATTCAGAGACCTTCAAATTGAGACCAATTTCATTTAAATCGGAGCTCGTATGCAAAACATGGGTTTTTGGACCCCATTGTACACTATTTGTATGTACATTTGTACCCTTTTATTTTCGTACTTTATTTGACCTTATTTCCTTTTTTAGTCAACATGAAACGTGTAGATCGCAAAGGCGATCTACAACTTTCTTGTTTTGAGTTTTTCTAAATTCGGCCATCTTCTCTCCCTTATCTCACATTTTTCTTTCAGCCATCCAGAGCAGGCCCCGTGGCACCATCTGGTTGCGCCACGCGGCCCGCTCATAACACGCCATGCGCCCCACTTTCCCCACCGTCCGATGGTGCCTTCTCTTTCTAAATCCCAGCCATCCACGCCGCATCAAACCTCGACCGCCTGATCAAGGCCAAGATTGCATCTGTGACGCTCACCAGCGCACTCGTCTCATTGTGCCACGTCGTGCACTCCACAGCCACCCGATGGCCTCCCCTTCTTCAGATCTATGCCGCTCATCCCCGCCTCAATGCCAACCCTTGGATCATTGACCAGATCTCATCATGGACACTCATTTCTACCTCCACCACCTTGCGCCACGTGGTTCACCATGCACCACATGGTTCACCAAGTGCCACTTGTTCATTCTCCCTCCATATCTGGGCCCTCCATACCACATCGTCTCTCCACCGTTCGATTCAACCCCATATCTCATCAAGACCGCATGTCAGCACCTTATCCTCTGCTCTCCATGTGGCACACTCATGGCCATCGGATCTTCGCTATGATGATTAGATCTCACCCTCTCATCTTCCATTCTATCACCACCCTTCAATATGTCGCAAGATCTAATCTATGCCATTCGTTAGCACCGTGCTTCCATCACTACACGTGGTGCCCCTTGCGCCCTTCGATCTCGACCCCCTGATCTAATCCTACCCATTCCCGCATGCCCATCTCATGATTCTTTGATCGCGAGTCACGATCCAACGGCTTGGACATCTTCTTCTTCCTCCGAAAGATCCTCACGCACGTCGCCCACTTCGCCTACTCGCCGACCCCCTTCCTATTTTCTTCACCATTTAGATAAAAAAGAGAGAGAGAGAGCTCTGGCTATCTGTAGGTTACAGCTACCGAGAATCACCGTCGAGCAACGACCTCCAACCACAGCGAGATCTGAGGTGGTCTCAACCACTTCGTCGCAGCATCCCTCACAAGACACTACTCCAGCTTCGAAGGACTCCACCACCATTCTTGAGGCCACGACGGAGGCCGCACACCACAGCCCCACCTTCGATTTCAATACAGGTAAATCTTCTATCTTTATCTTTATCATTTTATTTTTTATCTAACGATTTTTTTTCTTGTTCTTCATTGCATTCTCACCATCAATTTATTCAACAAATCACAATCAACACTCACACCTTTTCTTCATTGCATTTTATTTTTTTTTACAAACAAACTAAAAAAAATTACAAAAAAATTTAAAAAGAAGAAACAGGAGGAAGCAGCAACAACATCACCTGCCTCCGCCGCCTCCCCCTTTGGCTGAGCTCCCCCTCTAGCAGCATCCATGCCCAAAGCATCACCACCTCCGCTCGCGATGCCCTGATTATGACCGCACCAGCCGACCGTCCCCCTCGTGGCACCCAGTCCCTGTGGTCCCACGTCCCAGCAGCACCTAGATCCGTCGGGTGTGCGACGCTTTGACCTTCAGACCAACCGTCGCGTGCCACCAATACCTTGGCCGCCACCCCCTGCGAGCAGGCTGCACGCAGGACCACCTTCCGCCCCGCACCCATCAGCTGTCCGTGGCCACGTGCCACGCAGCACTTAGCGACGGAGCGCAACCAGCCCCAGTCCTCCCACCGCGGGCCGCCTTCGCCTTCCAACGCCACATGCCCCGCATGCACGGCCCTCATGCGGCGACATCCGCCGCCCCACACCGCGGCGTTGCGCATGTCGATCCTCTCCGACCTCGTGACCCTCCAGGCCACGCCAGCCTGCGTTGCTTTGAGAGGCACCACCCAGACGCGTGCCCCCGTACCAGTCATGCGTCACCGCCGCCACGTATCAGACGTGCCGACCACGCCACCCCTGCACCCGCGTGTCTCCGCCCGAACTTCAGGGCCGCACGCGCCCGCCCACACGGTGTCGTTGCTCGTGCCGTAATCATTGTGGTCGCGCACACCTGCGTTCGCCCACCACGCCCCCATCCGCGATCTCCGCCGCCCTACCCACTCCCCCACCTCGCATCTACCCTAGCGGTGTGGGAAGAGGTGGGTTCCTTTCTTGGAATCCACATCTGGTTTTTATTTTTTTATTTTTTTGTGAAAATTACACTTTCACTCCTTTAAGTTTCTTTATTTGCAGAAGAGCACCTGTGCACAGTTTGTCTATTTAATTTCACATTATGTATTGCAAAGACACCCCTGTCTTTAAGCATTAATTTCGACAACCATCTTGCATCATTTATTTTAATTAAAAATAACATTTTGCAGAGCATCTAAATCTTCATCTCCTGACTTTTTTTGCATTTTTATGAGCATTTGATATTTTATTAAAAATCAGAGTTTGAAATTCAGTAATATTTTACTCATTTAAGCTCTGAAATTCGCACAGACATATTTCTAAGTCTAATTTTTTTTATAATTTTTGCATTTCATTTGCACAAAATTGAATAAAAACCCTAAAAAAATTGCATATTTCATTTATGCATTTTAAATCCAAAAATTCCTAAAAAATACATTTTGCATTTGTTGTTGGATTAGGTTTTTAGGAAAAAAACTTGACTGATTTGAGTTAATTTCATATTTAAATTAAATTTTGATAAGTCGGTTATTTTCTTGTTAACTTAATTCAATTCGTATTTTGCATTTGGCATTTTTATTGCATAAAAAATTAAAAAATCCACATGGAAAACCGCGATCTAATTCAGCTGATCTGATCCCGAGTTGTTCCTTTGCCTCCTTGAGTCGACCCTGGGGCTTGCCCAGGTTAAATAAGCATAAAACCGTACATTTATTTCATTCGACGATTCATCGATCCTTGAGGTTATTTTTTTGATCGATCCGGATTTATCTTACTGCAACGATATCGTTAATTCGATAACATTAAAAAGGGTAGATCCCAGAACAATCACATATAAGGCGTTGTACTGGTTGAGCCATTTGGGGAGGGAGATTTCTTCATGGGATGATCTGAAGTGCACATTCCTGCGTAAATATTTTCCTCTAGGATGGGTGAACATGATGAGGAGTCAGGTCTCCAATTTCACATAGTTACCACAAGAATCATTCCATGAGGCATGGGATCGATTCAAGGATTTGATAGATAGATGCCTTCATCACGAGATACCATTGAAGGTGCTTGTGCATAATTACTTTGGAGGACTCCAGCGAGATATCCAAGGCCTAGTGAGCATCGCATGTGGCAACATTTATCTGAATAAGGATGCCGAGTCAGTTTGGTCCATATTTAGGGGATGGAGGAGAATTCCCTTATTGTCTATTCCACTTGGGCATTCTAGAAGGGCTCACAACCACCACACCACTGAGAGCATCACAAGGTGGCACATGTTTCTGAGTCTTATTCAAAGTCTGACATGGGATTTATTAGTGAGAAGCTTACCTTTGTCGATGTAATTCAAAAGCAAGTTCAAGAGCTATAGCCGTTGCGTTAGTTAGAGAAACTCTCATCACTTCCTCAGCAGTTGAGCGAGACAAAGAAGGTGACAGAGTTGCAGCTTCAGTACCAGCAGTCTCGCACTCCTTCCACTTCTCAGCATGTTCGGAGATCTTTACCCACTCCTCCCACCCATTAGATATAGTTTGTTCAGAGCAAGCTGGTTCATCTTACTGAGACTCCACAAATATATTGGCATGAGGATCTGTCCAATGCCAACTCGAGTCTGATCACTAGCCCTGGAGATGTCGATGTTGATTCTCATGCTACTCTTAAGATCAACAGGATATGGTACGCTCCTGTTCATCCTCCACCACACTTCACTCCTTAGAGCGTACACCAGCAGCAACAATATAGTACCTTATCAAGAATGTCATAATTTTTAGCACCGCCAGTCTTACATGCAACAACAATCTCATCAGCATGCAAATCATAGACCACATTCACATTAGTATCCTGCTACACATTTACAACCATATCAGTACCACTAGCAACAACAATCTTCCTTTATACCAAAAGATCTCCTCAACCGTGCACACCACAGCAGCACACTCCTAGGAAGGAGAGAGTAGATAAATAGGGACACCACACTGAATCTGAGATGTTTTCATAGGTTCTTGCACTGAACTAGATCATGGACGTGTTGAGCATGCTCCAGACAACACATAGGATAGAGATGGAGCAGGTTAACCATTGCCTGAATGAGTTAGACATGCCAAAGACCACTCTCCCAGTAATGAATACAAAATCCAACCAGCGATTAATTGATATAGAGAGTTGTCGATTTAGAAATAACCTCGAAATCAGACTTGGTTTATTGAACAAAAATCTGTGAAATAGGAGAGAAAAATGAGAATATGCGACTTCTCTCTCCTATTTCGTCTACATCATGTTATTTAGCCAGGTAAGTGTGCTTGGGTTTACCTCGAGGAGGCAAAATATTAGCACTCGATTTTCGGTAAAAGAAATAAATCTCAAAAATATTCATTGTATTCTAGAATTTACGAAAGACTCAATAAAAGACTCAAAACTAACTCAATCTTATAAAAATCAAAACGACGAAACGATAAAATGAAAAATTGCAAAGAATTACAAGAAATGTATCTTGGGTAGTTTCGTAACTCCTACAAATCAGGAAGAAAATACAACAAGAATGGTGTCCAAAACACCCCTACAAGCCAGGGGTAGAATTGCAAAACAAACTTTTATGTTTTGTTACAAACTGGTCCATTGAAAGGACTAAAATGCAAAGAAAATTAAAGTTATTACATTAAGGTCCCTGTGCGATGACCTAAATGCAATTAATGAAAAATCTTGGAGCGGGATGGGATTCTGGATCTCCGTTGGGTCTAGTATGCAATTTCTCTACGGTTCATCTGGACGACTGAGGTTAGATTCTCGTGCGTGATCTAGACCATCGGTGATGGACACCTGTCAAGCACTTGTAGCGTATGAATGATCTTGTTGTTCTTAACTTCTTCTGCTCGACTGACGAGAGTTGTGGCTTCAACGAATTCTCTCTGGCGATCAGAGACGTTATGGAACCTCCGGCAGGGCCAGAGGGGTGACTCCTTCACCCCTCGAGCTCGCCTGCAAAAGAATGGCTTCAAGATCAACGGAGTTGGCTGGAATATCTTGATGAAGATGGTGATCCAGCAAAACCTGGAAGATAACGATGGATGTTCTTTGCTTTGATCTTTCCTTGGATTTCAAAGCTCCAGATAATGCGTTGAACGCTCCAGATGTAATAATAACCTGCAAATAAATGATATCTTGCTCGGTTCGCAAGGAACCAACCAACAAATTAAGAATTTTGCACATCTAATTTGCACTTTTCGAGAATCGAGAAAAATGTTTGAACATGAAAAAGAGAAAACGAATTTGGGAGTGAAATGGACAGGATTTTATGGGTTGAATGTATGGTCTCTAAGGATGAAGGTTGAAGTCACTAATGACGCAATTAGCTAACTTATTGTGGGCACTAAGATCGAGAAATGAAATTGCAAAAGTGATGAAGGAACTCACCTGGGAATAGGAGATGTAAGACCTCTTGGTTGCTCGATGGACGATGATGGCCGGAGCTCTATGTGGTGCAGTAGCGGCGATGCAAGGCGGTGGATCCTTGGAATGTCTCCTCCGATCTCCCTTCTTCCATGATGTGGCCTTGGACGGAGCTGTGACCTCCTGGTCAGGGCAGAGCATGGCAGTGAATGTGGTTGATTGGACAAGTGTAAACTGGAAGCTGTAGCTTAGGATCAATTTGATGGAAATGGTGAATTTTTAGGTGAATTTATAAGAAGATCGAAGAGGGTTAGGTATGAATCGATGGTAAGCATGTTAGGTGGTAGTTAGGAGAAGATGATTGAGGGTTTAGAATGGAGGAGGATGTTAGGGATTTGTATGGATAAAAAGTTAAAGTCGGGTGGTTGGAACAGATTCCAGCTGACCGTCTTGAAGAAGAAGGTCCCGGGTGCTGACATGTGTCAACACCTGGTTGGCTACGTTCATGAAATACATTAATAAATAATAAATAAATAGTAAATAACCTTATTTTAATTAAGTGTAAAAATAAAAAATGTATATAAATAAATTGTTTAAATTATGGTACAATTAGTTTTTATAAATGATAATTATTTTACGAAATATAAATATTACATTAATAAATAAGTATAATTAATACTTTAAAAATAGGTTTTGTATTTTCTAACTTAATAAATAATAGTATATTAATTTTATATTTTATTAAATATTAGGTTAACAAATAGATTGTATATGAATTTTTGTGGGTTTTAATAAATTAATTTAGATATATTAATAAATACAAGAATAAGTTATATAGTTCATTTATACCTATAAATTACGGTTTTTGATTTATTTAAAATAATTAAAAATCTCCAAAAATTATGAAATAAATTAAGGTTAAAATACAAGATCAAAACAATAATTAGAAATTATAAAATAATTAAAATGATAAAAAATATATCTTGAAAAAATAAATAGCCCACAAACCCTATTGTGGTTAGGTCCTGAAGCCGACTTTTTGCAATCAGAATTCGATTTTAGTGAAATCATCTTCGTTAATTAGAGAATATTATTTTATGAACTTTAAAGGTGAGTAGAGTGAAATTCTACTTTGTATGAGCAAGTAATGATGTTCGGATGTTTGGATTTTGAGAATATACAAGTTGGATTTATTGGCATATATACTAGGTAATATTTTTAACTTATTTTTATAATTTTCTATATATTTTTATAAATAAATAGGAGAAGCGTTTGCTGAAAAATATGTTAATATGAATTAACTAAAAAATCTTTAAAGTTTTGGAATTTATTGGATAATTAATGAAGAATTCCTAAGATGTACAATCAATTATTTTTATTTGTTTTTATTCCTTATCTCCCCCTACTTATTTATTTGTCGACCAATCCATGCTGATGATGTCTCGAGGATTAGGTTATAAATATATCTTTCAACTATATTAATTTTTCAAGTCACAATGTACATATATACAAATCTACAATTTGTCTTTATTTTTATGTTCTTTATTTTTATTCTTTTATTTATTTACATGATTGTAACGCATAAAAGTGCATTTTCATTCATGACTAAGGTTTTGTTAAAAAAGTGAAATATAATATATATGCACTTGTATTTATTAAGGGTTTTTAAAATAAAATGTAGACAAAATGTTAGTGAATCGTGGATTCATCTACCACCTATGCTTAAAATTTGTTAGTCCCTTAGCAAACACTTATTTGAAAAATAAGAGAAAAAGAAAGAAAGTTAGAATGAATTTGTTTTGCTAAACCAATTCATGAGAACAGACAAAGGATAGAGATCAATCGGGCCTGAAACAAGCTTTTTGTCAGAGCTTTAACTAGGATTAGGATTGTATCATTAACAGTCCTCAAGTTCCAAAAATCCTTGTTTAAGTTCACCTCAATAGCCAGTTCAGATCCACTCATTCATATTGCAAACTCTATGCGAAGAAACCACCCATCCTAACCATACGCTACTATTGGTTCCTCGTCCAGCTACTCTTTCCTCGGGGAGGGAGGTATTCCCTTCTAAGGTCAGTTCGTGTTATGTCCACAATCGAATATAGAGATGAAGTAGAAGAATGAGAAAAGAACTGGAGTGCGACCAGTGTAGACGCATCTCCTTGTGAAGTCCAGCCAGTTTAGCTAAGTCTCCACTAAGATGTGCAGGATTTTTGGTGGAAGCTCGGACCATTGTGGTCGTATTTGTATTTGTTGGCTTCTTCTTTGAATTGGCTTTGTAATGTTTCTTGCCCTACATTCATCTCTTTTTGCCTCGACGGATATAGCATCTTTTTATTCCATCCATTTTTTGAGGTCTTGGAAAAATTGTTTTAGCAGATCCTTCCCTCACCCGAAGAGACAATCGCAACCCCAATCTCTCCCATATGTAGACGTCAATGTCGCAAAGACATGGATAGAAACACACTACCAAGATGCATTGCCCTTCGCAACCCCATGCAAGTCGAGCTAAGTGCAAAGTGCATGTGTCCAAAATTGGTTTATTTATGAAGAGTTATACGGAAGAGACTAAGTGTTCTACTTAGGCACTTTTCGAGTTGACTTCCCAAAACTGGTCTCATGGAACCGAAAGATTTAAGTCAAAGACCTAAAGAATCTAAATTCCAGTTCCTAACTAGGCTCCTTACAATGACCGTCAAAAGTTGTAATCAAGCTCCGTCCTTCAGACTTTTCCCAGTCTTTAGTTTTAGAAATCAAACTTATTCTGAAAAATGTTAATGCAAATGCAACCATGTTTTTGTGAAGTATATTTTCTGAATTTTACTCATTTTTATAAATTTTAAGAATTTTCTAAATTTTATGGATTTTAGAGTTTACATTTATTTATGGATTTTGTGATTTTTATAAACAATTTTATGTATAAGTATTTTACGAGCAATTTACTCGTATTTTATTTGGATTAAATAACTAATGGATTTTACAAGTTTTATATACAAGGTATTTTACAAGTTTTTCATGAATTTTAAATAAGTGTTATACATATTTTAAATACGCATTTTATATTAAGGATTTTAAATATTGTTTTTAAACATATTTTACTTCCTTACAAGGATTTTATAATTAATTTAATTTAAATAGGCGGATTTTAACTTACCCTAACCCACTTTTTATAGATTTTATAGATATAGAAAATACATAAAAGTATTGAGTTATGGACGAAAGTATATATAAAATATATATGCACCCCCCTATACTTAGCTTGTGCTATATCCTCGTAGCGTCAAAAGAGAAAAAGGAGGACATAACTCGTGCTAAGTGAAAGTGGGTGAAAATGAATAAGTGATGTGAAATCAATCACCCTCCTATACTTATGATCATATTATCGTAAGTATAGTATAACAAAAATGAGGTGGCTGAGAGAAAAGAATATACACCCAAAAGAACAAAAGGAGAAAGAAAAATAAAATTATTGAAATCACTCGATCCCCCCTATACTTAGGATAAGGCATTCTAAGTATAGAAAAGAGTATGGCCAAAATTAGGGACCAGTGATTAGAGTAAAACAATGCATATACAAAAGAAAAGTAAAAAGAATAAACATCGAAAACGAGAATTAGCAGGCAATCTCCCCCCTATACTTAGGATATGATATCCTAAGCATAGAAGACGAACAAAAATGGGGATGATTGTTCTATAAAGGATATACATGTATGTACTCCAGAAAACCGATTGGCTTCACAGGTCTCTGTACAAGATGAAATGAAGTGGAAAAGTAGTCATGCATCCTATACAAAGTAGATCACTTCAACTCAGGCTAGAAGATCAGTGGTCTCCACGAAGTGCTTCAGCATCTGTCCATTCACTATAAACGGTTCTACACCAGGTGACACATCTGATATAGCAATACTATCATTGTCGTGCACCGTTCTGACTATATATGGTCCTTCCCACTTGCTCTTCAATTTGGCAGGAAAATTTCTCAACCGTGCATTGAACAACCAAATCTTCTACCCAGGAACAAAGATCTTATGTCGGATATGTCTATCATGCCATCGCTTCACTTTCTCCTTATAAAAGAGGGTGTTCTAATATGCCTGATTTCGAATCTCTACCAGCTCATTCGGATCTAACTTTCTCTTGGCTCATGGTTTATGTAGCTCTAATGATATTTCTCTGATAGCCCATTCAGATTTATGCTTGATCTCTACAGGCAAATGGCATGGCTTCCGTAAACTAATCTGAATGGTAAAGTACCCAAGGGAGTCTTATATGCAGTATGATAAGACCAAAGAACTTGGTCTAGAAGATGTGACCAATTCTTCGTATGCGTTCGTACTAATTTTTGGAAAATAGATTTCACCTCCCTATTTGAAACTTCAGCCATGCCATTCGTTTGTCGGTGATAAGGAGAATCTACTCTATGATCAATAGCATAACTCTTTACTAGCTTTTTCACCTCCTTATTAATGAAATGGCTACCCCCGTCAGTTATGGAATACGTGGAATACCGAACCACGAAATAATGTTTTCCCTTAGGAACCTGCATACTGTCTTGTTGTCAGCAGTTCTTGTGGGTATAGCCTCCACCCATCTGTTAACATAATCTACAGTGATAAGTATGTACTCAAAGCCATTGCTGGAGGGAAACGGTCCTATAAAATCTATACCCCATGCGTCAAAGATCTCACAAATCATAACGGGTCACATAGGCATGGCATCTCCAGCACTAATCGTCCCTATGTCTCTCTGACATTCTGGACAACTCTTCACAAACGTGAAAGCATCTCTAATAAGAGTCAGCCACCAAAATCCGCTCTGAAGTACCTTCTGCGTTGTCCTCATCCCTGACTGATGTCCTCCTACCTCTAAAGAAAGGCTTAGAGTGAGGACACTGTTGTATTCCTTCTGAGGAATACATTGCCTTTATATACAATCTGATCCTTCACTAAAAAGAATAGGATCCTCCTAGTGGTAATATCGTGCCTCAGACACTAGCTTCTCGACTCGGTCTTCAGCCAACCTTGTGGACTCTTCTGTCTAACCAGAAAGTTCACTATGTCTGCATACCAGGGAAGTTCTGTAACTGCAAAGATGCACTCGTCTGGAAATCTCTCTACAATCTCCATTGTGTAATCATCTGAAGGTAGCTCTGTTTGTAATCGGGAGAGGTAATCAACTACCACATTCTTTACCCAGATTTATCTGTAATATCTAAATCAAACTCCTAGAGTAAGAGAATCCATCTGAGAAGGCATGCCTTAGCATCCTTCTTTTCCATTAAAAATCGGATAGCTGAGTGATCAGTATAAACCGTGATTTTAGAGCTAAGAAGATAAGATCTGGATTTGTCTAAAGCAAACAATACTACCACATCTCTTTCTCTGTTACTGTGTAATTGTGTTGTGCATCATCTAGAGTTCGGCTGGCATAGTAGATGGCAACTGGGAGTCCGTTCCTCCGCTGTCCTAATATAGCCCCGACCATAAAATCTGAAGCATTCGTCATGAACTCAAAGGATAGAGACCAATCGGGTCGCTATAGGACATGAGCATTAATGATCATTTCATTTAGAGTGAGGAAGGCATGAAGACATTTATCATCTAACAAAAACTCGATGTCTTTGCCTAAAAGTTCAGTTAACGGTCGGGCAATCTTATAGAATTCCTTAATAAACCTTCGGTAAAAGCCGACATGCCCCAGAAAAGACCATAACTGCTTCACGTCCGATGGTGGATCGAGTCGTTTGATGACATCCACCTTGGCAGGGTCAAGCTTTATGCCTTACTTGGAGATGATGTGCCCCAACACAATCCCATTTGTAACCATAAATGGCTCTTTTCCAAAGACAAAACGAGATCGGCCATACAACATTTCTGAAGAACATGGTGTAGGTGCGCTAAACAATCGTCAAAAGACATACCATATAATGAAAAATCATCCATAAAGATCTTGATGAAATCACAAACCATGTCCGCAAAAATGGCAAGCATGCACCTTTGGATTGTCGCAGGGACAATGCACAATCCAAATGGCATATGTCTAAAAGCATACGTGTCGAAAGGACATGTGAAGGTGGTCTTCTCCTGATCTTCAGGGGAAATAATAACCTGATTGTATCAGGGGCAATAGTACTCCTTCCTTACCAACTGTTCTATCACTTGGTCTATAAAAGGCAACGTGAAGTGGTCCTTCTTTGTCGTGGTGTTCCGCTTTCTATAATCCACACATACCTGCCACGACGTTGTTACTCTCTTTGGAATCTCCTCTCCACTCTCGTTGTTAACCATCTGAATGCCTGACTTCTTCGGGACAACATGCAATGGGCTAACACATTCAGAGTTGGAGATAGGATAAATAAAGCCGGTGTCACACCATTTCGTGATCTCTTTATTGACAACATTGTGTAAGACGGGATTCAGCTTATGTTGAAACTCTATGGAATGTATGTTGTCATGATCAAGATAGATATGATGAGAACACAAAGCAGAATTTATCCTGTGAAGATCAGATACATTCCACCCAATGGCCTTGCAGTTTCGTTCAATAACCTCCATCAGATGGGATTTTTGTTCATCAGTCAAATATGAGCTGATAATGACCAAAAACTGTCGGTGTGGACCCACAAGGAAAGCATATTTCATGTTTGGTGGAACGTTCTTCAGCTCAAATAAGGTCAGATCTGGCTATGCGATGTCTTCTTCTGATTGAGTAATGGGATCCATGATGTTGATGGATGTTTCTGCCTTAAGGTATTTCACCATCTCAACATTTTCTAAAGTTGAACTACCGAAGATGTCTAGAACATCATCCGACTTGCTACCGTGCTCATCCTCAAAAAGATTAGATAAAAATAATTCGGCTAAGTAAAAATTCGTCTCTGAATCATTTGAGGTAGAGGGCTTCTGTGAATGTTCTGAATCTAAAATATCTGCAATAAAGTCCTCAGATTTCTGTTCCATATGATCTTCACCCTCCATGCTGAAATAAACAGTTCCATCAGAAGAGCTGTCAGCTGAAGTATCATACCCATCCTCTTCTAGGATATCTTGGGTCTCTACTTAATACATATCAAAGTCGTCAAGGAGAACCTCATCCATGTAATCACATGTGGTTAAGAAACTGAAAGAATCGGAACTAGTTGTAGACGCGGTACTGGATGATTCTCTCTCCATCTCTATATGTTCCTTCTCGCCCTTAGCGCAAAAAGATACCTTCTTGTATCATAATCGAAAAGGGCCTCTGCGGTCTCCAAGAAAGGCCTCTCAAGAATGATCAGGGTAAGTGTAAATGTGTAGGGAAATCCATGTCCAGGACGGTAAAGTCCACTGGGAATTGCAAACCCTACACGGTTACGATTACGTTCCTTAAAATGCCCCTAGGTCTCTTTACGGATCTATCAGTAAACTGAAGGATCGAACGAGATTTGTAAAGAGGACCAAACTTGAATTTGTTGAGTAAACAAGATGGTAAAAGATTGATAGAGGAACCGTTATCAAGAAGAGTCCGATCGAGCGTGGCTTCTGAAATCTCGCATCTGACATAGTGTGCTCCTGAGTCCTTCTTCTTCTTATTCAGAAGTCTGTTATGAATCACACATGATATGGCCTTGGTCAAAATATGCTTCTCTTTTCGGTTCTTCTTCTTCCTATGCTTTGTACATCTATTTTTCAATTGCTGATTAAGCGGATGTGATCCAAGGCATCTTGGAGTGGAATTTTCAAAAAGATGTGATCTTTCAGTAATTTCTCAGTCTATGGAGTAACATCAGTCTTTTTGGATTTTTTCGTACCTTTTTCATTCAAAGCATCAGGAAAAGGAACAATTTTGGGAACAAAATTCTCTTTTTTATTGCAATCACGATCAACTTGTACATCAAGAGTATCAGAGTTATCTACAAAACTCTCTAAAACAGGAAAGGACACATCAGCTTCGGGTGTGTCTTCATTGCCTGGCGTGGTGTCGTCGTCTGATTCACCTAAGTCCATATCGACCGTCTCAGCATCGCTTCCTTCTCCCTGATCATCGAGTGGTTGATCCCTATCGTTGTAGTTCTCCTCCTCAGCTTGGGTATCATGGTCTGGCTTTCGCTCCTCTTCCTGTGCCATCTCCTCCTCTCGATCAAGTGCTTGTGGTGATCTACCGCTCCTGAGATGAACGACGTTATATAAAAATTCAGGAAAAGAGATCGTACCTATTGTGTCGTCTACCTAATCCGGCTGCCTCGTTTTGTTGTTCGGATTCATCTGAGGTTGTGCGGGGAGAGTGGTCTTGGGCACGGTTAACTCATCCATACGATGGTTAACCCACTCCATTTCAGACTTGTGCATGATCTGGAGCGTGCTCAGCATGTTCATGATATGGTTTAGCGCTAGGGCTTACGAAGATGTTTCTGGTTAAGTGCGGTAACCCTGACTCTCGAATCTCTCTTGCCGCTGCATCTGCTGCTGTGGAGCGTACTACTGAGGAGATCGTTGTGGCGTATATAGAGACTGTTGCTGCTGATGGTGATAATTGGTCTGTGATTACGGAGTAGAATGATGAACAGAATGTGGTCTCTGATAGACGTTCTGGTGAGATTGTTGCTGTGTGTAGTATTGTCAGTGTTGATTGTGCTGACGTCCATGTTGCAGATAGTGTTGCGCTGCTATTGGTGATGTACCTCAGAGAAGTAAACTATGAAGCTGACTGAATCGGAGCATACCATATTCCATTGATCTCAAGAGTGACTTGATACTCAACATCAATGTCTCCCGAGTTGGTGATCTGGTTAGGATTGGCATGAGACTGTTCCGCAGGCCAATCAATCTACGGTGTCTCTGGCTCGCTCTGTACGAAATGGATCTGTTGGGTGGGCGAAGCGGGTAAAGATTCCCGAGTAGGTTGTGCGTCGAAGAAGCTTAAGCATGTTGTTACCAATGTTGCAGTTCCATCACCTTCTTTGTAAGATTGCTCTGCTACTGAGGCAGATATGAGAGTTTCTCCAACTCTCGCAGCGGCTGCAAGTCCTGAACTTGCTTCTGAAATACATCCACCAACATTAACTTCTCATTGATATATCCCATATTGGTATTGGATTCAGAGTTTGAAATGTTCGCCACCTTATGATGCTCTCGGTGATGCGGTGGTTGTGGGGCCTTCTAGAATGCCCTAGTAGAGTCGATGACTCTTGAGTTTTCTTCCATCCCCTTGAAAATGGACCATACAGACTCGACATCCTGATTCAGATATCTACAGCCACATGCGACACTTACAAGCCCAAGTATATCTGACTGGAGTCCTCCAAAATAGTTTTGAACAAGCACCTTCAATGGAATCTCATATGAGGACATCTCTTGGTAAGATCCTTGAATCGATCCCACGCCTCATGGAACGATTCGTTCGACAACTGAGTAAAGTTGGAGATCTGACTCCTCATCATGTTTGTTTGTCTGAGAGAAAAAAAATTATGTTGTAACGTGGACTTCAAGTATGTCCATGTAGAAATCTCTCTCCCCAAATGACTGAGCTAGTAAAGTGCCTTATCTTCTAAGGCGAAGGGAAATGCTTTGAGGCGAACGACCTCCTGCGTAACTCCAAGGTAATTAGTCGTACCGCAGATCATCTCAAATTGTTTCAAAAAGATAAACAGCTCCTCTGCGGCATTCCCATTGAACACAGGAAGCAGTGAGATGAATGACGGACATAACTTGTATGGCCCCTGATTCGGTGGCAACCGAATCCATTGACGTAGAATTCTATAACCCGGGTCATCCTTATCTCTGAGTGTCGCGAGAACCACGACATGTGGCAGTGGGTTCCCGGCTCCTGCTCTGAGCATAGCAATCTCAGCTCGCAACTCATTCTATGCTCTGAATTTTCTCGAATCTGAATATTCACCTGCTGTAATGTATCAAGAATCCCTGTCATGATATATACAGCAGAGTTCGTTCTTCCATCAATGTGATGTTTCTCAGCTGGTCGCTCCTCTAGTGGTCCCTTTCCGCGAGCCATCTACTTCAAATATTCTGGAAAGGAAAACTTCTCGTAAGAACTTAGAGAAAAATCGGCTGGAGAAAGATACGATAAATTGAGGCAGATGTCTGCCTCAAAAGATGGGCTGGGAGGAGAGGGAGTTTGGGTCTGACCCTCCTCGAGATCAGACGGTACTGACTCAGGAAGAGGGTCATCCCGATGTGAATATTTATGACAGTCGATGAAAGATCAAGAGCTCACGGAGTCTGAGAAAAATAGTCATCGAATCGTCATCTTCAATGTCAAGCAGATAATCGGGAGATCACGGTATCAAATCAAGAGAGACTGTAAGATGCGCTAACTCACTCCTTGCAATCAAACACAAAGTAAACCTCGTATTTACCAACACAACCCGATGATGACTGTAAGAGTTAGGTCATTTATCTTGTTGGTTTTAGGGTTATTTTGTCATACAAGTATATTCACAATTTAACGTGAGCTGATAGGTGTCCGAAATCTCCCCGAAAAACTGTTCTGATTCCTTACAGAAAACCGTTTATTCTCAGCCAGTATGGGAGTAAGTACAGACCGTTTCTAGCTACATGTGTTACTTGAGTACAGAACCTTACACAAAGTCCTCTAAAACCCCCATTATGCTAAGTAAACTCAGACCCTTGCCGGCTACCTGAGAGTACCCATTGAAGAACAACGATTAGGTGTATGGACTAAGTACTATCTCTAAGGAAACACGGACTATCGTTCGAGCCTTAGGTGTCGTCCCTCACTCACAATCATCTAGAAATGTACCTGTAGTTGAAGTGTGGGGATTAATCTCCCAAAGCAAATGATCCTTCTATTTTTATAGGGTAAGATATTTAAGCAGTCCCGATTTTATTTTTCAGTTTTCTCTTTTTTTGGATTTTTCATGAAAATGTCTAACGATTTTTTATTATTTTTTAATTTACTCTAAAAATAGGCACCTAGGTTGCGAATCCTAATACTAACTACGAAGGCGCAAGCAGATAGGAAAAAAAATGAAAACATATTAGTATGCACCTCGCCTCGTGAAAAATCGTAGAAAATCGATGATACAAGAAAAACTATGGTGGGTGCCCTGCTCCCCTGGATGCATAGCACTCGGTGCAATAGACCTCGAGAAAATGGGAGGGGAGATACAAGTCGGGATGCCCGTACGGGGCCCTTTTCTACAAAATACAAAAACACGGGCAAGCACCCTTAAATTTTTTTATAAAAAAATATTACAAGAAAAACCCTAGCTACTTCTGTCCTCAGAAATATACCTGTGAGAGAAGGGGTCGGTCTCTACATCTTTCAACTACTTCGGCTTCTAAGGAAGCCAGCTGAACCTGCAGGGCCTGCAAAAATTAGTTAGAGAAAAAGAAGAACACACGAAAAGTCGTAAAAAATCAATCAAAAAAATTGAAAGAAATTCAAAGAGACATGAAAAATTGTAAAAAACTGTAAAAAACTGAAGAAGAAGCCATAAAACGATAACCAATCGAAATTTGGCAAGAATATCAGAAATTTTCGAAATTAAAGTCAAAAACTGATGTAGAAATAACACCTCCCTGAAAACGATGCCATTTTGATGAACGTGAAATCCAACCAACGGTTAATTGATATAGAGAGTTGTCGATGTAGAAATAACCGCGGAATCAGACGGTTTATCAAACAAAAATCAACAAAATAGGAGAGAGAGAGAGAGAGAAAACAAGAATATGCGGCTTCTCTGTCCTATTTCATCTACACTATGTTATTTAGCTAGGAAAGTGTGCTTGGGTTGAACTCGAGGAGGCAGAATATTAACACCTCAATTTTCGATCAAAGAAACTAATATCGAAAATATTCACTTATACTTGATTTTACGAAAGATTCAATAAAAGACTCGAAACTAATTAGATCTTACAAAAATCTAAACAACAAAATGATATGATGAAAAATCGTGAAAAAATACAAGAAATGTATCTTGGGTAGTTGCGTAACTACCCAAAAATTCGAGAAGAAAATACAACAAGAATGATGTCCAAAACACCCCTACAATCCAGGGGTATAATTGCAAAACAAACTTTTATGTTCTGCTACAAACTGGTCCCTATAAAGGACTAAAATGCAAAGAAAAGTAAAGTTATTACATTTAGGTCCCCGTGCATGGACCTAAATGCAATTACTGAAAAAACTTGGAGCAGGCTGGGATTTTGTATCTCCGCTGGCTGTAGTACGCAATTTCTCTACCGGTTAATCTAGACGGCTGAGACTAAATTCTCGTGTGCTATCTGGACCGTCGGTGATGGACACGTGTCAAGCACTTATAGCGTCTGGATGATCTCGATGTTCTTAACTTCTTCTGCTCGATTGACGATAGTTATGGCTTCAACGAATTCTCTCCTGCGATTTGCGACATTATGGAACCTTCAGCAGGGCCAGAGGGTTGACTCCTTCACCCCTCAATCTCACTTGCAAAATAGTGGCTTCAAGATCGACGGAGTTGGCTAGAATATCTTGATGAAGATGGTGATCCAGCAAGACCTGGAAGATAACGATGGTTGTTCTTTGCTTTGATCTTTCTTTGGATTTCAAAGCTCCAGATGATGAGTTGAACGCTCCGGATGTAATAATAACAAGCAATTAAATGATTTCTTGCTCGATTTGCAAGGAATCGGCCAACAATTTAAGGATTTTGCATATCTAATTGGCACTTTCTAGGAATCAAGAAAAATGTTTGGACACGAAAAAGAGAAAATGAATTTGGGAGTGAAATGGACAGTATTCGATGGGTTGAATGTATGGCATCTAAGGATGAAGTTTGAAGTCACTAATGACTTAATTAGCTAACCTTATGTGGGCACTAAGATCGAGAAATGATTGCAAAAGTGATGAAGGAACTCACATGGGAATTGGAGATGTAAGACCTCCAGGTTGCTCGATGGGTGGTGATGGACAGAGCTCTACGCGGTGCGGTGGCGGCAATGCAAGGAGGTGGAGCCTTGGAATGTCTCCTCTGATCTCTCTTCTTCTATGCGGTGGCCTTGGATGGAGCTGTCACCTCCTTATCACGGCGGTGAAGGTGGTGGATCGGTCAAGTGTAAACTAGAAGCTGTAGCTTAGGATCAATTAGTTGGAAATGGTGAACTTTGAGGTGATTTTATAGGAAGATCGAAGAGGGTTAGGTATGAATCGACGGTAGGCGTGTTAGGTGGTAGTTAGGAGAAGATGATTGAGGGTTTATAACAGAGGAGGAGGTTAGAGATTTGCATGGAGAAAAAGTTAATGTCGGTGGTTGGAACAGATTCTGGTCGGCCTTCTTGAAGAAGAAGGTCCCAGGTGCTGACATGTGCCAGCATCTGTTTGGCCAGGTGTAAGAAATACATTAATAAATATTAATAAATAGTAAATAACCTTTAATTTAATTAATTGTAAATAAAAATGTAGATAAATAAACTATCTAAATTATGTTATAATTAGTTTTAATAAATAATATTTTTTTACAAAATATAATATTGCGTTAATAAATAAGTATAATTATTACTTAATAGATAGGTTTTGTATTTTTAACTTAAAAAATACTAAATAGTATATTAGTTTTTTATTTTATTAAATATTAGGTTAATAAATAGAGTATATACTTTTTTTTGTGGGTTATAATAAATTAATTTAGATATATTAATAAATAAAAGTACAAGTTACATAGTTCATTTATACCTATAAATTAGGTTTTTGATTTATTTAAAGTTATAAATAATCTCCAAAAACTATGAAAAAAATTAGGGTTAAAATACAAGATCAAGAAAATAATAAAAAATTATAAAATCTAAAAAATGATAAATAATATGCATTAAATAAAATAAATAGCCAGAAACGTAGTTGTGTTTAGGTCCCAAACCTGACTTTTTGCAAACAGAGTTCGATTTTAGTGAAATAACCTTCATTAACTCGAGAATATTATTTTATGAACTTTAGAATGAGTAGAGTGAAATTGGAGTTCGTATGAGCAAGTTATGATGTTCGGAAGTTTGGATTTTGAGAATTTACAAGTTGGATTTCTTGGCATATATACAAGGTAATATTTTTAACTTATTTATATATTTTTAGAAATTAATAGGAGAAGAGTTTGGTGAAAAATATATTAATATGAACTTATTAAAAAATCTTTAAGGTTTTGGATTTTATTGGATAATTAATGAAGAATGCCTAAGATGTACAATTAATTATTTTTATTTGTTTTTCTTCCTTATCTCCCCTACTTTTTTATTTGTCGACCAATCTATGCTAACTTGGTCTCGGGGATTAGGTTATAAATATATCTTTTAGCTATATTTATTTTTCAAGTCACATTATACATATATACATATCTACAATTTACATTTTTTTACTTTCTTTACTTTACTTCTTTTATTTATTTACATGATTTTAATGCATAAAAGTGCATTTTTATTCATGACTAGGGGGTTTTGTTAAAAAGTGAAATTTAATGTATATTAACATGTATTTGTTAAGGATTTTAAAAATAAAATGCATACATAATGTTAATGAATCGTGGATTCATGACCCAACCCAACCTCAGAAGAATCCGAAAAACAAGAGGAGGCACTCAGATTAGGTAGACACCACTATAGGTACAATTTCTTTTCCTTAATTTTTATCTAACTTCATTCATCTCAAGAGTGGTAGATCATCACGAACACCTGATAGATTTGAGGAGAGTGCACATGATGAGGAGCAAGAGCCGATCCATGGTGATTTTGATCATACACATTCTGATGCTGAGGAGGAGGACCACCATGATGATGAGGATCAGCATGATGTCTACCTTGATGATCAGAGAGAGGGGAGTGATGTAGAGACAGTAGACATGGATACATGTGAGTCAGATGATGATACCACGCCAGACCGTACAGATGCCCCTAATGTAGATTTTTCTTCCCCTGTCTTAGAGAGGTTTGTACATATTTCTAAGACTCTTGATGTACACACTGATTCTTCTGATGTGAATAAAAATGATTTTGTCATTCCTGAGATTGTTCCTTTTCCCGATGCCTTATACGAAAAAGGAAAGAAAAATGCCAAAAAGAAAGATGTTGTTACTCCTGAGACAAAAAAGTTATTGAAAGATCATATCTTTTTGAAGATCCCGCTCCATGATGCCTTGGATCACTTCCCTATGATCAAGAAATAGTTAAAGAATAGAAGTATCAAGTGTAGGAAGAAGAGATCATGTACAGAGAAGCATGATTTGACCAAGGCCACATCATGTGCTATACAGAACAGATTAACCAAGAAGAAGAATTCAGGAGCACATAATGTCAGATTCGAGATTTCTCTTGCAGCATTCGATTACACTCTATTAGATAGCGGTTCCTCGATCAATTTGTAACAATCTGGTTTGCTTGACAAGCTCGAGCTAGGTCCTCTTTACAAATCTCATGCAATCCTTCAGTTTACTAATTGATCTGTAAAGAGACCTTGAGGCATTTTGAGGAACGTTATCATAACCGTGCAGGGCATGCAGTTCCTAGTGGACTTTATTGTACTGGACATGTATTGCCCTACATATTTACACCTTACCTTGATCATTCTTGGGAGGCCTTCTTGGAGACTGCGAAGGTCCTCTTTGATTATGATACAGGGAAGGTATGATTTCACGTCGAGGGTGATAAGGTACATATATAGGAGGCATGAGGATCACACACATCCAGTGCCACGTCTACAGCCAGTTCAGATGCTTTGAGATCTTTAGCCACCTGTGATTACATGGATGGGGTTTGCCTTGATGACCTTGAGAGGTATCGAGTAGAGACATGTGATATCCTAGCAGAGGATGGGTCCGAGACTAAAGTTGGTAGTTTGTTGGATGGTACTTTATATTTTAGCATGGATGATGATGAGCATATGGAATATATACCCAAGGATTTTATTTCAGATATTTCTGATTATAAGAGTTCACACGAATCCTCCACTTCAGATGTGATAGAGATGAATTTTCATTTAGCTAAGTTATTTTTCTCTACTCGCTCTGAGGATGAGCACAGTAGCGAGTCAGATGATGTTTTAGACATCTTCTGTAGTCCGACTCTGGAGACTATTGAGATGGTGGATAACCATACTACAAACACAACTACCACGAGTACAGATCCCAACACACATACAAATAAGGATACAACAATCAAATTCTACCTTGCAAGAACATCAAACTTTACCATCCAATATGAAATATGCTTTCCATGTGGGTCCACATCGATAGTTTCTGGTCATTATTAGCTCATCTTTGATCGAAGAGCAAGAATCTCGTCTGATGGAGATTCTTGGAAGAAACCACAAGGCTATTGGGTGGAGTGTATCCGATCTCCACGGGATAAATCCTGCTTTGTGTTCTCACCATATCTATCTCGATCATGCATGTAGACCCTCTAGAGATTTTCATCGCATGAGAAACCCATTTTTACGAGATGTTGTCAGAAGAGATTATGAAGTGGTGCAATGCAGGGTTTATTTATCCCATCTCCAACTCTGAATGGGTTAGCCCATTACATATTGTCCCGAAGAAGTCAGGAATTCTGATGGTCAAGAATGAGAGTGGAGATGAGATTACAAAGAGAGTAACCATGTCGTGGCGGGTATGCGTTAATTAAAGGAAATTGAACGCCATGATAAAGAAAGACCACTTCCCTCTACCTTTTATAGTTCAGGTCATAGAGAGGTTAGCAAGGAAGGAGTACTTTTGTTTCCTTGACAGTTACTCCAGATGCAATCAGGTTACCATTGCTCTAGAATAACAAGAGAAGACCACTTTCACATGTCCATTTGGCATGTATGCTTTTAGACGGATGCCTTTTGGATTGTGCAATGCCCATGCTACATTCCAGAGATGCATGCTTGCCATTTTTGAAGACATGGTTGGTGATTTTCTTGAGGTCTTTATGGATGATTTTTCGCTCTATGGTGAGTCCTTTGATGATTGTTTAATGCACCTAGACTAGGTTCTTTAGAAATGATGCTAGTTAGATAGTGTTTTATCGTGGGAAAAGAGTCATTTTATGGTTACAAATGGGATAGTGTTGGGGGCATGTCATCTTTAGGAGAGGCATGGAGGTTGACCCTGCCAAGGTGGATGTTGTCAAGCGTCTTGAACCAATATCCAACATCAAGCAGTTACGATCTTTTCTAAGGCACGTCGGTTTCTTGCAACGATTTCTTCAAGATTTTTCTAAGACTGTTTGACCATTAACTTAATTATTAGGCAAAGACATCGAGTTCTTGTTAGATGAAAAATGTCTTGGTGCCTTCTGTACATTGAAGGAGATGATTATCAATGATCCTATCCTACAACCACCTGCGTGGTCTCTTCCCTTTGAGATTATAACAGATGCTTTAGATTTTGCAGTCCGGGATGTATTAAGGCAAAGGAGAAATAGACTTCCTGTTGCTATCCACTATGTGAGCCAGACTTTAGATGATGCTCAACGCAACTACACAGTGAAAGAGAAAGAGATGTTGGCAGTGGTATTCAATTGGACAAATTCATATCATATATTTTTGGTTCAAAGATTACAGTTTACACAGATCATCTAGCTATCAAATTTTTAATGGATAAGAAGGATGTCGTGGCGCACATTCTGAGATGGAATCTCTTACTCTAGGAGTTTGATTTGGACATTAGGGTGAAACCTGGGGTAAAGAACATGGTAGCCGATCACTTCTCCTGATTGCATATAGAGCAGCTTTCATATGAGTACATGGCAGAGATTGTGGAGAGATTTCTAGATGAGAGTATCATTGCAGTTACAGTGCTTCCATGGTATGAAGATATAGTGAGCTTTCTGGTTACACTGAAGAGTCAATAGGGTTGGCTGAAGGACCGAGTCGACAAGCTAGTTTTCGAGGCACGATACTCCCATTGGGAGGATCCGATTCTTTTTCATGATGAATCAGATTGTATATACAGGTAATGTATTCCTTAGGAGGAATACAATAGTGTCCTCACTCTGTGTCATTCCTTATATGCAGGGGGACAACATTTAGGGAAGAGGACAACGCAAAAGGAACTTCGGACAGATTTTGGTGGCCGACTCTTACTAGAGATGCTTGCACATTCGTGAAGAGTTCCTAGGATTGTTAGAGAGCAGTAGGGACAGTCAGTGCTAGAGATGTGATGCCTATGCAACCTGTTATCATTTGTAAGATCTTTGATGCACGGGGCATATATTTTATGGGATTGTTCCATTCGAGCAATGGCTTTGAGTACATTCTTCTTATTGTGGATTATGTTAGTAGATGGGTGGAGGCTATACCCGCACGAACTGCTGATAACAGGACATTATGCAGGTTCGTGAGGGAACATATTATTTCACAGTTCGATATTCCACGTATTGTTATTTGAGATGGGGGTAGCCACTTCATTAATAAGGAGGTGAAAACTCTAGTGAAGAACTATGGCATTGATCACAGAGTAGCTTCACCGTACCACACACAGATGACTGGCATGGCTGAAGTTTCAAATAGGGAGGTGAAATCAATTCTTCAGAAATTAGTACGACCAGAATGGAAGAACTAGTCACAACTTCTATACCAGGTTCTTTGGGCTTATCGTAGTCCATATAAGACTCCCTTAGGTACTTCATCCTTCAAACTTGTTAATGGAAAACCATGCCATTTACCCGTAGAGATCATGTACAAATCTGAATGGGCTATTAGAGAGATTTCATTAGATATGCAGAAGGAAAAAAATCAAGAGGAAGATGGATCTGAATGAGCTAGTAGAAATTCAAAATCAGGCATACGAGAACACCCTCATTTATAAGGATAATGTGAAGAGATGACATTGTAGACATATTCGACACAAGATCTTTGTCCCTGGTCAGAAAGTCTGGTTGTTCAATGCACGATTGAGAATTTTTCCTGGCAAACTAAAAAGCAACTAGGAAGGACCGTACATAGTCAGAATGGTGCA
Organism: Ottelia alismoides; assembly: GCA_037367405.1. NCBI lineage: Eukaryota > Viridiplantae > Streptophyta > Magnoliopsida > Alismatales > Hydrocharitaceae > Ottelia > Ottelia alismoides. The sequence goes on from JAZKJV010003926.1 coordinate 278,474, forward strand.
CGACAATGGAAGTATTGCTATATCAGATGTGTCACCTGGTGTAGAGCCATTCGTGGTGAATGGGCAGATATTGAAGCACTTCGTGGTGATTATTGATCGTCTGGTTTGTGTTGAGGTGATCTACTTTGTGCAGTATGCTTGACTACTCTTCCACTTCATTTCATCCTGTATAGAGACCTGTGAGCCTTTCGATTTTCTAGAGTACACCACTTGTTTATTCTTCGTAGTCTACAACGGTCCCCATTTTTTGCTTGTCTTATATGCTTAGGATACCAGATCCTGAGTATAGGGGGGACCGATTGCCCGTTGAATTATGCCTTTCGATTTTGTTCTTTTTACTTTTCTTTTGTTTTCCTTTCATTTCCACTAATCACTAGTTCCTAATTTTTTGCCACATTCTTTTCTATAGTTAGGATGCCTTATCCTAAGTATGGGGGGATTGAGTGATTTCGTTGATTTTATTTTCCTTTATTCCTTTTATTCCTTCATTTTTATATTACTTTTTCCTCAGTCACCTCATTTTTATTTTCCTCTATACTTACGATGACCTGAGCGTAAGTATAGGGGGGTCGACTGACTTCTATTCTTTTATTTTTTTTCACTCACTTAGCACAAGTTATGTCCTCTGTTTTCTCTTTTGACACTATGAGGACATAGCACAATCTAAGTATAGTGGGGTGCGTATACATTCTATATATACTGGCATCCATAACTCGTACTTTTATGTATTTTCTATATCTATAAAATCCACTAAAAGTGGGTAAGGGTTAATTTAAAATCCATATATTTAGTTATTGTTTATAAAATCCTTGTAATAAGTAAAATATACAAAAATTCTTATTTAAAACCTTAATTTAAAATATGTATTTAAAATATGAATTTAATATGTATAATACTTATTTAAAATCGTATTTATTGAAATATTTGTAAAAATCATTTAATCCTTGTTAAGTTGTTTGTCCATAAATTTTGTAAAATTCGTTAGTTATTTAATCCAAATGAAATATGTGTTATTTATTTTGTAAAATTCGTGTACATAATATTATTTATAAAAATTGAAAAAACCATTAAAATACAGAGTCCTAAATTCATAAAAACTACAAAATCTTTAAAATCCGTAAAAATGAATAAATTTCAGAAAATGTAGTTCACTAAAACACGGTTGCATTTGCGTTAGATTTTTTCAAAATAAGTTTCATTTATAGAACTAAAGATTGGGAATAGTCTAAAGGATGAAGCTTGATTATGGCCTTTGACTTTCATTGCAAGGAGCCTAGTTAGGAACTAGAATTTAGACTCTTCGGGTCATTGACTTGAATATTTGGGTTTTGTGAGACCATGTTTGGGAAGACAACTTAAATGTGCCTACGTAGAACACTTGGTGTCATCCGTTTAACTCTTCATCAGCGAACCAATTTTGGACACATGCACTTTGCACTTAGCTCAACTTGCATGGGGTGGCCAAGTACGGTCCATTTTAGTGGTGCATTTTCATCCTTGTCTAGTAGCATGGATGTCTAAAGACAGGCGTTGTGGGCTTGAAATAATGCTTCAGATGAGGGAAGGATCTGCTGGCACAATTTTTTCCAAGACCTCAAAACATGGACGGAAATAAAAGATGCTATAACCATAAAGGCACAAAAAGATTGATGTAGTGCAAGTAATGTTACAAACCCAATTAAAAAAGAAGCCACCAAATACAAATATGACCACAACAGTCCAAGCTTCCACCAAAAAGCATGCGCATCTTAGTGGAGACAGTTATACTGGCTGGGTTTCACAAGGAGATAAGACTACACTGGTCGCACTCTAGTTCTTTTCTCATTCTTCTACATTCTCTCTTTATTGTGGACACAATACAACCTGACCTTATAAGGGAATACCCCCTCCTCAAGGAAAGAGTAGCTGGATGAGGAACCAAAGGGAGTGTATTATTGGGATGGGCGGTTTCTTCACCTCTTTAAGCAGGAAGAGCTAATACAATTCACACATAGTATAGATTGAATTCAAGGTTGATAGAGTTAGGGATATGGATGAGCGGATCTGAGCTGGCTATTGAGGTGAACCTAAATTAGGATTTGTGGAACTTGATGATTGTTGAGACTAATATCCTAATCCTAGTTAAGGCTCTGACAAAATGCTTGTTTTAGGTTCGACCAAGCTCTATCCTTTGTCTGTTCTCATGAATTGGTTTAGGAAAACAAATTCATTCTAACTTTCTTTATTTTTCCCTTATTTTTCAAATAAGTTTTTGCTAAGGGTCTAGCAATGTTTAAGTATAGGGTGTTGATGAATCCATGATTCATTGGCATTCTTTCTACATTTTGTCTTAAAAACCGTAACAAATACATGTAAATATGCATTAAATATCATAATTTATAAAAACCCCATTCATGAATAAAAACATGTAAATAAAGAGAAGAAAAGAAGACAGATTGTAGATATGTATATATGTACAATATGACTTATACAAAATAAATATAGCTGAAAGATATATTTATATAACCTAATCCCTGAGACCAAGTTAGCATGGATTGATTGATAAACAAACAAATAGGGGGATATAAGGAAAGAAAACCATAAAAATGATTAATTATTCACTTCACACATTCTTCACTATTTATCAAATAATTATCAAATCTTCATGGATTTTTAATTAATTAATATGAACAAACTTTTGCACCAAACTCTTTTCGTAATTATTTCTAAAAATGTATAGACAAATATAAAACTAAGTTAAAAATATTATCTGGTACATATGTCAAGAAATCCAACTTTTAAATTGTCAATTTCTCAACTTCCGAACATCATAACTTTCTCACACAAACTCCAATTTCATTCTACTCACCTTTAAAATTCATAAAATAATATTCTCTAAGTAATGAAGGTGATTTCACTAACAGACTCCATTTCCAAAAAGTCGGTTTTGGGACCTATTGAAATTGGGTTTCAGGGCTAATTATTTTATCTAGAACATATTATTTACATTTTAATTATTTTATAATTTTTTATTATTTTTTTGTTGTATTTTGACCCAAATAGTTTCAGAATTTTTAAACCTTATTTAATATTTTAAATAAATCAAAATCTTGAATTCATAGATGAATTTAAACTGTGTAATTTATATCGATATTTATTAATATATTGAAATTAATTTATTAAAATCTGTAAAAATAAACACATACTTTATTTCTTATTTTAATAATTAATAAAATATAAAAATGTTATGTTATTTATTAAATTATTAAATTAAAATCAAAAGTTTAATTCTTAAGTATTCTATATACTTATTTAGTAATATTATATTTATATATCATAAATTATTTATTATTTATGAAAATTAATTATTCCATAATTTAGATAAAATAATTATTTGGATTTTTCATTTTTTATTCCTAATTAAAATAATATCATCTATTATTAAATATCTATTTTACACCATTTTTATTTTATTATCCTACCAGGTACTAACACATTTCAGCACCTAGGTTCTCTTCTTCTAGAACTGAATAGTTGAAATCTATTCCAACGCCCATTATTCTCCTAATTTTACTTGCACCATTCTTCGTTCTAAATCCCATCTTAACCCTCAATCACATCCTCCTAACATCCTAGATACATGCCTACCCTATGATTCACTCTAACCCTTCGTCTTGTCTATAAATTGAGCCAAACCTAGTCCGTTCAAACCAATTCTCCTGAACCCAAAACCAAGTGACTGATGCATCTCTTTCCTCGCTTTATTTCAGCCACCTTCGATGGCGACAATACCTAGATGTGCCTCTGCGTGGAAGAAGATCTGTCGGTGGAGATGTTCCAAGGTCACATCAGTGTTGCATCACCGCCCTCGTGTGTGTTCAACTCCTGCAAAGACCGACAGTTAAGCCGCCATATGAAGTAATGTACATCTTCTTCTCAAGTCACTCTCCATTTCATCATTTGATTTCATCATTTCTCCTATCTAATTAGTCTAGCTTATCACATGATTAGATCCTTTTAATCACCATCTCAACACTTTTAATTCCATCTCAAAATCAGATCATTTCCACCTGATATTCTTCTTCCTGGAACCCTTTAAAAACTTGCAAGAACATTAAATAGTTTTGACCGCTCTTGGGAATCGAGCAAATCAAATCGCAATTGTAGGTTCGAGCGAGAATCTGGAGAGCCACCTTCATCATCAACCATCTGAGTTCATTAATAGAAGCATTGAGGAGCTTGAATCATTACCTCGGAACGGATGACGTCGCTCAAGCAGGTCTCCAATGAAGTCCTAATTCCTCCTCAATAGAAGCATTGAGGAGGAATTACGACTTCATTGGAGACTACTTGAGTGACGCCATCCGTTCTGAGGTAATGATTCGACCTCATTCTTGGAGCAACCAAACTAGATCCAAGTCATCTCGAAGCACCACGTAGCATAGAACCGTCAAGTGCTCTGAACCAGCACCCGAGCCACAAATCACTCGCCACCTCACATGGGGTGGGGAGAAATTGCAGGGATATACCTTCGGGTTCTACAACCTACACCTAGGTCTAGATCACCGGCCAGAAGAACATGCTCAAGGGGATTTTGCAAGAAGATGTTGCCAGTTTCTTATAATCATGAGATAATCCTTTCGCATCCTTTTGATTTTATGTTTTAACCCCAGCTATAGTATTTATTGCATATCAGTCTCTACTTTGTATCTATTTGTAACATTTTTAGGAAATGTAATTATAGTTTCTTTGCAAAAAGACCCATGCAATGATTATGGAATAACTTGAGATACTTAAATAAATTTAATGAATTGTTACTATTTTGAAGATATGTTTATTCTCTTTCATTTGGTGACATTAATTTGCTAGATTAGTCTATTTATCACGTATTAAACTTCATAGTTAGATATTGTCTTTTCAGCTTTGAAATAAAGTTAAAAATCGATCCTTTCTTTATTTATCGATCTATTAATGACCCTGATTTGCACTAAATTATTCTAAATCGAAATAGGATATTGAAATAAATTTTCTTCATTGATTTTACTGATTAGATTTAGATTCGATGAAATTTATTTTAATATTAATCAAATTTGGTGGTTAAGTGGTGATTTAATAACATTCTTAATCAATTGAAACTTAATGCTTTAATTATCCATTTCATCGAGTTCATAATAAATGTTCAAGTTTTCTAATTAATCAATCAGGATCTTTCATATGTATTTGTGAATCTTATATTGTCTGCAACTCATCATTGTCATCATAATATATTTGCATAAAATTGTTGTCAAAAATTATGCATTGCATCTTGCATGCGTCTTCTTTTCCTAAATTCGCTAATCAATCACTTCATTAAGTAGTTAAAACCTAGATAGAAATAATTAATTGTTCATGTCCTTGTGTTCTACCCTAGACTTATCCATGATAAAATTAAACCGAGTCACTCTTCACGGAGATATCACTCAGTTCTAATCAATTGTTAATTTTTCATATAACAACCAACGTAAATTAAGTTAACCATTTAATGGTTAATCGCTTATCTAGCACTATTAAATGATTATCAAGAGAGGATTTCCAGCCTAATAAGGAGATATCAGTCCTTACTCCAAAGGCTGATAGTTGACTTACCTCTTGATGCAAGTCACCTGCATTAGAATAGAGTTTCAGATGAGTTGGATGTGTTATGTCAAAGAGTTGACTTAGAGAGATTGAGATAACTAAGACCTATGTCGTATTATGTCACGATATAGGCACGCATCATATGACGGGAGACATGTGTATTACTATATGTTTGAGTATGTACATTAGGTAGACCAATAGGTTGATGACCTAATAAAGGTCTATACACTGGAGAGCTGGTGTGCATACAAGGGCATATGAGTAATACAATCTCTTAAAGGGATCATATAGACTGACTACTGAATCGGAAGGCATGAGCTCACTCGTGACATATTGGGGCCAACAAAATTCCATGGATTATCATCTCGCTTTGTAAGCAAGACAGATTTTTGGGTATGATATATGTTTTTGGAAAGCATATGGTCAATACTAACTCCCATTGATTGAATGAGAAACTTAATGATAAAAGCCTAATCGAGATTGTCCAAAATGAGATCGGATGTTTGGGTTTAATCGTGGTCTTCCAATATGCAGGATGTACGCGTATTAGGAATACTCGAGTGTGATGTGATCTTAAATGATTGTATACCATGATGCTTCTATTTTGAGGGAGTGATGAAATATGTTTGGATTTTAGTGAATCCTCCTAGAATACTAGATATCTGATCTTGATCCAATTGTCAGACTTGATACGAATATGATTCGGATACCGTGAGAAGATGGGATATTATGACTGACATGATCAGAGATCTCTGAGTGGTCTTCTAGATCTGTTTATGAGATTCGATATCACTATCCAAGTTACTATACATGGCACATAAATATACCTGACCTTATCTTCAAGTATCTTAGGAGAAGGCACACAATTCTTGAAAGAGTTCAAGAATTATTCCATTAGCAATTTTATCTAAGCAGGAAAAGTGGATAACTAAATAGGATTTAATTGTAACAATTAATGTAGATTGAGATAGCATGGATAATTAATTGGATTTTATTATTATGGATGGGATTAATGTGGATAATACTATCCACAATAATAATTGATAATGTATATATGATCTACAATATTGTGGAGAGAGTTAATTGGTAATGAAACTCATAATTTATATGTTAATGTGGATTGGATTTACATTACATAATTTATTACAAATATAATTTGCATTAAATACTGGATGTAAGAATTTAATTATCAATAGTCGATAGTATAATTGTAATTATCACAAATATTTTAGAATTATTAGATGATAATTCAATTATTCAACGAATCAATATTATATTAAAATTAATTTTGACACGATCCTTTACTTAGAGTGGTCTTCCATGGGTTGTTGAACCATGGTGGACGTCCACCTTATTTTTAGTACATGGATGGAGCATTTTTTAATGAAATATATATTGATTCATTAATTATTTTAATTAAAATAATTTGGAAATTGTTTTCAAATTATCTCTTTGTATTTTATTTTTGTGTTTTCTATGAACTAAAAAAACACAAATTAATCTAAACCATGGATTATTGAGAGCACATGGATTGGGATCCATGGACTTCCAAAATGTTATAAAAGAGTAGCTAACCCTTGCCCTCTTTACATAAGTTATATGAAATTATTGCATAAATAAAATTCCCTCTCTCACTCTCTCTACATGTCCAATATCTCTCTTTCCACAACTCCGGGTTGTCCCCCTGCCCAAGGTTAGTGGAGATCATGATCGTTGTTGTGCTACCATCATGCGTTGGACTGATTACTTGAGTGACTCTGACCTCTTCCATGCATTGTGCTCATGATGAAGACAAGTGATTTAATGAGATAAAATAGGGAGGTTTCTTGTTTGTATGGTCGCTCAAGATAGAGGGAAGTTTGTGACTCATCATCATGCCTGCAAGTGCACTCTCGTCGGATCAAACTTGAGTCATGAGGCTTTTCACATTAGAAGATCTGATTATCACAACCATGCTTCAAGAGGTAAGATTAAACTCGTGTTGTGTTGATGAAATGGAATGGGAAAGGTTGTTGTGCCATGTGGTTTCATCTTAAAAAAAGTTTCCACTACCTTACTGACGAACCAGCAAATCAGCCCTTTAATAGTATTGAATTAGCACTTGGAATCGTCATCGCAGTCAGGCCAATTCGGGTTCATCAAAGACCATCTCATGTAAATATATATCAATCAAAATGAGATGGTCGTGATTTTTTTTATTTTACTTGGCAAGGAACCAAGGTCGAACTCAAGGACACGAGCCTTTCTCGAATTATTCGGATTTTTATCTATCTAATTAAGTGTAGAATTAAAGCACATATAGGTCAAATCATGAATGCTAAAGGACAAGGAGATACAACAATGCATTAAAACAAAACATGCATTTTTTTTTAATTTTTTTATGCAAATAAATGCCATGAAATGCATCACAAATACGCCCTAGGTCAAAATGATGAGCCAGCTAAACCACAAGTTAATTTCAAATTTAAATGAAGCAATAACTCAATTGACATATATTGCAAGGTTAGTCAAAAAGGCATAAGAGACACTCGAGTTGTTTGAAGAAATACATTGAGATCACATTTTCAAAACAGGAGAACAAGTATGCCATTAAAAAGTTCGTCAAACAGGCTTTAAAATGAAACTGAAATCAACTTAATCGGACATACGGAGCTCAAGATATGAAATAAAGAAGACAAGGGCATAAATGAAATAAAACACGAAATAAAATTGCAGCCAGGTCCCTGGGAGGAACTATAATGTAAATACATAAAAGAACGGGACCATCCCTGTAAATTGCCCACACGCACAGGGGCATTTATGCAATTTTAAAAACCTGCGAGGGTTTTTATGCAAAATTCCCACAGTGCACGCGCGCTGCACGTGATCTGGACTTGGTTGCAATATTGGAGAAGAAGGCGGACCTCTGTGCAAATTACCTAGATGGCACGTGCCAGGCACGCGCCATCCAGGCTGGGAGGGAGGCTCAGGCTCGGCAGAGGCTAGGAGGTGCTTCGGGTCGGCTCGGGCGGTTCGAAGCTCCATGTAGGCTCGATAGCTGGCTCGGAGGTGGCTCGGGAGCTCCGAGCCTGGAGGGTCGAGGACGAGGGCTCGGAGCAGGTCTGGTATCGCCACGTGGCTGAATGTAATCCGTCCGATCATGGTAATCGGAAGGCTGTTGTGTTCTCCTGGAGTGACGACGTGGATATCTCAGGGCCGTTGGATCATTTGGATCCAACGGTAACTCAGGGCTCCTCTGGTTGATGACGTGGTTGCGCCTTGACCGTTGGATGAGGATCATCCAACGGCTACTGCTCTTCCTTCTTCCTATGTAGCCGGCAGCGGATTCAGAACTCCGACGAAGGATCTCCTCCTCCGCCTCTTCTCTCCGGTGTTGGTGATGCTCGCCTGACACTTCTGGAAGGTTATCGATGACGCTCAGAGGCTGGGCGAGCTGCGAGGATAGGTGGCGGAGATCCTCTTCGATCCAGTAGTAGAGACGGCCCTCGCGAAAACCTCTCCGGCAAAGGTTCCGTTCATTGAAGCTTTCGAAGACCTGCACCGTTAGATCGATAACCGAAGCACGTGGAGTGTGTGCGTGTGTGGGATGATAGCTCGTGCAGGGCGGAGAACGTGTGAGCTCGGAGCTCCTACACCGTGAGGGAGGAGGAGATGGACGGTGGTGGCCTGGGGCTGCGAAGGTCGTAGAAATGATCGGATGTAGGCACGTGAAAGATGGAGTTGAGGCGGAGCTAAGGGGGTGAACAATGGAGCGAGAGAGGGGGTGTATCGTCCTACAAAATTATGAGAAAATAAAAGAAAAATACAAAAGGGATCGAAGGACTTACCTGACGTCGGGGATGGAGCGGAAGCTTGGGTTGGGCATCGCAGGGGATGCCCGGGTCTTCGCTGGACTCCGGCAGATAGGCAGAGCAGCTCGAGCGGTTGTGAGGCACCGCAGCTCTGCCATGGAGGTCGGAGGGTCTTCACCAGGGGAGAAGGTCGTCATCAATCGATCCGTCCGCCTCCCCCTGTCACAGGGAGGTGGAGGAGGGCTGGGCCCCTCCCCGCGTAAAGGTGGACAGCTGGAAATGGAGGAGGAGGCGGTGTATTTGAAGGTTGAAGGTGGCGGGTTATGGTGGGTGGAGTCATGGGTTTAGTGGCAGATGTGGGGCGACTGGAGGAACATTAGGGAACGTGGAAGCATGCGCGAGGAAGAGGGAAGAGTGGGGAAGGTCGGAGGCTACTGAGATCGTGGAAAGAGTGACCGGAGACGACGGGATAATGGAAAAGGGCGGGAGGGATGGTGATATGGAGAACGTGTGAGAGAGAGGAGTCCGGAGGTAGGGGACGACGCGTGGTTCGTTGGATCTGGAGATCCAACGGTGAGGAGCGATGCGCGAAGGGGCGGCGTAGATTAGATAGGGGGCGGAACGATCGGAGAGTTATAAAGTCGCCACGTGTCGAGCTGCGGGAGCGGCGCTGGCGGACAGCTTAGATGAGAAGAGGCATTTGATCTAAGGGGTGAGAATCAATATGGAGACAACGGCTGTGATTGAAAATGGAAGGCGCAATCGAAGGGCGCACAAGGTGACACGTGGCAAGTTGTGGGAAGGTCGCTGATGGAGGGTGATGATGAGAGGCGGGGCATGATCGGATGGTAATGGACCAAGAGCGGCGTGGAGATTGTTTAGCCGTTGGATCAAGAGAAGATCCAACGGCCCTGGTCAAGGGCGGATGAAGCAAGGGCGGCGGGCCACGTGGCGCACCCAGAACGGGCCACGTGGCCCAATCAGATTATTGCAAGAGAAAAAATTTTTTTTGAGGGTCTATATGGTCGAATTTGAGAAAACTCAAAACATGAAAGTTGTAGATCTCGATGAGATCTACAAGTTTCATGTTGACAAAAGTGGAGAGGAGGTCATCTGAAGACTCTAAATAATTTTGAAGGTATTTTTAAGGTTAAAAATACCACAGATTTTTGTTTTACCAATTTTTTGTGATTTTTATTTTATTAAGGACTCTGATAATTACAGGACATTATCAGGGTTTTATTGACACAAAACTAAGCAAGGGGGTTAATAATTGGAAATTGTGATGATGAAATTCTGTTTCATCACCCCCCTATACTTAAACTATGCTCATCCCTGAGCATCAAAGAAAAATGAATTAGCTGGATTAACCCCCTTGTGCATGTGAGTACAGGATCCAATCTGGTCAAGTCGACTCAACATTAGAGGTTCAAAATTCTAGAATTCAACCCAGCCTTAATCAAGAGGCACACAATTCCTCTAATTCTCCAGACTCTCTCTAATGTACGTATAATCTAAAGGATATGAAATTTAGTGTTGACTGCAATTCCGAGAGTAGAGTCAAATCTTCACCCAAAGTCGTGGTCCGAGAAAATCTCCTAAGGACCCAATCCTCAGCACTAGGGAATAAATCAAATCATGCGTTCGATCCACCGTCTCTTTAGTTGTCAGACTTAGAAAATGTCGATGGAACGCCAGTAATGGAGGGCATGGGATTGTGTCATTTCTTCTCTCCCTCTCATTGGAACAAGGATTCTCTCTAGTGCATTTACGCAACACATTTTTTGGTGTTGATCAGTGCGTCCGTCAAGAGAAGTTGGAGCCGTATGTACTTGTTTTCCTGGGAGTACATCGGGGTGTGTCTCTTTTGAGTACCTATTGTACCTTCGACACCCAGACTTGTAGCATTTACGATGAAGAGCCCTTTTTTGTTGCAAGCCCGACTCCTGGTCCTAATAGCGGTGGTCCAGGTGGACACTTTGAAAAGTTTGGGAGCGCTCTCCTTTGGTGGAAGCTCTTTGATATTTGACTTTGTGGAATGAGCTTTTCTTTGGAATTTCATTGACTTGTATAAGTTGTGGCTATCTCCACTGCTTTTACCAAGAGTTGGCGCACACTGATCAACATTTTTTTATTTATTCACACCCTGGCACTTAGGTCAATATCAAGAGATTAGTATGAGAACCAAGTTCTCATACTGGCAAATATTGCTGACACTCAAGTTTCATGAAGCCTCCAAAGATTTTATCCCATCCTCGAGCATCATTAGATCAAATCCAAACTCGACTTCCTCATCCCAATTCCTCAAGTGAAAAATCAACTCATCTCATCGAAACCGCAGTCATGCATGTGATGTGCTGAGCGTATTCTTTATGTCTAAGACTAAGCATGGAATATAGCATGCAAATCTAGAAAACTAGGAGAATATGGATGATTAAGTCTATGACCCTGATGGCTAAGGCTGGTTATTTCAGAGTGGAAGTGTAAGTGTAGAGGATTAATCCAACTTCTTCATTCAAAAACAAGATTTTTTTTGGGACTTCAAGAGATATTAGGACTGCCTAAACTCAATTAAGAATCTACGTTCAGCCAGTAAGGATGTAAGTACAGGCCGAAGCCCATTGCTTGAGGATGGGGCCTTACGCGATGTCCTCTAAACCATCCAATCTGCTAAGGGCGAACCCTCACTAAACGCGGCTACTTAATTGGGCTTAGTAGTAACTAACGGCTCCTAAAGGATTTTGCGTTTTTCTCATTTTTATGGATTTTAATAAAAAGGTTAAAACACAAGTTAGACTCAACTTTCCTTGAAAAGAGATAAAAAAATTCAAAACCATGTCACACAAATAAAAAGTTTTCAAAACATTTTCAAAAGAAGTTTTCAAAACAAGGAAAAATCATTTTAGAAAATATTTTTATCAAAATAGCATAACATAGTATAGAAAAGCCGTGAAAAACATTTGAGTTCTCTTAGTCCAAAGAATTTTACTTTATCCAAAAAGTTTAAATTTTTCAAAATTTTCACATTATAGCTAAAGTAAGTATACGGTATATACGGTATACCCCCCTATACTTAAACTTTGCTATGTCCTCATAGCACTAGATGTTACAAGTCCATAGGTCCATTTAAATATAAAGGAATATACAGGAGATAAGAGGGGTCCCCCTATACTTAGGTTAGAAATAACCTAAGTATAAAGGCAAGGAAAGGAGAGTAGAGAAAATCACGGGGACTCGGGTCCCCCCTATACTTAGGCTGAGATTAGCCTAAGTATAAAGATGGAAATTTATGTTGGGAGGGACCCAAGGTGAACGATGAAGAGGTATGGATTTACAAGTGAGCAACTGAATCTACGGAGATGGATGGAGTGACTAAGGTTTTGGGGAATGTATCGAAGCAATCATGGCTCAATCAAGCAAGCAAGACCCTCAGGTTGACCAACTCACACATGAAACCAACCGAAGTTGGTTTATTATCTTGTCTGTTTTATTAATAGTGTGTCCTACCTACGAGCAAGCACGTAAAAGATGGAAAATGAAAATACGCTCAAAGAGTCGCGTGCCTAGTCCTAGGTTGACATTCAAGTGGGGATGATCACCACACAACCACAATCGTTTGATTGCACTCGCGAGTCTTCGATCGAAGACCGCTCTAAAAGACGAATTTATTACAAAATACATGTCATGCAAAATTTGGCATTATTTTTCTTCTTCTCGACGTGCACCAAGCATGCTTCTGCGGCACCTCACAGCGGGTAGCTCCTGCTCCTCGCCTCCTTGAACCTTCAAGGGCCCTGCCACAAAAACAATGTTAGAGATCGATAGAGAAAAATTTTTTATAATGCAACATAAATGACAAAATTGACCTATAAAGAAAGATACACTTAATTAAATATACAAAAAAAATCCATAAATACAAGAAATGAGCTGTTTCCCCGGCAACGACGCCATTTGACAAACCGCAAAATCGGTCCTTTAATAGTGCTGAATTAGCACTTAGAATCGTCATCGCAGTCGGGCCGAAATGGGCTAATCAAAGACCATCTCATTTAAATATACATCAATCAAGATGAGATGGTCGTGTTTTTTTATTTTTACTTGGCAAGATATCAAGGTCGAACTCAGGGACACTAGCCTTTCTCGAATTATTCAGATTTTTATCTATCAAATTAAGCGTTGAGTTAATGAGCATATAGGTCAAAGCGTGCAAGGAGACACACAACAATGCATTAAAGTAATAAACATGCATTTTTTATTTTATTTTCTATGCAAATAAATGCCATGAAATGCATCACAAATACGCCCTAGGTCAAAATGATGAGCCAGCTAAACCACAAGTTAATTTCATATTTAAATGAAGCAATAACTCATTTGACATATATTGCAAGGTTAGTCAAAAAGGCATAAGAGACACTCGAGTTATTTAAAGAAATACATTGAGATCACATTATCAAAAGAGGAGAACAAGTATGCCATTAAAAAGTACGTCAAACAAGCTTTAAAATGAAACTGAAATCAACTTAATCAGACATACGGAGCTCAAGATATGAAATAAAGAAGACAAGGGCATAAATGAAATAAAACATGAAATAAAATTGCAGCTAGGTCCCTGAGAGGAACTAAAATGTAAATACATAAAAGAACGGGATCTTCCCTGTAAATTGCCCACACGCATAGGGGCATTTTTGCAATTTTAAAAACCCGCAAGGGTTTTTATGCAAAATTCCCACAGTGCACGCGCGCTGCACGTGATCTGGACATAGTTGCAATATTAGAGAAGAAGGTGGACTCTTGTGCAAATTACCCAGATGGCACGCGCCAGGCACGCGCCATCCATGCTCGGAGGGAGGCTCGGGCTTGGTAGAGGCTAGGAGGTGCTTCGGGTCGGCTCATGCGGTTCGAAGCTCCATTTAGGCTCGCTAGCTGGCTCGGAGGCGGCTCGGGAGCTCCAAGCCTGGAGGGTCGAGGACAAGGGCTCGGAGCGGTTCTGGTATCGCCACGTGGCTGAATGTAATCCGCCCAATCATGGTAATCGGAAGGCTGCTGTGTTCTCCTTGAGTGACAACGTGGATATCTCTGGGCCGTTGGATCATTAGGATCCAACGGTTACTCGGGGCTCCTCTGGTTGATGACATGGTTGCGCCTTGACCGTTGGATGAGGATCATCCAACGGCTATTGCTCTTCCTTCTTCCTCTGTAGCCGGTGACGGATTCCGAACTCCGGCGACGGAGCTCCTCCTCCGCCTCTTCTCTCTAGTCTTGGTGATGCTCGCCTGACGCTACTGGAAGGTTGTCGATGACGCTCGGAGGCTGGGCGAGCTACGCAGTTAGGTGGCGGAGATCCTCTTCAATCCAGTTGCAGAGACGACCCGCGCGAAAACCTCTCCGGTGAAGGTTCCATTCACTGAAGCTTTCGAAGACCTGCAGCGTTAGATCGATAGCCGAAGTATGTGGAGTGTGTGTGAGAGTGGGATGATAGCAAGTTCGGGGAGGAGAACGTGTGAGCTCGAAGCTCCACCGCCGCGAGGGCGGAGGAGATGGACGGAGGTGGTCGGGGGCTGCGAAGGACGGAGAAGTGATCGAATGTAGGTGCGTGAAAGATGGAGTTGAGGCGGAGCTAAGGGGGTGAACAATGGAGCGAGAGAGGGGGAGTATCGACCTACGAAATTACGAGAAAATAAAAGAAAAATACAAAAGGGATAGGAGGACTAACCTAACGTCGGGGATGGAGCGGAAGCTTGGGCAGGGCATCGCGGGGGATGCCCGGGTCTTCGCTGGACTCCGGCAGCTAGGCGGAGCAGCTCGAGCGGTTGCGAGGCGCCGCAGCTCCGCCATGGAGGTCGGAGGGTCTTCACCGGGGGAGAAGGTCGTCATCGCCCGATCCTTCCGCCTCCCCCTGTCACAGGGAGGCGGAGGAGGGCTGGGTCCCTCCCCGTGTAAAGGTAAACAACTGGAAATGGAGGAGGAGGCGGTGTATTTGAAGGTTGAATCTTGCGGGTTATGGTTGGTGGAGTCATGGGTTTAGTGGCAGATGTGGGGCGACTGGAGGAACATCAGGGAACATGGAAGCATGCGCGAGGAAGAGGGAAGAGTGGGGAAGGTCGGAGGCTACTGAAATCGTGGAAAGAGTGACCGGAGATGACGTGATAATGGAAAAGGGCGGAAGGGTTGGCGATAAGGAGAACGTGTGATAGAGAGGAGTCTGGAGGTAGGGGACGACGCGTGGGCCGTTGGATCTGGAAATCCAACGGTGAGGAGCGATGCGAGAAGGGGCGGCGTAGATTAGATCAGGGGCGGCACGATCGGAGAGTTATAAAGTCGCCACGTGTCGAGCTGCGGGAGCGGTGCTGGCGGACGGCTTAGATGAGAAGAGGCGTTTGATCTAAGGGGTGAGAATCATTATGGAGACAGCGGCTGTGATTGAAAATGGAAGGCGCGATCGAAGGGCGCACAAGGTGACACGTGGCAAGCTGTGGGAAGGGCGCTGATGGAGGGTGATGATGAGAGGCGGGGCATGATGGGATGGTAATGGACCAAGAGCGGCGTGGAGATTGTTTAGCCGTTGGATCAAGAGAAGATCCAACGGCCCTGGTCAAGGGCGGATGAAGCAAGGGCGGCAGGCTACGTGGCGCACCCAGAACGGGCCACGTGGCCCAATCAGATTATTGCAAGAGAAAAAAATATTTTTGAGGGTCTATATGGCCGAATTTGAGAAAACTCAAAACATGAAAGTTGTAGATCTCGATGAGATCTACAAGTTTCACGTTGATCAAAAGTGGAGAGGAGGTCATCTGAAGTCTCTAAATAATTTTGAAGGTATTTTTAAGGTTAAAAATACCACAGATTTTTGTTTTACCAATTTTTTTGTGATTTTTAATTTATTAAGGACTCTGATAATTACAGTACATTATCAGTGTTGTATTGACACAAAACTAAGCAAGGGGGTTAATAATTGGAAATTGTGATGATGAAATTGGGTTTCATCACTTACCAACTAGTATGACAAGTTGATCTAGATCGAATTTGATCTGATCTCCACTCCACGCATCTGTGATGCACGAGGTTAACACCTTACCTTAAAGTGGTATCATAGCCATGGTTTATGGTCTTGTATATGATCCAATTCCTATAGAATAAGGATTTGGATATTAGGATGCGTAGGAACTCGTTATTTTTAACATTGTTGAAATTTGGAATCGATTTTGAGCATATATGATATGTATTCTATTTACCCACATTATGAACAAATTTCTAAGATAATTAAGCATGTTTATATGGTCTGGACATGTCCTAAAAATTTTCCAAATGTTGGCTAAAATTGAGCATTTTTTGAATTCGAAAAGTCCCCACTATGTTGTTGTTTTTGCATGTAAACTCGAATATGTAACTAAATTTTTTTCTACTATTTTACTATCACGAAACATGATAATAACACATTAAAATATCAAAAACTAAACCATAAAACATTTAGAATTTATTTCTTGTGATTCTGAGTCTATATGCTCTAGGTTTGTGAGATTTAGTGCATATAGGTTGGAAGATGATTGGATCATCAAAGTAGACATCTTTAAATTGTGTTTGTCATTCAAATATAATCATGTAAATTTGGAATTGTCGCTAATTAATTATTCTACCACATATTTAGAGAAATACATGACAAACAAAAACCTTGAATGATAGCTTCATGATAAGAAAACCCTAGTTTATCCTACAATAGTTGTAGGACAACTTTTATTTGCAAAAACAAAACTTGTTTGCTTGATATGATAAGAAATCTAGGGCCATTAAAAATATTTTAAGATGTCTAAATTTTTGATTGTATACTAGATAGTATCATGATGGTCATCAAAGGAATGATTGATAAAACTGCAAGCACATCGATCCAATTGTATTGTCCTGAATCAGGATGGTGAAGGCGTCTAGATCGAATTGCATCTTGCATGTTAAGGAAATGCTACCTACTAGCATAACTCAAGATTCTGACTAGATCCATTTTCGAGGAAGGGTAATATGAGTAAGTCAAGTTGTACTCTAATTACTAAAATCAGAATAATACATACTTGTGGGAGCTAATAATATATAGTAATATCATGCAAACCAAACCATTTATCAGTTACATTGAATTGTTAATTTAATATGACTAAATTAATTTAAACCAATTAAAAACATTTGTTATTAATAGGAATGTAATTCCCTTGGAAGAATTAATCATGAGAATTTTATTCATAATGATTAATTAAAATTTAATCAGGATATGAAGGATCATAAGATATTATCCATGATCACTCGTCAAAGTGAATGGGTCTGATGTGATATATTGTATAATGAAGATGCCTATGAGATGTCATAGCTTCAGTATACAAGCATACATGTATGGAGACTTTTTGCTTCTCATAAGAGACAAGCCGTATTTGTAGTGGCCCCAGTATGATTCCTCATATAATTGAGGTGATATTTGATTATGCAAGACATGGGCTAATCTTGTTGATTTTTGGTTCAATTAACAACGAGTCAACATAACCTTAGGGGTGGTGGGCTCAGGTGTTAAAGACTTGATTGGGAAATTCAAGTTGAGCTTGAAAGCTGGAAAGAGTTCCCATTTCCTTCATCTGAGTTGCATTTTCTCATATTATTGGAGTGTGACAAATGTGGAAGGGAGATCCTAGATCTTGCTAGAGATATAGTGGTAAGAATGTCTATTGCTTCAAAAGTTGGATTGGGGAATCGGCTTTCAAAGTATTAAAAAGCAAGATGAATTTGATTTAAAATTCTGTAATCAAAGAAGATTATATACACACACGCATAATTTTATTATATATATATATATAGAATCTGATATCCATGAACCCTCTTAGTAAGCTTCTAGAGGTCAACCGGTTGACTGGGCCGAACTATTCAGATGGGCTCAGAATCCTAGAGCTTGTTTTCTCTGCGAAGTGCATCGATTATGCGATGACCAAGTATAAGCATATGAACCCTATATCAAAGGAAGAGACCAAGATTAATGAAAGTTTTGATGAAGACCACTCGTTGGCTAGATGTTATATTCAGGGGTCCTTGTCAACTGTGCTTCATAAGCAACATATTAACATCGGGAGCGCCTGTGATATAATATTAAATATCAAAGAGATGTTTGGAGACATAAACCACACTTAGCATTATAACATAATGAAATAATTGATTCACTGTAAGATGCAGCATGGGACATCAGTTGGAGATCACGTAATCAAAATGTTTGGTGCCTCTCTGAACTAGAAACCTTTGAGGTGGAGTTGTATCTAAACATGCGGACTGACTTCGTTCTCTTTACTTTTCCCAAGTCTTTCTATAATTATTTGGTATCGTACCGCATGAATAAACTGTGTTTAACAAATGCTGGGCTCATGTCTTCATTGAAGTGCGCAGAGGACGTTACGAAGAAAGATAGCCCTATAGGTAGTGCAGTGGTTGCACAAGTCAAGGATAAGTGTGATTTTAAGAAAGCATCTCGGAACGGTGTAGCCCATAAGAAGAAGAAGAAGAAGAGTCGAGCTATTGGCTCCTCCTCCTCTTCTTAGAATTCCACTATCTTAGCATCTAAGAAAGCAGATGTTTATCCTTAATGTAAGAAGCCAGAGCACTGGAAGAGGATTTGTCCAGACTACGTGAAAACTTTGGAAAAGGGTAAAGGTACCATTCCAGAAGTTATAAAATCAACTTTCATCATTAAAACTAACTTTCTCATAAGACAAAAAGGTATTTGAGTTATTGATCTTGGTACTTCAGTTCATTATGGAGTTTGTTGCATCTGTTTCAGGAAACTAGAAAGCTTGATGGAGAGATAATCATCTAGATGGAATCTGATGTAACTGTTGCAGTAGACACATTCGGGACTTGTCACGAATATGTGTTTCATCACTCTAAAAGTTGAAAGAAGAGCTCTATTCCTGATGAATCTGTGATTCATCACACTAAAAGTTGAAAATAGAGCTTTGTTCTCGAGTAATTAGTTGCATTTCATCATTTATTCTGCATTTTTACCATACATACACTTAGAATTAATATTTTCATTTTAGCATGCATTTTTTACATTAAATAAGAAGTCAAATACGCTTGTAAATATCATATATATATTCACCATAAATTCCTCTATTTTTAATAATTTTCACTAACTTGGTGTATATATACACTAATAAAGAAAAATGTCAAAGGAATATTAACTTGTAAAATTGACCAATAAAACCATAAATCTATTTTGAGACTAAGAACATTAAAACGTGAATATCTCTCTCGTACAGTCTCCTATGGACCCTACTCACTTTTTACTTAATGTACGTTTAATTACCTTCAAAACAAGATCAAATTCAAACGAATTGGAGTTCGTATGTGAAACTTGAGTTTCGGGCCCCTCCTTGTATATTGTACAAATGTCCCCTTTTATTGATTTAATTTATTATTTTTCCTAATTATTAAAAAAAATCCAAAAAAATATTAAGTTGTAAATATTTATTTCATATTCTTTTCTGATTTTTTTTATTTTTATATTATTTTAAAATGCCAAAAAATTTGCAAAACAAAAAAAATCGATATTTTATACATATAAGGTACCCCCATAAATACTTTTTGTACTAATGAATAGTTTCGATTTTTAGTCCTTCACAAAAATTGTAGATCTCGTCGAGACGAATAACTTTCATGTAGACCACTTTTCGACTTGACCTATTTTGCTATTTCTTTTATTTTTTTTTTACATTTAATTTTTGAATTTTCTGGGAGCGACATGTGGTCCTCCTGGAGCCGCCATGTGTCACCTCCATTTTTATTTTTTTTCTTAGGTTTTATTTATTTATTTATATTTATATTTATATTTCTATTTATTTATTCAGGGTGTGCCACGTGGCACTCCTCTCCATCTCCCTTTTCCTCCTTGCCCTCCACACCTTCCGCCCGATGCGGTAGCAACCACCCGCCTCTTGCAGCGGTTCTGCAATTATCCAACTCCGCACGGATGCCCATCTTCTCATCGTGAAACCGCTCACGTAGGACCCAGCCCTCGCGCAAACCGCCCCTCCTCTCATGCAGCACGACGGTTCTGCACTTGCATCCTGCTGCCACATGTGTGCGACCCAATACCACTCCATCCCATCTCCCTGCCTCTCTCTTCATCTTGCAACCACCACCCGCAACCGCCACGAACTCCCCACGACCCCCTGCCATCTCGACAACTCACCAAACGACCATAAAATCCCCTCCGCCTCCATTGTACATCTGTATCCTCCACTCACGAGAGAAGCTCCAGCTTCTTCGTTTGGTCCGATGACGGAGCTCCACTCCAAGACGGCGACCACAGTCCTGGACTTTGGTGAGGCAAGATCCATGAAGATGTACATCTTCGTGCTGCAGAACCCGCCTATTGCTCAAGCTTCGAGTTGCCTCCTCACAACAACTCTTAACGCAACAATCGGAGGTGTCCTTTGTGCCTCCACATCCTCCGGTTAGAACCACCCCCAGGTAGTCCCTTCCCCTCTTCTTTTTCTTCTATGCTCTAATCTTCTTCTTGTTGGACATGCGAGCCCATGGTGAGCCATTATGCAATAAATGTTATTGCAATTCACTCCTTAATCTGAAATAAAGAGTACATATCTTGCATAATAGGTCCCTTAGTACAATTAGGGTTATGTACCATGGCCATCTTGATAATCATACAGCTGTTGATTCAATTATTGAATCATAGAGGCTGGTGCTTGGTTGAATATCTAAAGAGTTAGATCGAGGACTCTCAAGCACCGTCAAATGATTGCTAAGAGATGATCTCCAGCCAGAGTAGGAGATGGCAATCCTATCTCAGTTAGGCTGATATCTGACCGACCTCTTGATGCAGGTCCTCTGCATAGGAGTAGAGATTCGGAGGTGTCAGATTAGTTAGGTCAAAGAGTTGACTTAATGAGATCAAGATAACCAAAGTCATATATCGTATGCTATCACGATATAGGCACACATCCTCTGACCGAAGACAGATGTGTTACTATTTGTCTGAGTATGTACATTTGGCAAACCAATAGGTTGATGACCTAATCAAGGTCTATACACTGGCGCGCTGGTGTGCATATAAGGGCAAATGAGTAATACGATCTCTCAAAGGGATCATATAGGTTCAGTTACTGAACCGGAAGACATGAGCTCACTCATGAGATATTGGGAAGAATTAAATTCCATGCGCATGGTCGTCTCGCTTTGGAAGCTTGACTGAATTTGTAGGTTTAATACATACTTTTGGAAAGTATATGATCAAGACCTAGGTATGATATATGCTTTTTGAAAGTATATGATCGATACCGACTTCCAATGATCGAATGAGAAACTTACTGATAGAACCCTGAAGTAGACAGTGTAATGTTGATCTAATACTTCGGGTTTATTCTGAGTCTTCCAGTATGCAATATGTACATGTATTAGGAATACCCGAGGGTGATGTGATCATAAACAATTGTATAACCATGACGCTTCCATTCCTAGGGAGTGATGAAACGGGTCTGGATTTTAGTGACTCCTCTCAGTAGAGAAGTAATCTGATCTTAGTCCAAATGTTGGACATTGATCTGAATGTGATTCAGATGCAATGAGAAGATTAGATTTGCGATCTTGATTTAATCAGGCATCTATGGAAGGCCCACGATCTGGATTTGAGATATGATCTCAACATCCATGTCACTATACATGGAACAATACAATCGCCCTGTCCTTATCTCCAAGTATCTGTGGAGAGATTCCATTATTCTTGAAGGGTTCAAGAATAATTCCATAAGACCTAAGCAATGTAGAAATCATGATTAAATGTGATTTAATCATCTTGATGTATAAAGAAATTATCCAATATAATTAAATGTGATATAATTAATGTGGATAAGAATACAGAAAAATCCAATTATTCATAATATAATATAAATGTGATTTATAATGTATTAGAGAGCTAATTATAACTTATATGTGTTGATTAATTATTATGTGTATTGGATACACATTGTGTAATTAATTGACAATGTAGATTATATGTTGTTTTGGGTTGTGAATATGATTCACAATTTTTCCATGGCAAGATTGCAATATTCTCAAATAATTGTGAATTATTTTTGAAGAATTAAACCCAACAATTTTGTTGCAAATAAATAAAGAGAGATTTCCATGGAGATATGCAATATCATGAGATTGCTCTCCCCATGGAAAGAGTGGGCGGCATATCATTCCTAATAGGAATGTGTGGCCATCCACATGGAAGGTGCATGGAGATGAAATCTCCATGCACATTCTCTCCTTATTTATTGGTTTGATTTAGGACTAATTTATATTTGATTTTATCAAATATATTTTAACCTAAATTTGTTGGTTTTACCAACAACAATATTGACCATTATATTGACATAAATCAATCTCATCCATTGATTTTACATGTCACATAGATTGAGATCCATGGATCCCAAAACCCTATAAATAGAGAGGCATACCATGCTCTCAATTTTAGATGCATTATTGGAGCTCTCTCTCTCTCTCTTTCTTCATACACGACAGCCCTCTCTCCCTCTAATATTGGTGGTCGTCCACCATACCCTAGAGGAGAGGATCATCGACGCTCTCGCCACCGCGTCGCCGCTTCGACGTTCTTCTGTTCTCCGTCTTCTTGGAGTGCTGCACTCATGAAGGAGACGTCCGATCTCATGCGACGAGATCAAGAGCAACTACGCTTGGATCAACTCCTTAGATTGCGAGTACAATGCGGTTCATCCCCGCGCTCGCAATCGATCTCACCGACGATCGGACTTGAGACAGGAGGTCTCTTCTCTTAGAGACTCGATCAACCACGCTTCAAGAGGTATTGCATTATACTTGTTGTGGTTATAGATGAAACGATCTGAGAATCGTTCTCGGATCATGTGATTTCATCGAATAATTTTTTTTAAATTCCGTTGCATCGAGCAACTAGCGCGACTAGTCGCTCCTCGTCGTATTCGTTACGATGCTCACGCTTCCGTGATGCGCTTGAGGATCTAATCATATCCTTCACTTCTCCCCCAAATTATTCTATTCTGTAACCCAAATAGGGTACCCTTTCGCCGATACAAAAATAATACACAGTGTTAATTTTATACACATAATAAAAAGCGAAAATCTCAAATTCATAGACACATATCTTCCAGATAAAAAATCAAAATGTATCAAAATCACGCTCTAATTATATATAACTTTTCATAAGATATTTAATTAAGGTGATTTCATATTTTTTGCAGCTAATGTGTGAACGTTAGGTTTTGGATCCCTATTGTACAACATAACTGTATCAAAAATTCAATTTATTAAACCTTTATTATTTTTATAATTTTATATTCTTATAATTTTGTAAATATAACTATAACTCATGTACTTCTTAAAACCACAATAAAATCACCAATAATACATTAAAATAAAAAGTGTATAAAAAATACATAGATGAAATACCTATAATTATACATGTATACTATGTACCTTTTTTATTTAAGTATAAACGTCAAATCATAAAAATATTATAAAAATATATCATGTACATAAAAATAAGTTGTAAATATATAAAATAAGAGAATAAAGAAATAAATAAATATACAAAATAAAAATAAAATAGTCTAAATATAGATGAATATCCCTACAAATACACCCCTAATAATGAATTGGTAATAAATAACACTAGAAAAATAAATAAAAATCATATTAAAATACTACATATATTATTAGACATTTTTTATTTTATAATCAAAAAATAATAAAATCATTTTCTATATTTAATTAATTATTTTTTATTAATAAAGGTTGTTTTGTCCTCTAGCGGACTGTGTGGCCCAATGACGCCGCTTCCAGAGTTGACGCTTTCAGAGGTGACCCCTGGTCAACTCGGCCCCCAGGTGACTTCTGGCTTGTCAGATTGTCGCATCCCCATTTTCCTCCCTTTTTTTCATTCGATCTATCAATCGAACCTACTCGCTCCCTTCACAACAAATCATCATTGATCTTTCCTAATCCAAGATGAGCCTCTAATTTTCTTGTACATACTATAGATCTTTCCATAATCCTAAGTCAATAAGGGTGCTTGTTATTCCTATAAATAAGGACCTCTGTCTCCTTCTTCTTCTTTGGTCACTAATCTGAGTCTTTGAGCCTCGCTTCTTCATCTAGGGAGCAACCTCTTGATAGGAGGAGCTTCCCCACGGTCTGGAGCGGCACCAGGAGGATAGCGGTGCATCTACGGCAGCCGTTCGGCCACCCTGCTCCCTGAACCTCCTATCTGGTGTAAGTGTTGTCCTTTATCACATTCTAGGTAGTTTTTAATTCATGCATTTCAATTCTGCAAGTAGTTAAGTACGCAGTGTATCACTTTTGCCTAGTAATTCCAATTCGTATAACTCCAGCAAACCCCTTCCATCATGCTTCCACATGTTGATTGACTCGCCAACCACTCCCCGTCATTCCCCGGCATCTTCTGATCACCCCACGCACTCCACTCACTCGAATCACCCTCTTATCTGGTCTCCCAGATCTCCACTCCTCCATGTCACTGGAGATCTGCCATCCCGCTCACCTCCCGCTCATCCTACAACCTGAATCGCCGGAGCTTTGCCATTTATTTTTGAGATAGACCCCTATAGGAAAGAGACAAAACGAGGCTCATCGTGACTTATTGGGTCGCAGGAAGCACCTCCAGGTCGAGCTCTGTCGTGGGAGCATCTTTCCAGACCTCGTCCCCTATTGAAGCCCCGGGACGATGCGGAGGGCCCCCATGAGTATTTTGCCCACCATCCGAGCTCATGGGATGAAAGAAAGCGGAGAATCGGTTGATCGAAGATCAGCGTGGACCTGTTCCATCGTTGTTCTTCCTTTGTGCCTTCCAGTCGTTGGATCGCCCCCGTTCCTCCAAGACTGCAACAACAATCGGATAACGTAGACCGTCAACCATTCGATCCTGATCTAAGTTCTAATCCTAACCATGGACAACGAACCGGGACCAGCCGCGTTGATGGCAACATGTGGATAAGTGGATATCATCTGCTGTCCATCGCCACGCCTTAGGGGGTAATTTGCAAATCTTCCCCCAACTCTTTTTGTATTTATTATTTACTTCTGTAAAAAATGTGACATTTAAAATAAAATGGAAAGTTTCATGTAGACCCTTGTACTGTTTTGATATCACAAATAGGTCCAAGCGAGGTCACCTCACGTGTCGTCCCATGTGAGGTGACCATTTTGCAAATATACCCCTAAAACATTTTGTATTTATGTTTGGTACAGAAAAAATATGAAATACGTTATATATTTTTGGTTAAATTGCATAGAGGCCCTTGGAGTTTATTTTATTAACATGTAAGCCCCTGCCAGAAGTGGTATTTTGTGTATTTGATGGATTTATTTAATATATCTATCGTGCTCCTAAAATCATTAAAAAATAGATGTAGGTTCGTGATTGCTTGTACTTTCTGTCCATGATTTTTATTTCCTATTTTGGACATTTTTTATAATTATTAAAAATCATGTAGAGCGTAAACAATCCATATCTAGCTTATAAAATACCAAAAAATATCAAAACGTATCTGAAAAATCCCAAAAAAATATATGTTGCTTATTTATGTATTTTTAGCCTTCAGACCAAAAATCACTAAAAAACAAAATTCTTAAAAATTAAAAACCCCCAAGAACCTTGATAAAAAAACAAAAAAATCATAAAAACCGCATAAATATTATTTTCTATCTATGAATATTCTATATATTATTATTTATAAATTAAAAATTATTTGGAAAATTTTGGACTCCATTTTCTATTTTTAATTACAATTTCAATTTCGGTTATTTATTAAAACCTTGATTTAGGGTACTTTTGACTTTAAAAATATATAAAAATTAGCAAAATTTCAAAAAAACACAAAATAGTAAAAAATATTTAAAGACCCACAATATTTTATTTTCTGAATTTTGCATTTTTTGTTGTATTTATTACCATATTTTCTTACTTTATATATATACTCGATATATAGCTATATTATTTTAAAAAGAAAAAGAATATAAAAATATAAAAAGAAAATATAGAAATATTAATTAAAAAATTTAAACCCAGAAAAATATATATACATTTATATATCTACATAATAAATGACATTCTTGTATATAAACTCTTTGTTCAAAAATAACTATAGTCTACCATATTTTCTCTATGTTGTTCGACCTCTACGTACTTGCTTGTTATACATCTAGTTGTAGAGAATAATAAATTTTAACTCACTTTTTGATATTCACTACTTGATTTGTATTCATGGGTTGATTTTTTATTAACTAGGGTCTTTGGAGTGGTCAACACATCGATCGCCTTGTGAAACCACACGACCCTCTTTAGATTACCTCGTTATCAAATGGTGACGTTGATGAATAAATATTCATCACTCTTTATTCTTTTATTGTAGCTAATTATCTTGGTAAAATACCATGTAGATAGCTGTAAATACAATAAGTTACCAAATAGGCATGCTTGTTTAAATATTAATAATTAGCATGTATTTGTGTAAAAATAAAAGAATAAAGAAATAAAGAAAAAGAAAGAAATATTTAAAATAAATATTGAGTGACCTGAACCCAAGAGAGGGCCCAATATGGGACTGATCGCCAAATAAAATAAGTAGAGAGAGATAGGGCCATTCAACCTTGCCTATATTCCTTCTAGTTGTACATATTTTATTTTCGTAAAAATAAAAAAATGTGCCTCTAATACCTTGTATATATTTCTAAAAATAAAATAGATTAGAAAATTAAAAATAAAATAAAAACAAAATAATTTCTCTCTCTTCACCTTGTACATACCATGTATATATCTATCTATCACTATTTATTCCACCTTTGTAAATAAATAACAAAAATAAAATAAAAATTACTTTATATCCCAAATTTTATGTTGTAAATAAATAAAATATAAAACTAGGGTAATTGTACAAAAATAAGAAAATAAAAATCAAAGTATGAAATACATAGGTATTTTATACCTGTATATAATATAATATAATGTATATAACATATTTTATTTTTCATAAAAATAAATAAAAATCACAAAAAAATAGTTTGAAACTAAATAAACATTTTTCATTTTGTAATATTTTAAAATAAAATCATTTTCGGATTTTTATTTAATTCACAAATATTTTCGATTTCTCTTTTTTCTGATTGGTCCATAGGGGTTGTTGATCCCTGGTCAACTCCCCCTCCCGGACCAACCCACGCCCGGATCTGTTTTGCGCCGCACTTCTCGAATTTTTCCCAATCGAATCTGAGGCTCTTTTGCCCTTATTTCTCCACCCGCCTTTTCTCCATAGATCAGTCACCCTCGCTGATCCCTAGGAGAGATCGGATCTGCATCGATTCACACGCTCGTGCCCACTCAACCTCTCCACCTGGAACATGTTATAAAAGCTCCATTTCGATTCCTAGCTCAGCAGCTCGCGTCGCAAGACCTCCTTCTACCCTAACGATCTTCCCCTCGATGACAACGACCGGAAGCACTACTTCGTGGCCGTATTGAGGCGATGTAGCCATTTCTTAAGGTACGTGGCCGGAGCGATGCCACGTTCGAGACTCCCCGCACGCCGCAGCGTGGTCGAGGCGACGACCAACTTCGCCGCATCCTCTTGGAGCTCAGGATTGATCTTCGATCATCAGGTAAACCATTAATCGATCCCAGTTTTGTTTATCATCAAATCCTTCATCAGACCTCCGCTGGCTCCGACCCAGTGGTCGGAGCTCCATCGACCATCTTCATCCGCTCAGATCGACTCCCCATTCCATCGTCACCATTCTTCCATAGTCTGATCATCCCAATCTTGGCTATCCGAGCAAAGATTGAGCTAGGTTCCCTCCGCCGCCTTCGCCGGAACCTTCCTCCGCCTCCGACCGTCGCTTCCCTTCATATTTCATCCAATAACCCTCGACGGAGCATTCCTCCGAGCAAGAGCTTTTGTTTGCAAGTCCAGACGTGCGCTATTACCTCCCAGTTTGCCCTTCACCCACCTCGCTGGAGTCATCCCAGGTCACCACCACCTCATTGAAGATTTGACAGTCTGATGCTCCATCTGCCACCGCCACCCAACGCGAAGGAGCACCGCAAGTCGAACCCCTCCTCTTGATCGTCCATCAGCTGCCTGGAGAACCCCAGTCCTTCGGTGAACTTCGCTAGGGAGGAGTTCGTCCAGCCGCCTTCTCCACCGTCGAATCTCGCTTTGTCTCCAGACAGCATCTGAACTGTTCGTAGCCTGCAGCTTGTCAGGCCGTTAGATAGGGTATCTAACGGCCCCCGTACGCCCACGTCTGCACCCGCAGGATAGCCGTCAGATCTTCCAGGTGTCGTCGTCATCACCGCTCGTCGCCAGCCATTCACCACCCACCCCCCGGCCACCCACGTGACCCGCACGCCCCTGGCTTGGAAATTTGTGTCGCTTCCCCTGCATTTTCTTTATGTTTTTATTTAGTATGTAAAATAAGTTAGCCCACTGTTGTCTTTTTGCACTTTGGCCCTTATTGTTTTCGCTATTTGCGTTCTAGTCCTTCCTGTATGGTGGTACGCGCTTCGTCACGTGTATTTTTGGTGCATTTACATGTATGACCTGGAACTTTATGGATGTTCTTATCTGATATTATAGTTTTCATATTTGCATTTATGCCCCAGTGAATGCTGAGTTTCGACATGTGTTGAATATTGTGTGAAAATTGCAAGTGGCCCCTCGAAATTATAAAGCATGCTATCATTTAGTCCTTGAAACTTGTTTTCTTTGCGATATAGTCCATGTGTGCTGTATGCTTTTGATTGGTTGAATAAAATATCAGTTCTCACCTAAATTTCATGAAATTTGGATATGTGGCCCCTACCACTATGTAAAATTTTACATGAATTTTTGGGCCCATTTTGTTTTTATTTTCTATTTCTAAAAATTCAAAAACATCTGATTTTGCTTTTGTTTGAATTGAAAAATCAACTAAAAATAATGAAAAAACCTCAAATTTCTAAAAACATTATTGTTGGCTTCTTTTGTTGTGTTTTTGATTCTGTCAAATTTTTGTTTGATTTGGATTTATATAAACCTTAAAAATCTATAAAAACTAAAAAACTCATAAAAATTATTAAAAATTAATAAAAATTCAAAAAATACAATTCCAGATTCCTTAGTTAGCTTTTTATTTTTATTTTAAAATAAAATTATCTTTGGAATTTTATAGGCTATTTCTATATTTCTAAATAGCCTTTAGATTCTGGCTGCACATTGATTTGCATTTTAGCTTTGTTTCATTTTTAGAAAATTCATTAAAAATCATAAAAATCTGAGAAGAATATCAAAAATACTTGAAAACTATAAAATCCAAAAAAAATATTTTAATTTTCTGACCTGTTTTTGTGTGTTTAATAAATATTTGTTTATGTTTTTTTGCCTTCTTTTAGTCATTTTTCTTATTTTAAGAATTACAAAAAAAATTTAAAAATTTAAAAATCCTCCGAAAATATTTTATTTCTTTTTATCTTGATTCCCTACTACTTCATAGGATTTCCCAATTCGTGCTCCTTGTGTTCGACTTTGGTTGCTATACTCGGTAAAATAAAATTGCGAGAACGCTATTTGGATTTATTTGCTTGATTTTACATTTTGGTTGTCTTACTTCTTCTTGTTGAGTGAGCATTGTGGTTCGATTCGCAATGACCCTGATTCATACCTTTACCCAGATCACACGGGATTTTTCGCTCATCAGAGTGGCACTGTTGCTGGGGAACACGTCTTAGTAGTCAGCTTTTTCGTTACTTTCGCGACTTTTTCGTTTTCTTTTGTTTTCTTTTTTGTTTTCTCTTATTTTTTGTTTTTGTTTTGGATTTTGTTTATTTTTATTTCATTTCATTTTATTTTATTTGATTTTTATTTTACATTATTATAATATATGTGGACTGACACACTCTTGTTTACTTTTCTTGCGAGGGCCTGAGGATCGAGGCGGCTTTCTTCGGGAAGCTGACATAACCGCGACACTTGGAGGCGGCTCTTTTCTGTATAGAGCCGCAGGAGAGCGCGAGGAAGGAGAACAGGACTGAGGGAGCTTAGCTTAGAGTAGTTAAGACTTAGCTTAGTTTTCTTTTTCAGCAAATTATTATTGTAATAATACAGGACCAACATGGACACTCAGACTTTTGTGGCGATTGATCGAGGTCTCTTTTGCCAGGCACTGGTGTGCTCGGGGGACCTCACCATGGTTTTTCACCGGTTTTAGTTTTCTCGCCTTTCTATTTTTATTTTTATTTGATTTCTCGAGGATTTTACCTTAGCTTAGGAATTTCAATTGCTTTGTGACGTAATTGATTTGGGCCCAACCTTAATAACTTTGCATGTTCCTATAGACCGAATAATTGGACCTTAATTAATCCAATAATAAAAATCTAACCTGGTCACTCAAGGGGTCACGTGCCGCTAGAGGCCAGCGCTGGCAGGATCCGTTGTGGCGGACACCGATCAGCATAAGAGAACGGACCCTGACCCCTCCCGTTGACCCGTTAGCTATCGTTCTTCGTGTGTAGAAATTTCTGTTAAGGTCGATTTCCTCACTGCATCATTTAGATTGGTTTAAATTTCTATCTTTCAGTTATGCGCCGATCATATTGCATGTAGAGTACTGGAGACAAGGTACGTATTTCTGACTCAGCATGCATCATTGAGTTTCATCGCGCATCGGCTTTTTCATCTTCTCCCCCCATTTTTTTTGACTTAATAAAAATCAGGAGAATCGAAAAATTTATTAGGCGTTGTTTGTTTTTGAAAAATATCTTAAAAATCAAAACCATAAAATTGGGACTGTTTAAGCAAACTTGACTTAAAATACACTTCACTGAAAAAATCTTGTATTGGGATAGCAATCCCCTCATTGTATGGTTTGGATGGGCGAGAGAGTGACACGCACACTAGGCTAGAGCCATATCCGAACCTTCTTCAGACTACTGGTTTTGAGCTCGTCGTTCTCCAATGAGGATCGCTTCGGCCTACGGTAAAGCGGGTTGCGATATCCTTAATAGAGCGAGCCGATCGGGTAGCCGGTAAACGGTCCGCGGCTTGTACTGGCCGGAAAAGATTTTGTTTTGGATCAGGATAATCTCCTGGGGACGTTGGATTCCCAAGAGCTCGCTTAATCGCTCTGATAGACTGTATTATCACCTAATAAAAACGACAAGATAAAAGATCGAACCTTTACGGTCATCAGCTCTACGTGCATTGGTAAATTGGGGGTATTGTTTGACTGATCTTGTTTGCTATTCAGATCTCATCTGCCTTACACGCCAGATTGAGATGATGGGTCGGAGGTCCCTTAGGCAGCCTCTAGCTGCACTGCTTTCGAGCACTCCGGCCCTCTCATCTAGGTTGGTTCGCGAGAGCCGAGACCCTCTCTCTGAATCTGAGTTCGATTCCACCCTATTCCCCCTTGACCACCCTTTTTCTACCAGTCCTGAGGTGCCAGTGCTCGATCAGAGAGAGCAGTAGCCAATTGATTTATCAGCACCTAAGTTTGGGTCTTTTGCCTTTGTAGAGACCATGGCTAGCAGCGATGACCGCACCGATGGCCCCAGAGCAGAGCAGACATATGTACTAGACCAGGGTACGATAAACAACACCCTATTAGCCTCCCTTGAGATGATGCAAATGACAGAGGCAGATCGAGACATCCACCAGGACTATGATTTTGATTACAGATGATGATGCAATTTGGTCCGATCCAATTTCACGAGCCATCCTCTAACCTTCAGAGTCCGCTGATGCACAGATGCCAGTAGAGGAGAGCTTGGAGAGCAAATTCCTGGTCCAAGATACATTTCAAGCAGCAGAGCTGGTTCCCAATCGTGAGGCAGATGATTCTTTTGAGACTGATTCAGATCCCTCAGAGTCAAACATAGATTGGGCCGAGTTTGATGATTTGATTCCTTGTCTGACTTCCACAAAGCCAGCAGCTAGAGTGGAGACTGATTCCATACAGTGCAGAGATACACCAGCCGAGCAGTCTTCACTAGAGTCTGATTTTTAGCAAGAGTTCTCATTTTCCCATGCAGATTTGGTCGCATTCACTAAGACTTTTAAAAGGCCAGATCCGCCAGGACGCAGTTGTCCAGAGCTGAAGCCTTTGCCGTCATCGCTGAAGTATAGGTTCCTTGCGGGTGAGCATGAGATGTACCCAGTTGTTATCTCAACGGATTTGACTGGAGAGCAAGAATCCCGTCTAATGGGGGTTCTTGAAAAGAACCACAAGGTGATAGGATGGAGCATAGCCGATCTCCAGGGGATAAGTCCAGCCATGTGCTCCCACCATATCTATCTCAAGGAGGACGCAAAGTCGTCGCGTGAATTCCAACGGCAGCTGAACCCGAATCTTCGAGAGGTTGTCTTGAAGGAGATCTCGAAATGGTGGAGCACTGATTTTATCTACCCCATCTTCAACTCCAAGTGGGTTAGTCCATTGCATGTGGTGCCCAAGAAGACGGGCATCACCACAGTTGTTAGTGAGTCTGGAGAGGATATCGCTACCCAGGTACCCACTTTTTGGAGGGTCTGTGTGGACTACAGACGATTGAATCAGGCCACCAAGAAGGATCATTTCCCGCAGCCTTTTATTGATCATATTATAGAGAGGCTAGTCGGGAAGAGTCACTACTGCTTTTTGGATGGGTACTCCGGATACAATCAGGTGGCCATTACACCCGAAGACCAGGACAAGACTACATTCACCTGTCCCTTTGGGACACATGCTTTCATACGGATGCCCTTTGGTCTATGTAATGCCCCAATGACATTCCAAAGGCGCATGTTGTCCATCTTTTCGGACATGGTGGGTGAGTGCTTGGAGGTCTTCATGACGACTTTTTGGTCTACGGCGACAGGTTCGATGCTTGTCTTGACTGCCTAGACCGCGTTCTTCAGCGATGCATTGAGGTCCATCTTGTGCTTTCATGGGAGAAGAGTCACTTCATAGTGACTCAAGGGACGGTGCTTGGCCATATCATCTCCAACAGGGCATGGAGGTTGATCCGGCCAAGGTGGATATCATTAGGAAACTCAGTCCACCGTTCATCTTGCGACCGCTATGGTATTTTCTGGGGCACTCGGTTTCTACCGACGATTCATTCATGATTTCAGCAGGACTGCCCAGCCGTTGACTGATTTGCCAACGAAAGACACTGAGTTCATTGAGGATGATAAGTGTCTAGCGTCATTTGAGACTCTCAAGAGTCTAGTTGTAGAGGCTCCTGTCCTCCAACCGCCTGATTGGTCTCTCCCACTCGAGATCATGACGGATGCCTCTGATTTTGCCGTAGGGGCCGTGCCTGGACAGAGGAGGGATGGAGTACCTTTTTCCATACACTACGCTAGCCGAACTTTGGATGTCGCTCAACGTAAAGACACAGTCACAAAGAAGGACATGCTAGCTGTAGTGTTTGCCCTAAATAAGTTCAGATCGTACATCATTTGATCTAAGGTGACCATTTACCCAGATCATACCGCCATCAGGTACCTCATGGCAAAGAAGGATGCCAAAGCTAGATTGACCAGATGGATCCTTGTACTACAGGAGTTTGACATAGAGATTAAGGATAAGCCTGGACTCAAGAATGCGGTGGCGGATCATCTCTCCCGATTAGAGCATCTTGAGGATTCTGAGAAGATTGAGCCTATTTCAAAGACCTTCCCAAATGAGGCAATCCTTGCTATCGCCTCTCTCCCATGGTACGTTGATATTGTGAACTATCTTGTTGCCAAGAAAGTTCCATAAGATTGGCCCAGGCAGCGACTTGAGACCATCCTCACGAAGGCCACGTTCTACCATTGGGAGGATCCTGTCCTTTATCATGAAGGAGGGGATAGCGTCTGGCGTCGGTGCATTCCTCAGGAGGAGCATCATAGCGTCCTCACATACTGCCACAAGCTTGAGGCTGGAGGACATCCCTCTGGGAGGAGAACGACACAGAAAGTCCTCCAATCCGGCGTATGGTGGCCTACCCTCTTCAAGGATTCTGTTGAAATCGTGAAGAGGTGTACTGACTGTCAGAGGATGGGTACTTGTGGACAGCATGATATGATGCCGATGCAGCCCATTCATTTCTGTGAGGTTTTTGATGCATAAGACATCGATTTCATGGGTCCATTCCCTAAGAGTCAGGGATTTGAGTACATTCTGTTGGCCGTGGATTATGTTAGTCGTTGGGTTGAGGCCATCCCCGCCCGAACTACATATGCTATGATTGTTTACCGATTTGTGATGAAGAATATCATTTCACGATTTGGAGTGCCTAGAAGTTTTGATATCTGACGGGGGGTCTCATTTCATTAACGACAAGGTAAAGGCCCTTGCTATCGAGTTCAGCATTGACCATCGAGTAGCCACACCGTATCATCCTCAGACCAATGGTCTTGCTGAAGTGTCGAACAAGGAGATCAAGACTATTCTGCAGAAGGTCATCCGCCCTGACCGAAAGGATTGGTCGCAGCTTTTGGACTCATTCATGTGGGCATATCGGACGTCCTTCAATACACCTTCGAGTACATCTCCCTTTCACCTCGTTTATGGCAAGCCCTGCCATTTACCTGTTGAGCTGAGACATAGGTCACTTTGGGCAGTTACATATATACTTCTAGATCCAGTGAGTGTAGGAGATCAGAGGAGGGTAAAGTTGGCATCCCTGGAGGAGCTTAGGGATGTTGCTTTTCGAGCAGCCTACAGTATATGGAGAGAGTTAAGGAGTGGCATGATTCTCATATCAGTCACAAGTAATTTGAGCGAGGACAACGAGTGTGGTTGTTCGATGCCAGGCTTCGTTTATTTCCACGGAAGTTTCAGAGCAAATGGAAGGGACCCTATCTAGTATAAAAGGTACATGACAATGGAAGCATCGACATATCCGAGTTTTCATCTGAATCTACTTTTCGTGTTAACGGGCAGCGGCTCAAACCATATCTAGATCATGAGCCGCTTGTCGTTGACATTGCCCCTATTCATTTTGCGTGAGATGTGGTCTCTTGACTAACATCTATTGCATCTCACGCCTAATTATCACTGTTCTTCCGACTTGTATAGATCCAGATGTCCATGTCACACTATTCTTCAATCCAACACCTCATATGCATTTTTGATTATGCTATACTTAGGGTGCACTTTACCCTAAGTATAAGGGGTTTGAGACTTTTGATTTTCTTTTGATTCTTTTCTACCTCTGTTTTGCTGCCTATACATAGGGTCACCCTAAGTATAGGGGAGGTAGACCATGTACATTCTCCACTTGGATTTACCTATGTGTACAATCTGCTATACTTAGGATTACTTGATCCTAAGTATAGGGGGAAACCTCGAGATCTTTTCATTTCTATCCTTTGATTCGTTTTTGTAGTATAGATTTTCCTTTTCACTTCCCTATACTAAGCACGAGTTATGTCATCTTCATCGCTCTTGATTCACTTTGACGACATCGTTCGAGCTAAGTATAGGGGGTGTCGTATATATTTCATATATACTTTAGACATACTCGTACTTTGTGTGAGTGTGTTAATAAATAAAAATGGCTAAAACCCTTAAAATACAGAAAAATTTAAAAATTTTCTTGGACATAAAATTCTTTTCTGCACATACATAGCTATGTACAAATTTATTTTTGTAAAAATGTTTGTAAAAATCTTTTATGTAAATATTTTGTAAATATTTTGATATCAAAATTATGTATATAGTACAAAATTTTTGTAAAATGTTTGAAAAACAAATGTTTGCAAAAACCAATGTATAAATGTGTGTAAATACTTTACAAAACTTGCATTCATGCATACATCCATGTTTTCAAACATTTTTCAAAAATTTTGCACATTTTTAAAAATTTTGTAAAAATTGCATTTTTGTAAATATTTGTATAGTTTTCCTGAATCATAGTTGACATTTAAACTAGCCTGGAACTAAATTGAAAAATGGAGCTTGGTTAAGATCTTAATCCACCTAATTATCAAAGGAACCTTAGAGGGCTTAGGGTTGAGACTTTTCAGGTCCATGGTGACTTAATTCGTTGAGTCCACTAGGTTATGATCATATGTCATCTTGATGAGCCTAAGTAGAACAATTAACAACACACACATGACTCTTACAGACAATGGCTTTACTTGGACCAACACTTTACACCTAGCTCTCTACAGATGAGGTGGTGAGGAGGCAGTCTTCTTTGACTTGGGGTAGCATATGAGGGTAGTACTTCTAGGCGGAACCTCTCTTCTTTTTTTAGTGAAGAAAGTGCGCCTCAACTTGGTCTGGTAGCCGTGAGGTCTAACGACAGGAGTTGTGGGTTTTAATAATGCTTCAAAAGAGGGATAGTTTATTGGCTCAAGAGGAAAAACTCCTTATGTATATATGTTGCACCATGTAGATATGTTGTACATATGCACATAAAAAAAAGTGCAAAAAAGAAAAACTCCAAAATTTAGTGGTGGGTCTGATAGAAAATGAAATACCCACCGTAGTGTAAACAGTCAAATAAAGAAAATCTTATGTTATCCATGCCCATCTCATGAAGCTTGCAGCAGGGAGACTTAGCTACACTGGTTGAGCTGCCAAGGATACATGCCTACACTGTCCATGGTCCATTCTCTTCTTCCTCCTCCTCTTGAGCCGGTTGAACTTGAACTTAGAAGGGAATACCCAGCTCCTCGAGGAAAGAGTTGCCAGACTAGGGTATTAGAGTTACCTTGTTGAGGGGGGTTGTCACTTTGCCATTTCTGAGGTGGGGAGCTATACATCACTTATACAGTACAAGAAAAGTTTCATAGTCATCAGAGTTTGTGTATGTAGACTTGTTCTGATCTGGATTGTTGAGGAGTCCTGACTATAGATTAGTGGAACTTAGAGGTTATTAAGTTTTAAACCTAAGTCCAGATAAGGTTCTGACAAATTAATAATCCAAAGATCTGACTGAGCTCCATACTTCAATTTAATGAAGACAAGTTTAATAATCAACATTGATTCATCCTTCCTCTCTTTTTCTTTTCCTTTTACTTTTTCACTTCTTTTTCAAATAAGTGTTTGATAAGGGACTAGTAAAAGTAAAGTATAGGGGGGAGATGAATACTCATTCATCACTCTTTATTCTTTTATTTTAGCTAATTATCATGGCAAAATACCACGTAGATAGTTGTAAATACAATAAGTTATAAATAAGCATGCTTGTGTAAATATTAATAATTTACATGTATTTGTATAAAAATAAAAGAATAAAGAAATAAAGAAAAAGAAGGAAATATTTAGAATAAATATTGAGTGACTTGAACCCAAGAGAGGGCCCAATATCGGCCTGATCGCCAAATAAAATAAGTAGCGAGAGATAGGGCCATTCAATCTTGCCTAAATTCCTTCTAGTTGTAAATATTTTATTTTCATAAGAATAAAAATAAAAATGTGCCTCTAATACCATGTATATATTTCTAAAAATAAAATAAAAATTAGAAAAATAAAAATAAAAAAAACAAAATAATTTCTCTCTCTTCACCTCGTACATACCATGTATATATGTATCTATCACTATTTATTTCACATTTGTAAATAATAAACAAAAAAATAAAAATAATTTTTTATCCCAAATTTTATGTTGTAAATAAATAAAATATAAAATTGGGGTAACTGTACGAAAATAAGAAAATAAAAATCAAAGTATAAAATACATAGGTATTTTATACATGTATATAATATAATATAATGTATATAACATAATTTATTTTTCATAAAAATCAATAGAAGTCACAAAAAAATAGTTTGAAAAAAATAAACATTTTTCATTTTTTGAATATTTTTAAAATTAAATCATTTTTTTATTTTTTATTTAATTTACAAATATTTTCGATTTCTCTTTTTTCTGATTGGTCGGGAGGGGTTGTTGACCCCCGGTCAACTCCCCTTCCTGGACCAACCCGTGCCCGGATCTGTTTTGCGCCACGCTTCTCGAATTTTTCCCAGTCAGATCTGAGGCTCTTTTGCCCAGATTTCTCCACCCACCTTTTCTCCATGGATCAGACACCCCCGTGGATCCCTAGGAGAGATCGGATCTACATCGATTCGCGTGCTCGTGCCTGCTCAACCTCGCCACCTGGGACATGTTATAAAAGCTCCATTTCGATTCCCAGCTCAGCAGCTCGCATCGCAAGCCCTCATTCTACCTAACGGTCTTCCCCTCGGTGACAGTGACCTGAAGCACTCCTTGGTGGCCAGATTGAGGCGATGTAGCCATTGCTCAAGGTACGTGGCCTGAGCGTTGCCACGTTCGAGCCTCCCCGCCCACCGCAGCGTGATCGAGGCAACGACCAACTTCGTCGCATCCTCTTGGAGCTCAGGATTGATCTTCGATCATCAGATAAACCTTTAATCGATCCCAGTTCAATTTATTGTCAAATCCTTCATCGGACCTCCACTGGCTCTGACCCAGTGGTCGGTGCTCCATCAACCATCTTCATCCGTGCAGATCGACTCCCCGTTCCATCGTCACCCTTCTTCCATTGTCTAATCATCTCGATCTTGGATATCCGAGCCAAGATTGAGCTAGGTTCCCTCCACCGCCTTCGCCGGAACCTTCCTCCACCTCCCTCCGTCGTTCCCTTCGTATTTCGTCCAATAACCCGCGTTGGAGCATTCCTCCAAGCAAGAGATTTTGTTTGCAGGTCCATACGTGCGCTATTACCTCCCAGTTCTCCCTTCACCCACCTCGCTGGAGTCATCCCAGGTCACCACCACCTCATTGGAGATACGGTCGTCTGATGCTCCATCGGCCCCTGCAACCCGACGCGGAGGAGCACCGCGAGTTGAACCCCTCCTCCTGATCGTCCATCAGCCGCCTGGAGCACCCCTAGTCCTCCGGCGAACTTTGCTAGGGAGGAGTTCGTCCAGCCGCCTTCTCCACCGTCGGATCTCGCTTTGTCTCCAGACGGCATATGGACCGTCCGTAGCCTGCAGCTTGTCAAGTCGTTAGATCGGGTATCTAACAGCCCCCGTACGTCCACGTCTGCACCTGCAGGACAGCCGTCAGATTTTTCAGGTGTCGTCGTCATCACTGCTCGTCGCTAGCCATTCACCGCCCGCCACCTGGCCACCCACGTGACCCACACGCCCCTGGCTGGGTAATTTGCATCACCTCCCCTGCATTTTCTTTATGTTTTTATTTAGTATGTAAAATAAGTTAGCACACTGTGGTCTTTTTGCACTTTGGCCCTTATTGTTTTCACTATTTGTGTTCTAGTCCTTCCTGTATGGTGGCACGTGCTTCGTCACGTGTATTTTTGGTGCATTTGCATGTATGACCTGGAACTTTATGGATGTTCTGATCTGATATTATAGTTTCCATATTTGCACTTACGCCCCTGTGAATGCTGAGTTTCGATATGTGCTGAATATTGTGTGAAAATTGCAAGTGGCCCCTCGAACTTTTAAAGCCTGTTATCATTTAGTCCTGCAAACTTGTTTTCTTTGTGATAGTACTAGTGTGTTGTATGCTTTTGATTGGTTGAATAAAATATTAATTCTTGCCCAAATTTCATGAAATTTGGACACGTGGCCCCTGCCACTGTGTAAACGTGAATTTTTTAGCCCATTTTTTTCATTTTCTATTTTTAAAAATTCAAAAACCTATTATTTTGCTTCTGTTTGAATTGAAAAATCAACTAAAAATATTAAAAACCCTCCAAAAAAATCTAAAAAATTAATGTTGGCTTCTTTTGTTTGTTTTTGAATCTGTCAAATTTTTGTCTGATTTGGATTATAAAAACCTTAAAAATCTAAAAACACTAAAAAATTCATAAAAATTATTAAAAATTAACAAAAATTCAAAAAAATGCAATTCTAGTTTCTTAGTTAGGCTTTTCTTTTTATTTTATAATAGAATTATCTCTAGAATTTTATAGGCTATTTATGTATTTTTAAATAGACTTTAGATTCTGGCTACACATTGATTTGCAGTTTTAGCTTTGTTTCATTTTTAGAAAACTCATTAAAAATAATACAAATCTGAGAAAAATATCAAAAATAATTGAAAATTTATAAAATCCAAAAATATTTTTTATTTTCCGACCTGTTTTTGTGTGTTTAATAAATATTTGTTTGTGCCTTTTTTGCCTTATTTTAGTCATTTTTCTTATTTTAAAAATCACAAAAAAATTTAAAAATTCAAAAATTCACCAAAAATATTTTATTTATTTTTATCTTGATTCTTGACTACTTCGTAGGATTTCCCAATCCATGCTCATTGTGTTCGACCCTGGTAGCTATACCAGGTAAAATAAAATAGCGAGACCGCTATTTGGATTTATTTGCTTGATTTTACATTTTGGTAGTCTTACTTCTTGTTGAGTGAGCCTTGTGGTTCGAGTCGTAACAACCCTGATTCATACCTTTACCCGGATCGCACGGGATTTTTCGCTCATCAGCCGTTGTCGGGGAGCAATGAGCTTAGCCTATTTTTGTCATTTATTTTGTATAGTCTTTATTTCTTATTAATTGATTTGTTGACGTAAATAATAATTGATTTTATTTTGCACATATCAATTCAATTATTCTTTGTATATTGCTCATTTTGATTTTATGTGATTATCTGTGCTGACATTAATTTCTTTGTGACTTTGTTGCTAGGGCCCCTCACGTGAGGACAACTTCTTAGGAGGTCGATGCAGCCTAGTTTTGTGGAAGCTAGTCTTCACCTAGTGACCAGTTCGAGAGGCTACAAAGGAAGCAAAAAGAGGACATTTAGCATAAAGATAACATAGCTTTATTTATGTATTTATTAGTGTGAGAGGGATTTTTAATATGTAATAATTAAGACTTGGACTGTACTTTCTACGACGAGGTCCAGTGCCCCAGTGTTTGTTCACCTGGAGGCCTCGTCACAGTTTTACGTGTTTTCTCACCTTCTTTTCTTTTGTTTCCCATTGTTTTGACTTTTTCGCCTTATTTTTATTTTGTTTTATGTGCATGATCCCTTAGCTTATAGGTTGCTTACCTCGGTAATTAGGTCCAAACCCTAATAAGAATGCATGTTCCAATAGTCTCTTACGTTTGGATCTAGTCAAATTAATAACTGTTAGTTATTTGGATTTGAGACCGCATGCCGAGAGAGATTGTATACAATGCTTGTAGGACCCATTGTGGTGAGCACCAATCGACATCTAAGATCGACCCTTAGTCTCATCTCTGAATAATTAACAATTCGTTCTTCACGATTAATAGCAGCTACTATTTAGGGCGATTTTGCCGATTGCAGACCGCCATATATATAGGTTTAAAATTCTGTTTTGCATACCGCATGGAGAGAGCTGGGAAGCACTGTAAGTCCTCTATCTCAGCATGCATCATTAGATTCAATGGAGAGATTTCCACCATTGAATCGGCTTGCACATCTTTTTCACTATCTCCCTCTGATTTTCAGCATCTTGGACTTAAATGAAGATCTACGAAAACGTTAGGCACTTGTATGCAAACAGATCCAAAAAAAGTGAAAACCCAAAAAACAAAAACAAGGGGACTGCTAAATAAACTTTGACCTTAATTAAAATTCATAATGGACTTTCATTGTCTTGGGTGCATAAAGCCCTAATTGATTTCAAGTACATTAGGAGGAGACCAAAACCCCTCCCATGAGCGAGGCATGACCCGCTAAGGATTAGAGCCCAAAACCCAACCTGTAATTGCCTTGTGTATACATGACAGAGTAGGGCTTTGTCAGCGATGGTGTTCTCGCCTTGTGTGGAGCATCGACATGGTCTGAGGTACTGAGCATAGTCCACGCCTTCACGGTGGTGTCTATCTTATCGGTTTGTGTCCGAGTAGGTTCTTGCACCCTCATGGGTGATTCCGTTGCAAGCAAGGACCGAAGTAGTGATTCCTCCTATCAGCATCCTCTCTCTATTTCTCTAGTTGATTAGGGATTAGGAAGGGTTACAAGGACCTCAAAAATGCAGACTACATGTTACAAAGGAGAAGGACAAGTATGGGATACTTTTTTGGCAGTACTCTCTCTCCTATAGGGTTAGCATGCTAAGGACATGCTACAAGATATGCCTACAATAACAAATTTAAAACTGAAAAGATAATAAATAGTTGAACCTTCACGGCTTCACATGGCGGGAGTTGGTGAACCTACTTTTGTATCGTGTTAGTATGGATCTAGATTAAGGTTCAAAGAACAAGTCCCACACATTTACGCAAATTTTGTCATATGTGTCTTCCTTTTGACCCCCTCTTAGTTTCAGAATTTCTATTGTCTTACACACCGTTTTATTCCTCGTTGACCACTATATCTTTCCTCTAGCATGGATCTCCTTTTTGCTTCACGGTGGCAATTTATGGATGGCTTAGTCAACACTCCGCCGACATCTACATCGATTCCATAGATTCGACATCGTCAATAATTCTAGGCGATTCCAAGAACCATGTCCATACTTTGCGGGCCGATCTCCAGACACCTCGTTGTCTCTATACCCACCCAATAAACCGGGATCACTTTTCTTCCACCTTTGTCATTCTGAATGAGAGTCGATTACAGTCTACATCCTTTTTCATTCACAAAACTCTAGGATAGACCCTATTTCCATATTCATCTTGGCAGCTGGGAATCAATTTCAAGTGGTCTGATTGGGACTTTTTCATTTCAGATAGAAGCCAACCCCAGTCCTGGATCCGACATCGAGTTCATTTCTTCCGATACAAACCCGAAGATGGCACATCATGGAAAGGGCAAGGGACAACCAACTTCCTAGCCTAAGCATGGTCAGATGCCAGATCAGAACCAATTGAATGTTCAGTTGCTGGCCTCCATCCAGGCCATCCAGCAGCAACTGACCGAGCAAGCCCTTGCACAGACTGCATTCCAATAAAGAACAATGTGATGAATCGACCAGTGGGAGGAGGAGGACATAGACCAGCAGAAGGAAGATAGAATAGACCCTGTGATGATCCCGACGAGGAAGAGATGGAACAAGGGAGGTAGAAACCAACGCTGAAAGAGACATATAATCCTGGAGACAGCCAAATGACCAAGTGGATCCGCATCCCACCAGTGCATGCTCACTTCGAGCTCAAGCCTCAATTCTTGGACCTTCTACCATCTTTCCACGAGAACACTAATGAAGAGCCTTGCATTCACTTGCAGTAGTTATCACGCATCTGTCATACTACCCACTACCCCAATGTTCCTTTGGATGTAGTGAAGATGATGGCATTCGCCTTCAGTTCGCAATATAATGCCCTATACTTGGTCAATCATTTGGGAAAGTCTGTGACGAAATGGGAGGAACTGAAATCAACCTTTTTGCACAAATTCTATCCTCTCGGTAGGCTCAACCAGATGTGGGCCAAGATCAGTAACTTCTCCCAGGGTGCCCATGAGACCATCCATGAAGCTTGGGAGCAATTCACAAACCTGCTGTAGAAGTACCCCTACCATGAGATACTGAGGACTAGTCTGG
The DNA here is from genome assembly GCA_037367405.1 of Ottelia alismoides. Classification (NCBI taxonomy): domain Eukaryota; kingdom Viridiplantae; phylum Streptophyta; class Magnoliopsida; order Alismatales; family Hydrocharitaceae; genus Ottelia; species Ottelia alismoides. The sequence continues at coordinate 322,371 of JAZKJV010003926.1, forward strand.
TCTAACACTTCTTGGGGGGTGAATGTAGAATGCCAAAGGCTCGTTGACGCAGCCTATGGGGGATATCATTTCAACAAGGATGAAGATGTAGTTTGGCAGATTTTTGAAGAAATGGCCGAAGGAGAGTCTGCCCTCTCTTCATCCCGAGCATATCAGAAATAGTCTCAGATCCTCCAGAAGCAAGTACATATGGTAGTGTCTCGTGAGGCGGAGAGAGATGAGAGCTCCAACCTCAGCATCATTGGGGACCATCTCTCAAAGGTTGATATTGTTGAGAAGCGATCACAGGATCTCAAAAATCTCACTGTGGTCGAAAAGAGGATGCAACACCTAGACAAGTTGGACTAGATCACCAGGCAATTGGAGCTACTAGTGAGTACCATTAGTTCTATCTAGTCGGCGATACCATCGAAAGAGACTCCTGCTGAGAAGAAGGATGAACCAGCACCGCAGCAACAACCTCAACCGAGTCAGCATCCACCGGTAGTCCAGCACCTATACTACATGCAGGTGCCAGACCAGGGTCCGTCGAAGCAGTAGATGGTGATTTACCAACCATACTTCCTTCCACATTCCGATCCATGCTTCCCACCACAACGGTGTATGGCGCAATGATGCACAGCAAGCCCGTCCTACCAGACATCTCGCGGGCCAGCCACAAGACAACAGGGCCAACCACCAACCTTAGGATGGTCGTTTTGGGTAGTCCTCTCAACCCCCGCCTTAGTATCATCAGCCTCCGCAGTACCATAACCAATGGAGGAAGAACCAACAGTATGCACAGCCGTACTACCGCTAGCCACAACTGTATCACAAGTACGCGGTTGTATCACATCAACAGTACCCTCCTCCCTCCTACCACCAGTACCAGCTTCCTCCACCTCCTCAACCACATCAACAATCTCTACCTCAGGCCCACAACAATCAACCACAACATGGTCTGCACACGGAACCTCCAATGGCGAGTTCGATGAACCCTACCCTTGATTGCTTGGCCCAACATGTAAGAAGCCTAGTAGATATGATGAAAAAACTCAATGACCTGACAGCCACCAAGTCATCCATTCAAGCACAGGTAGAAGTGAACCCCAATAGCTTCACAAGAAAAGATCAGGTAGAATGTGATGTCCACTCTGTACCCGTAGAGTCCGATGGTTTTCATATCGCTTTATCTAATGTTGTCACTCTTAGGAGCGGTGGGACTTTACTTCCATCTGTCGCAAGTTATGGGGAAAATAAATCTTTTAAAGGTGAATCATCATCTTATGCATCAGCCATGCTAGCTACAGGGACATGTGAGGAAGAAGAAGGAGGAGCCATGGCAGTTGCCATTCACCTCCACCACCATCAGCAAAAACACCAAAAAAAATCAAAAAGCTAAAAAATACCAAAAAGTTATTCACCGTCGACGTGAAGCTGGGACAACCACGGAGGAGCTGCCAGCAGCAATCGATACTACACCAAATGACAGAGCCAAGACCATGCCTTTTTTGTCCATCAACACTTAGCACGATCGTCGTTAGCATGTACTCCTTTTTGTGATCTAGATGAACAGAAAATTGTGGACAAGGATTTTATTATAAATAAGAACTCTATTTCTGATTTCAGTATTCTAAATATTCCTTTTCATGAATAAACAAAAAATTCCAAAAAAAATGAAAAATGAAAAAGTGCATTATCTGATCCCAGAGTTGTGGATATCATCAATAATTTGACTGTTGAGATTCCTTTGATGAATGCCATGGAATACATGCTGCTGTGAAGAAACGATTGAAACAGGCGTGTACAAACAAGTGTCGACCAACACATAACAACAGATGCCGACAGGTTGAGAAGCACGTTCTCACCATGGTCGCAGTGGCAGCCATCAGCAATCACCCACAGAAAAAGCAAGACAAAGGAGTGCCTTTGATCAGTTGCGAGATTTTCGATCAAGTCTTCAAGCGAACATTGTTTTACAACGGTTCTTCCATCAACCTCCTACCCTTTTCATTATTGCAGGAATTTGGGATAGGTCCTCTCAAGTAGACATGGATGATCCTCAGTTTGCTGACTGATCCATTAAGAGACTCCGAGGTCTTTTGAAAGATATTGTGGTAAAGGTGCAAGACATGTAGTTTTCAGTTGACTTTGTAGTCCTTGATATGGACTCCCCGCACCATTACTCCAGACTCCTATCATCCTAGGCCGGCCATTCATGCACACTTCAGAGATTGTGATCGATTATTGGTATGGAAAGATCACTTTCAACTCAAACAACAAAAGAATTACCATAGACATGATCAGTGAGCCTAAAGTCGTAACTGAGAAAAGGCATGCAACACTACCTGAAGCAGACTGTGACTTCATTGCAGAGATCAGAGACACACCACTCTCTTTAAACAACCCATGGACACAGGAAATCCCCTCTCTTGAGGTGGACCTGGAAAGCATAGTTAATGTAAGCTCTGACAACATTTGGGAGCCAGAATCTAATTTGATGAGGCATCTCTTTGATTCGGATGAGTCATTCCATCCAGAACATAATGAGTTCATTGCAGATCTGTTTAGCACATTGTTAGAAGATCAACATGACACTGAGGTCTGCACTTCCTCCAGAGTTCAGGTAGATAATCCTCCAACCAATATTGTTTTAGAAGTGACCAAGAAGCCGGCCAGATCAGAACCTAAACTTAAGCCACTTTCAGTAGGCCTGAAGTATGCTTTCCTTGTGGGTGTAGAAAACATGTATCCGATCATCATCAGTAGCACTCTAACCTCGGAGAAAGAATCTCGACTTCTCGAGGTTTTAGAAAAAATAACCGCAGGGCACTTGGTTGGCACGTTTCAGATCTCTACGGGTTAAATCATGTTCTATGCTCACACCAACTCTACCTGGAAGAAGATATCAAGCTATCCTGCGAGTTTTAGAGAAGACTGAACCCAAATCTGCGGGACATCATTGTGAAAGAAATCACGAAATGGTGTGATGCAAGATTTATTTACCCCATCTCCGACTCCAAATGTGTAAGCCCCCAACACGTAGTTCCAAAGAAATAAGGACTCATTGTGGTTACAAATGACATAGGAGAGGAGATACCTACTCAGATACCAACATCCTAGAATGTATGGTTGACTACCACCGCTTAAATGCAGCAACTAAGAAGGACCACTTCCCCTTGTGGTTCATTGATCATGTTTTGGAAAGACCGATTAGCAAGGAGTTCTTCTGCTTTCTGGATGGGTACTCCGAGTACAACCAAGTGGCAATCACCCCTGAAGATCAAGAGAAAATGACGTTCACTTGCTCGTTCGCCACTTATGCTTTCAAGAGAATGCCCTTTGGACTGTGCAACATACCAACGACATTCCAGAGATGCATGCTTGCAGTTTTCATCGAGATAGTAGGCAGTTTTCTTGAGGTGTTTATAGACGACTTCTCTGTCTATGGTGACAACTTCGATTCTTGTCTTGATCACCTGGACATAGTACTTCAGAAATGTCATGAAGTCAATCTAGTATTATCATGGGAGAATAGTCACTTCATGGTCACAGAGAGTATTGTGCTAGATCACGTCGTTTCCAAACGTAGCATGGAAGTCAACCCGACAAAGGTGGATGAGATTGCTAATTTTGAGCCACCTCAGACAGTCAGGAATGTAAGGTTATTTCTGGGGCATGTGGGATTCTATTGAAGATTCATCCATGATTTCAGTCGCATCGCCTGACCTCTTACATAATTATTATGTAAGGAGACTGAATTCAATGTTGATCAGCATGTCCTCCTTCCATTCAATTATCTGAAGGAGCTAATCACTCAAGCTCTAGTCCTACAACCGTCCAATTGGCCTCTTCCTTTTGAGATCATGACATATGCATCAGATTCTGCAGTTGGAGTTGTTCTGGGACAGATAAAAGACATGGTTCCCTATGTTATTCATTATGCCAATAAAACATTAGATGAAGCTCAGAGAAACTACCCTGCGATAGAGAAAGAATTACTGGATGTGGTATTCACCCTTGAGAAGTTCAGATCCTACATCATGGGATCAAAAGTCACAATCTACACTAACCACTCTGCTATCAGATATTTATAGCAGAAGAAGGATGCCAAGGCTAGACTGATTAGATGGATCCTTCTCCTCCATGAGTTTGACATGGAAATTAAGGACAAGCTTGGAGTTCAGAACGTGGTAGCAGATCACCTCTACAGATTCGAGCTGCACGATCCTCTACTGAGCAGTACACTCATCACAGACACCTTTCATGACGAGTCAATTCTGGCAGTGGATTCACTCCCTTGGTATGTTCATATTGTCAACTACCTTGTCTCATGTGTAGTTCCACATGAATGGACACAGATTCGGAAGGACAAATTCTTGTCAAATATCCATTACTACTAATGGGAAGATCCTCTCTTATTCAGGGAAGGAGCATATTGTATTGGGCACATGTGCATTCCCCAGGTGGAGCTGCATAGTGTCCTCAAACATTGTCACTCACTCGAATATGGTGGACACTACTCTGGAGACAGAATGGCAACGAAAGTATTGCAGTGTAGCCTCTGGTGACCTATACTATTTAAGGATGTAGCAACATTTGTCAAACATTGCACTGACTGTCAGAGATTGAAAGGTAGCCTTTTAGTTAAAGATTCCATGCCCTCGAAGATCATTCAGATTGCTGATGTATTCGATGCTTGGGGAATCGTTTTCATGGGACCCTTTCCCAACAGTTAGGGATACTAGCACATCCTTCTTGTTATTGATTATGTGAGTCACTGGGTTGAAGCTATCCCCACTCAACCCACAGACAGTGGTACAGTGTGTCGCTTTCTGAAAGAAAATATCATCTCGCGGTTTGGGATTCCGAAGACACTTATATCATATGGAGGTAGTCACTTCATTAACAAAGAGGTCAAGAAACTAATGAAGGAGTACGGCATCGAGCACCGCATCACATTTCCTTACCATCCTAAGACCAAGTGGCATAATTATCTAAAAGACAAATCAAGATGATACTTCAGAAGCTTGTCAAGCCGGACAGGAAAAATTGGTCCTAGCTTTTGGACTCCGTCCTTTGGGCATATCGAACCACTTACAAGTCTCTGTTGGGCATGTCGCCCTATCGCCTTGTGTATGGAAAGCCATGCCACCTGCCAGTGAACTGATTCATAAATCATTGTGGGAAGTTAACATCTGTAATTTGAACTCACAACAAAGTGGTCAAAAAAGGAAAGATGATCTGAACAGACTCTTGGGATGTCGAGAATATGCATATAATAACACATTGATATACAAAGAGAAGGTTAAATGCTGGCATAACCGGCACATCTGACGAAAGACCTTCAAAACAGGACATAAAGTGTGGCTATTTGATGCAAAGTTGACGATCTACCTGAGCAAATTAAAAAGCAAATGGATAGGGTTGTTTCAAGTTCGAGGATTGTGTGATAATGGCAACATTGTGATATCAGAATTGTCTCCTGACGCACTACCATTTGTTGTCAATGGTCAACTACTGAAGCCCTACCTAGAGCATGACACTTTCTTGGCTGTTGTTAACTCTATCCAAGTATTGCGCTCTAACGATACATCATAGCAGTAGCAGCATCAAAAGATTCAGATAATGCCACTCAAAAACTTTTCCTTTAAGATTTTATATATTTTTTCTTTTCTTCTTTTCTTCTTTTTGTCTTCAGCTTTTGTTACCAATAAAAAAATGTGTGTGTATCACCCCTGTTGTCAGTCTTCTATACTTAGGACATACTTTGTCCTAAGTATGGCGGGGTGTGCACCCCGATTTATTTCATTCTTTGATTCCCTCCCCTGTCTCCTCTTCTTGTCTAAACATAGGGTTATTTTACCCTAGGTATAGGGGGAGACAGTCTGAGTGTGATCTCTTCATTCCCACCCTTGACCCTCCATTCTTTGTGTATAATCTGTTATACTTAGGAATATTTGATCCTAAGTATAAGGGGGACGATCCACTTCTCATTTCTGAATTCATTCCCTCATTCCTTAATTCTTGAGACTTTTTTATACTCAGTACGAGTTATGTCTTCTCTTTTCCTCTCTGATATATGAGGACATAGCTCAAGCTAAGTATAGGGGGTCATATATATTGTATATATACTTTGACCATAACTAGTACTTTCATATTTTTAACAATAATTGTGGCCAAAAGACTTTATAAAACACAACACATATTCCAGTAAATTCATTAAAAACACATAATAAAAAGATGCATATTATTCCTCAAAATTTTGGTATACACTAATTAATAAATCAGGTAAAATATTTTGCAAAATGTTTGGAAAATAGTTTGGAAATCCTTTTGAAGAATCTTTTGAAAGCATTTAGAAAAATATTTTGTAAAATGTTTTCAACCTTTGTAAAAATGTTTTGTTTGTAAAATTTCTTTTATTTACGTGAAATAAAAATGTTTGAAAAATGATTTGCAGATGGTTTGAAAATGGTTGCAAAAATATTGTGAAAAATCTATATATACTGTTTGGAAAACCTTTGCAAAATGATTTTCAAATGTGTATAAATGTTTATAAAAATTCTTTGCAGAAATTATTTTGGACCATAGTTTTAAAAAATTGATTATCAAATCCTTTTCAAATAAGTTTAAGGAATATATACATCACACTAAAACTCTTTATTAATTGTATATACATATTTATAAAATGGATCACTAATCCCTTGTAAATTCTTAAAAACCCAACTCTTGTAATTATAAGATGCATCCTGTGTAAATATTTGTACCTAGTTTTAATCCAAAATCTTTTGTTTTAAAAACACAGAAACATTTGCAAAACAAAATTACCAAAAACATCTGCAAAATCTTCTTGAAAAAATTTGAAATCCATAAAAAGTTCAACTTTTTGAAAATTGAATCACAAAAATATTTTCTGCATTGTTTAGAGCACTTGCATAGAATTCAGATTTTTCGGATTGGGTTTGATAATCGAACAAGTGTAAGTAAAATCCGAAGATTGGAGCATGGTTGGACCTTAAATCTACCTACTAATAGGAACCTTACATGAACTAGAATTGAGGTACTTCAGGTCTAGTAGACTTAATTCTTTCAGAATCATGTGACTTGGTTCAATGGATTCTTGACTACCAAAGTACAGTAGTTTGGAACACACCCGCAGCTCTTATTGATAATGACCTAACTTGGATACATGTACCTTTCACTTGGATCGACTCAGTTGGAGTGGTGAGGGGATTGTATTTGCTAGTATGGGACACACATAAGTGGAAACATTTGTCCTCGTCTATGGAGGGAAGTGCACCCCAACCTGGCCAACAGCAGAGACGTATGAAGACTGGAGAGTGTGGGTTGCAATAATGCTTCAAAATAGGGATAGTCTACTAGCTCAAGAGCAAAAACTCCTTATGTAAATGCTGTTGTATATATTATTTGCAAAAAAATGTAAAAAGAAAGAACTCCAAAAAAGTGGATAGGCCTGATTGAAATAAAATGCCTGCCCCAGTATACATAGATGTATAGTCATTAAGCAAGCATGTGCTTCAAAGTCATGATATGTGAGTCTGCAGCTGGATGACTTGGCTATACTGGTCAAGCATCCAAGGACAGGTAGCTACACTGGCTACCATCCATTCTGCTCTTCACCCCTCCTCTTGAGCTGCTTGCCGCTTGAACTTAGAAGGGAATACCCCGCTCCTGGAGGAAAGAGTTGTTGGAATGGGGAATCAGTAGGTTGTCATGCTGGAGAAGTCATTCACTTTATCATTTCAGTTGGGGAGAGCCACTATCACTTACATTGTACACGTAAGATTCATAGTCGTAGGGGTTTGCATATAAGTTGAAATATTCTGACCTAGCTATTGAGGAGACTTAAGTAGAGTTTTGGGATTCTCAAGGATGTTGTACTTCAAATGCAGTTCCCAAAAAGGTTCCGACTACACTAAAACTCTAAAGGTCTGACTTGAGCTCCAAACATTGATTTTGTAAGGATGAGTTTGAGAATTAAATTTAATCCACCTTCTTTCTTTTTCTTTTCTATGTTTTCTTTGCTGCACTTATTGCATAAGTGTTTGCTAGGGAGAAGCAAAGGCAAGTATGGGGGGGTGATAAATCTCCATTTCATCACCTTTATTCTATCATTTTGACCTTAAAAACCTAGCAAACACATGGAAATATCATTAATTTGTACAAAGTAGCATTCATTATTTATTGCATTTATTGTACATAAAATATTGTTTTTAATGCCAAAATATAGAATAAATAAAATAAAAGAAAAAGAATAAATCATAAAAGTATTTTATAACCTTAAACCCCAAGACCAGGTCAAGAATTGAATTTGTTGACAAGGAATAAAGTAGGGAGAGATAAGGGCCAAAAATACAATAAAAGTCACATTTTTTGTTCTTAAGTACTTCATTTTTGACACCTATTTTATACTTTATTATTTATAACTCAAACAAAGAAACTTTGTACATGAAATTGTATATAATGATGAAATAAAAATACAAAATTGAGTTTGTATAAAAATAATACACGATGTTCATTTTATACATAGAATGAAAAGCCAAAATCTCAATTTCACAAACCCCATATCTTCCAGATAAGAACACAAAATGTATCAAAATCACTCTATTTCTATATAACGTTTTATAAGCTATTTACTGAAGGTGATTTCATATTTTTGGAGCTAAGTTGTGAAAGTAGGTTTTGGACCCCTATTGTACAACATAACTGAATAAAATATTCAATTTACTAAACCTTTATTATTTTTATAATTTTTTATTTATAAATTTGTAAATATAACCTATAACTCTTGTACATCTTAAAACCACAATAAAATCACCAATAAAACAATAAAATAAAATGTCTATATAAAAAACATAGATGAAATATTTATAATTATACCTATATACTCTGTACTCCTTTTTATTTAAGTATACAATAACATCATAAAAATAAAATAAAAATATATTTGTGTACATAAAAATAAGTTAGAAATATACAAAATAAAATAATAAAAAATATAAAAAAATATAAAATAAAATTAAAGTAGTCTAAATATAGATGAATATCCCCATAAATACACCCCTAATAATTAATTTGTAATAAATAACACTAGAAAAATAAATAAAAAATATATTAAAATACTACATAAAATAATAATTTTTTTTATTTTATAATAAAAAATTAACAAAATAATTTTCTATATTTAATTAATTATTATTAATTAATAAAGGTTGTTTTGTCCTATAGGAGACGGCATGGCCCAATGGCATCGCTACCAGAGTTGGCCCCTGATCAACTCGGCCCCCAGACACCTCCTGGCTTGTCAGAATGTCGCATACCTGTTTTCCTCCCTTTTTTCCATTCAATCTATCAATCAAACCTACTTGCTCCCTTCATAAGAAATCATCATTGATCTTTTCTAATCCACGCCGAGCCTCTAATTCCCTTGTACATACGACGGATCTTTCCATAATACTAGGCCAATAAGGGTGCTCGTTATGCCTATAAATAAGGACCTCCGTCTCCCTCTTCCTCTTTGGTCACTAATCTGAGTCTTTGATCCTCGCTTCTTCACCTAGGGAGCCCCCTCGTTACAGATTGAGCTTCCCGACGGTCTAGAGCGGCTCCAATAAGACGGCTGTGCACCCACGACAGTCGTCCGACCACCAAGCTCCCATAACTCCCTCTCAAGTATAAGAGCTATCCTTTATCTCTTTCTAGGTAGTTTTCAATTCCCACATTTCAATTCTGCAAGTAGTTTAGTATGCAGTGTATCGATTTAGGGTGAACCCCTTCCATAGTGCTCCCTCTTGTAGACCAACTCGCCAGCCACTCCCCTTCATACCCCGACATCTTCATATCACACCACGCGCTCCACTCACCTGGATCACCTTCTGATCTGGTCTCCTGGATCTCCACTCATCCATGTCGCTGGAGATGCACCATCTAGCTCGCCTCCCTTTCATCCTACCACCGGAAGCTCGCTAGATCTTTGCCATTTCTTTTTGAAACTGATCCCTGCAAGAAAGAGCCAAAATGAGGCTCATCGCGCCTCATCGGGTCGCATGAAGCACCTCCAGGTCGAGCTCCGTTGTTGGAGCATCTTGCTGGACCCTGACCCCTCTTGAAGCCCCCAGTCCACTGTGAAGGTCCCCAGGAATATTTTTCCCACCACCCGAGCTCCTGGAGATGAAAGAAAGTAAAGAATCGGTCGATCGAAGCTCAGCGGGGACTTGTTCCTCCATTGTTCTTCCTACATGCCTTCAAGTCGTTGGATCGTCACTGTTCCTCTAGGACTGCAGCCACCATCAGATCACGTAGACCCTCGACCGTTCGATCCTAAATTAGGATCTAATCCTAGTCATGGACAATGAACTAGTACAAGTCACACGGATGGCGACACATGTATAAGTGGATATCATCTGGTCATCCATCTCCGCGCTTTCGGGGGTAATTTGCATATCTTCCCCCAACTCTTTTTGTATTTATTATATAGTCCTGCAAATAAAATGTGACATTTAAAATAAAATGGAAAAATTGCATGTAGACCCTTGTACTATCTGGATATCGCATATAAGTCCATGTTAGGTCACCTCACGTGTCATCCCACGTGAGGTGACCCTTTTGCAAATATCCCCTGGAATATTTTGTATTTATGTTTGATCTGGAAAATGTAAAGAACGTTATATATTTTTGGTTAAATTGCATAGAGGCCCTATCAGAAATTGTATTTTTTGTATGTTTGATGAATTTATATGTAGAGTGTATTTTATTTACATGTGTGTCGTGTCAAAATTGTATTTTTTGTGTGTTTCATGAATTTTTTAAATATATCTATCATACTCCTAAAGTCATGAAAAATAGTGTAGGTTCCTTATTGCTTGTACTTTCATACCATGATTTTTATTTGGCAATTTTGGACCTTTTTAATAATTATTAAAAATCATGTAGAGCACAAGCAGCCCCTGTCCAACGCATAAAATGCCAAAAAAATATCAAAACATCTCCAAAAAAAGCCCAAAAATGTTGCTTATTTATGTATTTTTAGCATTCAGACCAAAAACACCAAAAATAAAAAATAAAACTCTTAGAAATTGAAACCTCTAAAAATCTTGATAAAAATCTAAAAAATACATAAAAAACCAAACTATTTTTTTCTATCTTTGAATTTTGTATTAATTATTATTTATAAACTAAAATTGATTTGGAAAATTTTGGACTCCATTTTCTATTTTTAATTTCCATTTCAATTTCGACTATTACTAAAACCCTGATTTAGGGTATTTTGATTTTAAAAATATATAAAAACTAGAAAATTTCAAAAAAAATCACAAAAATAGTAAAAATATTTAAAGACACAAAAATATTTTATTTTATGATTTTTTAATATTTTTTGTATTTGTAACCATATTTGCTTACTTTATATATATATATACTCTATATATAGCATATTATATATTTTAAAAAAGAAAAAGAATAAAAAAATATAAAAAATATAAAAAGGAAATATAAAAATAATAATAATTAAAAAAATTAAACCTAGAAAATAATATAGATATATATGTACATAATAAATGACATGGTTGTATATAAACACTTTGTTCAAAAATAAATATAGGCTGCCATATTTGCTCTCTGTGATTCGACCTCTCCGTACTTGCTTGCTATACATCTAGTTGTAGAGAATAATAAATTTTTGCTCACCTTTTGATATTCATTGGTTGATTTATATTTGTGGGTTGATTTTTTATTAACTAGGGTCATTTGAGTGGTCAACACATCGACTGAGTTTTCTCCTTGTGAAACCGCATGACCCTCTTCAGATCACCTGGATCAAAATTTGTTTTAAACCCTACAATAAAATATTATAGCAATAAGCAGAGTAGATTGTCGAACATAAGGAACACATGGCGTAGCACTCAATATTATTTATAAATAAATAATATAGGTATATTTATATATATAATTATGCACAATATAAACCAAAGGATGAGGTTTTTAATTTTATTTATTTATATTTTTCTGTATATTTTTATATGCTTTTTTTTATATTTATATTTTTATATATTTTCTATTATTTGAATAAAAGACATATAGTAATATATAAGACTATATATACAAGATAATAAGGGTATAAATATAACTAAAAATAAAGGAAAATTGTAGAATTAATGTTTTCAGGGTTTAAATGATTTTTTTACTATTTTTGTTAGTTTTTGTGAATTTTGTTAATTTTTATATATTTTGAAAGTAGATTATACCCCAAAAAGGGGATAAAATAATAGGTCGTGGTTGAAATGGAAATTAAAAATAGGGAACTAAGTTCAAAATTTTCCAAATCAATATTAATATGTAGATAATAATAAAAAAATAATAAAATAGAAAGCAATATATTTGGGATTTTTAAGAATTTTTTAGATTTTTATAAGGGTTTTTTATATTTTTCAAATTTTAAAAGTTTTCTTTTCCATTTTTAGTGACTTTTGATCTAAAGGCTAAAAGTACTTAAATATACAAAATATATTTTTTGGGTAATTTTTCAAAAAGATTTTATAATTTTTTTGCTTTTGAAAGACAAACTGAGATTGGTGGTGCACTATTTGATTTTTAGAAAATAGGAAAAGGGAATAAAATGCAAATGTAAAATTATAGCGTGAACAAGCATGCACCCAGCTACCTACTCCTATTCTTTGGTAATTGTTGAAGCACAATAACTATTTTGAATAAATGGAAAATGACTAACAAAAATATTCAACTTGCGAGGGGTATAACTGTAATTATAAATATAAGCGAGAGTCACAATGCAATTTCACCTAAAATTTAACACTAAATTGTATGTATTAAAAGAAAATTACACTAACACATGAGGGTTTACATGCAATTTCCATAAGATAAAACGTGTGCATGCACATGACTCTAGTGGGGACAAAATTACAATATACAAAAAGTTCAAAGGATTATGTGCAATTTATACACAAGATTTTAAACTACATAAAATATTTACAGGACTTCTTAGCAAATACAAAAATGGCGGAGAGGGTCTATGAAAGTTACCCACTTAACGTTGGGGATCCAACCGTCTTGGAGTCGCCACGTGTTTAATCATGCATTCTCCTTCACGTACCACTTTATGGATTTTCAACGGTCCAGATTAGATCTGGACCGTTGTTCTTGATCAAACAACGAGGAGGGGCTTTGCAAGAACAACTAAGAACACGTCGCCGGGGAACTTCGATCTCTCGTTTCTCTTGGCTCCGACGCTTGATTAAACCTCCAACAAGTCCAGCAGGTAGCTGGGCTTCCTCCGTGTGCGACTGCAAGGTCTTTGAAGGCGAGAGGGCACTCGATGCTTCGGCGAGGTCAAAGTGCCTGGAGTCGCTCAAGGTGGTTTTCAGGGGCTCGCGAGCGTCCCTAGACTTGTAGGTTAGTACAAAAATGCTCATGGCTGCGAGGGCTATCTCCTCCACCCAGGAACTGCTCGGATCATTGCAGGGAATGGAATTAACGGGGGAGCTCCGGCGATGGGCGGAAGAGGGAGCTCTGAGTCCCAGATCCACGATGGATCAAGGTTGGATGAAGTAGGGATCCGGTGGAGAAGATGAGGAGGAGTGAGATGATGTGAAAATCAAGGCAAATTGATGGTCGGATTACTGTGATTTTGACCTGGAGGCTGAGCTCCAAGAATTTGGGGATTTGTGGACTAATTGATAATCACTAGATTGAATCTAAAATAAATGATGCAAAATAAGATCTACACTATAATGCTACCTAGAAATGCATAGAAAAGGGGCTCGACAGATCCTGGGGCTCAAAAGCGGAACCAGCTGGTTGAGCTCCGACGATGGGGTGGATGTGCCTCCGCATGACTCCTCTATATTGCAAACTGGAGGAAAAATGCTCCTGTCACGAACACAACGTGGAAAAACCAAGTTTGAGGGGCTAAGAGTCGGTGAAAGGTGATCAAAAAACAAAAGATTGTGATGGAGGAATATTTGTAAGCAGAGTTTGAATGAGTCTCGAGGAGATTTTGTGTTAGATTGGTGGGAGGTTGAAGGGGATTCGATGATGGGTATGGATCTAGGATGGACTGACTACAGGAATGTGATAGTCTCAAGAGGAATGGATGAAGAAGGAGGCATGGAGAATTCGGTGAACTGGCAACCTCGTGAATCTCTAACAGAAGTCAGAGGAGTGGCTGGACAGTTGACCGAGGTCAACAAAAAGAGGCGCCTAGTTGATCCATGTGGACCAACCAGGAAAATTCTAAAGTAGAAATGCCTTGGAAAATAAATAAATAAATAAATAATAATTGATTTTATTATTTTTAGTTATAAAATAATAAATGTTTATAATTTTCTGTAGTATTTTATACATATTTTTATTTATTATTTAGAAGTAATTAATAACAAGTTCATTCATTTTTAGGGTTTTGTTTATAGGTATATTTACCTATGTTTTGAGTCTTTTATTTTTATTTTGTCTTTTTAATTTTATTATTTTATTTTGTATTTACAAATTATTTTTATATATTAAATATATTTTTCTTAGATTTTGATGACATAATATGTACACTTAAATAGATGTAGGTGTATGTTATATAGGTATAAGTATAGGTATTTCATCTATGTATTTTATATAAGTATTTTATTTTAAATGTCTTATTTATGGTTTTAATTTAGTTTTAATTTGTCTATATACTAAAATAATATTTACAAGATTATAAAAATATAAAATTATAAAAATACTAAAGAATAAATAAAATGAATATTTTATTCGGGTATATTGTACAATAGGGGTCCCAAAACCTAACTTTCACACCTTTACTCTAAAAAATATGAAATTACCTTCATTAAATAGCTTATTAAAAGCAATATATAATTAAAGGTGATTTTTATACATTCTATGTTTTTTTAAGAGATACGGGTCTGTGAAGTTTGGGTTTTAGTATTTTATTATGTGCATAAAATGTACACATTATGTTATTTTTGCATGAAATAAATGGTGTATTTTTTATATATTAATATCTAAAACTTTCATGTACAATGTTTCTTTATTTATGGTGTAGATAAAAAAAAATAGGTCCCAAACAGTCATTATTGACCTATTTTGTAGAGTGATCTGTTTGTGTTTTCTGTACAATTAGCCGCCCTATCTCCCCCTACTTTATTCCTTGTCGACTAAGTCATCATGATGACTGAGTCTCGGTGGCTAGGGTCACTTTAGTGTCCTTGATACTTCGCTCTATTTCTTTTCTTTCCTTTATTCTTTTATTTTGGCAATAATTATCATAAATGTACAATATTTTATACAGTATTTAGTATGAATCAATGAATGCTTATTTTGATAAATTAATGATGGGCTCATGCATTTAGCTAGGGTTTAAAGGTCAAAATGAAAGAATAAAGGTGATGAAATAGAGATTCATCAAGCGTGCACGTGTGATGCACGTACACGAGGGGATATTTGCAGGACCGGCCCAGCATCATCCAGCTATTGCGCCCATGCCACTCCTGCCCTCCCACTCACATGAAGCATACATGGGGCAGGGAGAAATTACATCCAGCCCCCTACGACCCCAAGAAATAATGAGGAGGTCCAGGCTTCATCCCCCATGTGTAGAGCACATGCGATAGTAGAAGAATTATGTGAAGACCCCACATAGTCTTGGTAATTACTTTTCAATCCCGTAAGCATATTTTTTTATCAATTTATTTTGTAATTTGCACAAAGAACCTTGTGTTTGACAATCATTTTGAACCTTTATTTTGCATTACTTTTTTATTTTAAAAATTGCATATTGTAGACCAACTAATGCTCTATCCTTGTGGATGTCAAATGTATTTTTGTGAGACATGATTTATTTTATATAAATATTGTTGTAGAAAATTGAATATTTTACCCATTTTGCATTATTAATTCCATATTAAATTGATAATTATTCTGAAAATTACCGAAAACTCATAGTAGATAATTTTTAATTTATTCTACACTGCAAATTTCATCTCATTTTCTCACATCTCGAGATTGGAATAAAATATTTAGTGATTTTAGTAATTAATTTTCAATAGGTCGTACATCAATCATTTTTAGGATTTATTATTTTTCCTTAATATATCCTCATCAGATACATCTAAGATAATTTTAGTTCCTTATTTTAATTCGGTTTACTATTTATTAAAATTATTTCTCTAGAAATCATTATGCATTCATATTTAATTCATAATTAACTCATATTATACTTGAAATTTTCAAAAAAAAATCAGTAGCTTAATTTTGCATTCAAACCCATTCTAATCATGTTTTATTGGGCTAGGAGTTCATTTAATCAAAATTTGTAGTTTAGCCCCTAAACTTTACCAAATTTGCATTGCATTTATTGACTACATTCAAAATTACCAAAAAAATTCCCTAAAAACCTAGCCACTAGATCTCTTAATAATTGACCGAAGGATACAATGGCCTCTCTGAGTTCGACCTTGGGCTTGCCCAAGTAAAATATAAATTTGACCGCTCACTTTTAATTGAATAATTAATTTCATTAGTTTTTGATTGATCCTGATTACCTGAATACTACAATAAAACTGATAATTAACATAGGGTAATTAACAGGTCTTTTAAATGGTGTCGTTGTCGAGGAGGCATGTTTAGGTTGTTTTTTAGAAAATATAGTTTTTAGGTTTTCCACCCCAGGTAGTCTGACCCCAAATTTTTCTTGCAATTATTTCTCTGTTTATTTTCCTACATTTTTATTTTATTTTTTTTGCTTTATTTTATTTATTTTCTTGTGTCTATCTCTCTGACCACCATCTTATCTTTGTGCGAGGGACCCAACGTGACGGTGCAACTGCCTAGGTGGTCGAGCAACTCAAGAGCATTGGAGGTCGTCTTATCTAGGAATTAAGCGGACTAAAGGATGCATAAAATTAAGATCGAGTTGAGTCATGAGAGAGTGTAGCGTCCTTAGGATTTTATTTCTTACATTTATTTTTATTAATAATTGTTTGATTTCTAGCACATTCCATTTGGAATCTCATGCATGTATCAGCATTGGACATTAGACCTTCGTGGTTGTGTGGTTGATTGACGTAGACTAGGGACTGCTTTACAACTCTTAGAGCATTATTTAGTAGATCATTTTATTGCTTGTGCTCGTACTTTATAGGGAAACACATCACACTTAACGAGTCGTACTTAGACTGCAGATCCATTACTCAAAATAAAATTATTCATTACTCGATTTTAGATCTGCCTTTCTATTAACAAGTTTCTCGCTTGCATTTCATATAGTGTAAAAATTTCAAATTATGTATTGCATCCCGCATATAGAGCGTAAGGATAATAGTAAGTCTTCTGAACTGGGCGTGCACCATTGATTTTATCGTTGCATTGACTTTTCTCAGCTCCCTTCCCCTTGGTTTTATAACTTAGGATTAAAGGAAATAAGGATTGTTCGTTAGGCGTGCCTTGTATGGTGGATTAAGTTCAGTGAAAATAAAACTAAAAAATTGGGATTGCTAGTACAATTTGAACCAAAAAATGCATTAAACTGAAATTGTTTGGGGAGAACAAACTCCCCATTGTTTGAATTTACTTGCAACTGAGAGAGAGACGAACACTAGGATACAATCAAGCTAGGATTTTCATATTGACTACTGATTCTACAAAAAACGATTACCTACTTCAATGTGAGGAAATACGGGTAGCCGGTAAACAGTGCGTACTTCAATAGAAGAGTGGATCCTTAAGTAACGGGTAGCCATTCTACAGTTTGTACTTACATCCATACTGGCAGAAAGTTGGTGCAACTAGTCGTAAGAGTCGGACCTGTTTTTAGAGAAATACAACCACCTAACAACTTGCTAACTCTTTCAAAGTTTGCATTTATAAATTTGATAAGATAAATGGTCAGACCTTTGCGACCATCATTGTGTTGAGTTGGTGAAACTAGGGTTTTCTATTGCGTTTGTTTTGTGTCGATCTATGTGTGTTGTCCTCAATATAAGTGCACGTCAATCCGCTCTCATCCCTTCTCAAAGATACCGACTCATTGATTTCCACATCGACCATCTTCACCATCTTTCTCCTTTGTGAATCCTCTCTTGGAGACGTTTTTTCCACAACCACCCTTCTTCTTTCCATCCCACCCCGATTCTAAAGTCAAAACATCGACTGACTTTCCCGCTTCTCCTCACTTCCCACTTATCATTTCCATCCTTGGTTAACTTACCTTATAGTCAGAACCTTGCTAGAATCAGGGTGCCATTTGAAGAGCAAGCTACTGTTGAGTTAGATGATTGGTAATGATACCTACCACCAAACACCTCATTGGATTCTCTTATGACTATTGGGATATGTTCACAAATTACACATTTACATCCTGACTGGACCTTAGGGTATCTCATGGTCAAATCAAAGAATCGAACGGATTGTCCAGTGCCCCATAATCTTCCTGACTTGATTGACAACCATGATCAAGCTTGCATTGACCAGCCATTTGGAGATCCTACAGGAGGTTGGACTCAAGAGTTGGATCTACAAACCACATGTATATCGAATCCATTATATGAGGTTCAGACCAATATCTGCCACACAAATGGTCTCTACTTGACTCATCACTACATGCCAGAGTTGAGGCGTGTTGAGTATGAGACGTTGAATTCACCGCAGTATCCTCTAATGGAGCAGAATCCCTCCATGATTTGTCATGGGAACATTATGGAGGATGACATTTCTATACTTGTCAAGAGACATGAATCAATTGAGGATAGGATGAAAAATGTCATCGACTTATATCTCCCTCTTCAACTAACCACTTGCCCTCTAATATCAAGTCTACATTTTCTCCCTCCCCTTCTTCACCTATCAAAAATA
Source organism: Ottelia alismoides (assembly GCA_037367405.1). Classification (NCBI taxonomy): domain Eukaryota; kingdom Viridiplantae; phylum Streptophyta; class Magnoliopsida; order Alismatales; family Hydrocharitaceae; genus Ottelia; species Ottelia alismoides. The sequence goes on from JAZKJV010003926.1 coordinate 341,226, forward strand.
TCAAAAAAAATTGAAAAATCCCAAAAAGACCAAAAAAATCGAAAACCCATAAAATCTAATAAAATTTAAAATTACTTAAGAATATTGGATCCTGCCCTTAGAGAAGGAATTGTTGAGGAATTGATTCGTAAGCGTCCCCTAATAAAGGTCATAGATCACTTCCCCGACCTCAAAATATTTGTGAGGAGTAAATTGATTACCATGAGGTCGGGCAATAATAGAACAAGGAAAGAAAGACACCTAGTGTCTATGGCCACTTCCTTGGCGATTGGGTGAAAGACCAAAATCCACAGAGTGAAGTAGTTACCCCAAGTTGAATGTGGAATCAACAACACCATTTTCACCCATGCGAGAATCGATGATGACTCATAGATAAATATCCTCCCGACCTCCGTGTTTGAGAAGCTCAAACTTGGACAACTTAAGGAATCTAGAGAGATCGTGCAGCTGGCAAACTGGTACATAAAATGGTCGAGAGGAACCATTTTAGTCATCATTGCTTTTCTGAGGTGCTCCACTCAGATTGGATTTCAAGGTCATTGATATTGAGCACCTTGGAGAGTTCACCCAATATCCCATCATTTTTGGCAAGACGTTCTTAGCCTTAGCTATGGCGACTATAAACTACGTGAATTGGGAGATCAATTTCCCTACGTTGGGTACACATCAATCAGAAATGATCTTTGAGGATACAATACAACTCGAAGCAACCCATATAGTCGCTAACAGTCGTGACCATCGAGAAGTAGATGAGTCCCACTTCTCTACTACACCTGAGATACCGACCGTCAAGCCGACAATTAGATCATAGACTCCCCACACATCCACAACTTTTGCTGCATGTATTACCAACACTGTGATAGCTTCAATAAACGACTCACAACCTGATGTCTTGACCATTTTGATGATCTGACAAATGATGCTACCAATGCCAAGCCAACTGAGATCACTAGCATCTATCCGAGTTATGTGCTGACCCTTCAGGAATATTACAATCTATATGGTGACTCATCCGATGAGGAATCCATGGTCAGCATCGCACCACATCCCGAACCTTCAACAAAGGAGACAACCAAGACTAAATCGATCTTTCCCAAAAATACGATTGCTCCATACTCGAGTCTATTATCAAGTGAGAGGAAGTTGAGAATTGACTCTTCGAGGTGTTCCCCTAAGCCCCCTCAAGGCGCATCACTCTCCTCTCCCACTCAATGCTTCAGGTTATAGAAAACCGACTAGGAAAGTTTCCTTCAAATTACGAGAGAAGGAATTTTCTAAGGAGTCCTCATCGGGTCCGGATGAGGTGATTTATATAAGTGAACTCAGTTTAGTTGTCCTTAAGCCATATCTGAGCAACCAGTTGTGTATCGTCCCTCGTTGAAAATCACGTCGCCTCATTATTATAATTAATTGGAGGATGATTCTGATAGCGACACACATGTATATTACCCACCTCCCCGCTCTTACAAGAAGGTTCATCACAAACCTTCTTGATCCTTTAATATTCTTACTCCTCCTTGTATAGATTTCCTTTATTTTATTTCCGTGTATATTCTCATTAGGGGGTCCGATACTTGTCATGTGTATATGTTCATCCATTTATACTCCTGACCTCGATCACACCATTTTTTACTCTTCTTCTATACTTAGGCTGACTGTAGCGTAAGTATGGGGGGAGGGGGGGTCGACTTCTATACTTTTTTGTTATTTTCACTCTTCTACACTTAGAATAAGTTATCTCTTTTAATCGCTTCTTGTGCTCTGAGGACATAACTCATGCTAAGTGTGGGGGTGTGTATATTTTACATATATACTCTACCCATAGCTCCTACATTCACGTATTTTCACGTATTTTTGTATATATTATCTAATAAATATGGGATGGGTAAAATTGGTAACGAAAAATCGTAAAATACATGTATACTTGTAAAATATGTATATTGTATATACAATTTGTGTAATATACTTGTATAATTTTGTAAAATTCTTGTAAATTATACTTTGTAAAATTTGTTGTAAAATAGGAGGTATACTAGAAAATTTAAAAAAGGGGCTTCTTATTTACTCTGTCATATCATCATTGCATTAAAAAATGTGTCTTGTCATATGCATTTATGTCATATGTATTTCATTTGCATATCTTGCATATGCAAAGTGAAAATTAGTGGGTTTTGAACCAAGTTATGAATAAAAGTCGAGGATGGAATTGATTTGACTTTAATCTACCTAATTTCATAGGAACCTTATAGGAACTAGAATTAAGATTTTTCAGGTCGAGCAACTTAATTCTTTGAGTCCACAAGACTATGTTCATATGTAATCTTGATTGGTCTAAGTAGAATAGTTTATACACACACATGATTCTTTTAGACAGTGACCTAACTCGGACAAGCACCATGCATGTAGATCTTCATTGATGAGATGGTGAGGAGGAAGAATCATTTGGTTTGGAGTAGCACATGGGTGGTAACATCCATTCTCCTTTAGGGAGGGTAGTGCATCTCAACCTAGTCTAGTGGCATCGACGTCTAAGGATGGGATGCTATGGGATGAAATAAAGCTTCAAAAGAGGGATAGTCTACTGGCTCAAGAAGAAAAACTCCGTATGTACGTGTTGCACCTTGTATATCTGTCAAAAAAAGAAAGAACTCCAAAAAAGGGTAAAGGCCCAATTGAAAATAAAATGCCTGTTGGAGTGTGTATATGTGTATAGTCAAATAAGCAAGGCATATGCTTCAAAGTCTCATACCAAGGAAGCATGTAGCTGGAGACTTGGACACTGCTCAAGCTCCACAGAAATGTGACTACGTTGATCACAATCCATTCTCTTCTCTACCCTCTCTTCTTGAGATGGTTGTTCTTGAACTAATAAGGGAATACCCCGCTCCTCGATGAAAGAGTTGCTAGATCAGAAAATTAGAGTTACCTTGTTAGAGGAGGTTGTTTATGTGCTATTTCTGATGTGGAGAGTTATATTTCACTTATACAGTACATGTAAGATTCATAATCAGAATTTGCATATGAGGATTTGTTCTGACCTGACTGTTGAGGCGACCTGAATAAAGACTTGTGGAACTTAAAGGTTGTTAGGTCTTAAATTCAATTCACAATAAGATTCTGCCACATTATCAACCCATAGGTCGAGTCGAACTCCATTTTCACCTTTTGTTCATGACCTTGATATGGAATCCAAAATCATTTCACTTTTGCATTTCATTTTAGTTGCTCGAGTACGAGCAAGGTTTAAGTATAGGGGTTGATGAATCCGTGATTCATCACACTAAAAGTTGAAAATAAAGCTTCATTCCCGAGTAATTAGTTGCATTTCATCGTTTATTCTTCATTTTTTACCATTCATGCACTTAGAATTAATATATGCATTTTAGTATGCATTTTTTGCATTAAAATAGGAAGTTAAATTCCCTTGTAAATATCACCTGTATATTAACATATTTTCCTCTATTTTATCTATTTTCACCAACTCATAACTGAATAAAATCAACCCTATAGTGTATATATTACTAACACTAATAAAGGAAAAATGTCAAAAAGATACTAACTTGTAAAATTGACCAATAAAACCCTAACCCAAGTTTGAGACTAAGAACGTTAAATCGAGAATGTCTCTCTCATACAATCTTCTATGGACCCCTACTCACATTTGAATTATTATATGTATAATTACCTTCAAAAAATGACCAAAACCAAAAGAATCGGAGTTTGTATGTGAAACTTCGATTTTGGGCTCCTCCTTATATATTGTACAAATGTCCCCTTTTATTTATTTATTTTATTACTTTTCTTAATAATTAAAAAATCCAAAAAAATAGATTAAGTTGTAAATATTTATTTCATATTTTCTTTGAATTTATTTGATTTTCATCTTATTTTAAAATGCCAAAATAATTTGCAAAAATCAAAATAATTCGGTATTTTATACGTATAAGGTACCCCCAAAAATACTTTTTGTACAAATGATTTGTTTTGGTAACTTTTGTGTTGACCAGTTTTTGATTTGACCCCTTTTGTTATTTCCTTTTATTTTTCTATACATTTAATTTTTGAATTTTTAGGGAGCGACATGTGGCGGCTCCTAGAGCCGTCGTATGTCTCCACCATTTTTATTTTTATTTATTATGTTTTATTTTATTTACTTATTTTTATTATTTTATTTATCTTTTTTATTTATTATTTTTATTTATTTATCTTATTTCTATTATATTATTATTACTTTATTTTTATTTATTTTCTTTTTTTTTTATTATTTTTACCTATTTATTTATTACTTCAATTTTATTTTTTTGTTATTATTTCTTTCATTTTATTTTTAATTTTTTTCTCCTCCCACCACATGGCCACCTCCATGGTATGCCACGTGACACCCCTCTCCTTCTCCCCTTTCCTCCCTACCGCCCGCACCTTCCGCCCTATGCGGTGAAAACCGCTCGCTACCTGTAACGGTTCTGAAACCGTCCAACTCTGCATCGATGCCCATCTCATCTTCGCTCTTTTATCTCTTGCAACCGCCTGCACTGGACCTGGCCCTCGCGCAAACGCCCCTCCTCCTCGCGTAGCATGAGGGTTGCGCACCTGCATCCCACTACCATCTGAGTGCGACACAATCCCACTCCCTCTCATCTCCCTGTCTTTCGCTGCATCTTGCAACTGCCACCCGCAACCACTGCGACTCCCCCACGACCCCAAACCATCTCGACGACTCGCCAACTGACCGTAAAATTCTTTCTGCCTCCATCGTTTGTCTGTATCCTTCACTCATGAGAGAAGCTCTAGATTCTTGGTTTTGTATGGTGATAGAGCAACACTCCAAGATGGCGATGACGAGCCTGGACTTCAGTGAGGAAAGATCCATGAAGAACTATGTCTTTTTGCTATAGAACCTATTATTGCTCGAGCTACAAGTTTCCTCCTCACAATAGCTCTTGAGGCAACAATCAGAGGCGTCCACTGCGCCTCCACATCCTCGAGCGAGAACCATACCCAGGTAGTCCCATCCCATCTTATTTTTCTTTTCTGCTCTCGTCTTCTTCTCCCCCAAAATCTTCCATTATGTAACCCAAATTCAGTACCCTATACCGATCTGCCTTCCACCGACATCTCTACCCCTCACTAACTACCTCCACCTTTCATTGCTTCAACCACATCATCTCCACCACACCACTGCTCGGCCGACCTTCCTCAACACACAATGCACCACCGCCCCTTCACCGACTGCCTCGACCCGCTCGTTCACACGGTGAATCCATCTCCACTCCACCGTCATGGGCATCACGCAAAGCTACAGCCCACATCGAGCAGCATCTTCGCCAACGCTACCATCTCAGTCGATTTGCCACAGTAGGAGGTCATGGGTTTGTGTCATCGGGGCCTACTCTGCCACCCTCACAAATCAACATCGACCACCCCGCACCAGCGGGGGACAATGTTCGCAAATCCTCGCATGCATGCACTATGCAACCGCCTCTGCTTCGTCTTCGCCATCAACAACAGCTAGCCGCTTCGTCCAGCTGAAGCTCAGCTCGTAATGGCCTCAAGCAGCACCACCAACAACCCTCGACCCGCCCTCGCCTCGGACGTGCTCCACCGTCGACCGCTTTATCGTACCTCGACGAGCCTCTGTCTCCCAAGGACCTCTAGGAAATCTCCGACCGCCATAGTCCCTCGCCCTAGAGCCACACCTCCACCTTCGATTCTCACGACCTGCCCTTATCCCTCCAACATGTGTGCTGCACGTGCGGGCGGGGGACATTTGCATGACAAACTCCGCACCTTCCAATGTACGGAGGCATGTACCATATCTGCAGCGTGCACGTGCAACGCACGTGTACGAGGAGATATATGCAGGACCGGCCCCTCATCTTCTTGCATTTGCACTCGTTCCACTCCATCCCTCCTCACGTGAAGCACATGTGGGGCTGGGAGAAATTGCATGAAATCCCCTATGACTGTAGGAAATAACAAAGAGGTCCAAGCTTCAGCGCGCACATGCATAGCACGTGTGGTAGTTGAAAAATTACGTGAAGACCCCCTTAGTCTTTGGTAAATACTTTTCAGTCCCGTCGGCATATTTATTTTTTATCAATTTATTTATGTAATTTGCATAAAGAACCTTGTCTTAGCCCATCATTTTGAACCTTTATTTTGCATTAATTTTTTATTTTAAAAATTTCATATTAAAGACTAATTGATGCTCTATCATTGTGGATGTTGAATATATTTTTGTGAGACATGATTGATTTAATATAATTATTGCTGTGGAAAATTGAATATTTTAACCACTGCATGCTATTAATTCCATATTAAATTAATAATTGCTCTGAAAAGTACCAAAAATTCGTAGAAGGTGATTTTTAATTTGTTCTACATCGTGCCCAAATTTCACCTCATTTACATGCATATTGAGGTCAGAATAAAATATTTAGTGATTTTAGTAATTAAGTTTTTATATGTCGTACATTAATCATTTTTATGATTTATTACTTTTCCTTTATATATCCTTATCAGATACATCTATGATAATTTTAGTTCCTAAAATTAAATAGGTTTTTCTATTTATTAAAATTGTTTTTCTAGAAACCACCATGTATTCCTAATTATATCATAATTAATTCATATTATATCCTAAAATTCCAAAAATAATATGGTAGCTTAATTGTGCATACGAACACATTCTATTGAAGTTTGATTGGATTAGGAGTTCATTTGATCAAAATTTGTATTTTACCTCATGACCTTTGCCAAATTTGTGTTGCATTTATTGACTGCATTAAAAAATACCCAAAAAATCCCTGAAAACCTAGCCTCTAGATTGCCTAATAATTGACCTAAGGAGACATTGTCCTCCCTGAGTTCGACCTTGGGCTTGTCCAAGTAAAATATAAATTCGATCGCTCTCTTTTAATTTTAGTGGTTTTTGATTAATCATGATTGCTCGAATACTACAATAAAATCGACAATTAACAAGTTAATTATCGGGTCTTTTAGTTCCCAAGTAATTTATTTCATTTCTTCATCTATATTGCATTATTATCATTCATGCACATGTAAATAATATTCGCAATTTAGCATTCACAATTGCATTAAATAAGAAGCCCAAAATTCTTGTAAATTATTGCATGTATATTACCATATTTTCCCATATTTTTATTTTTTTCACTAACCCCAAAATCAAATAAAATCAACTTTATGGTGTCTATATTACTAACAGTAATAAAAGAAAAATATAAAAAATGCTAACTTGTATATTTGCCCAATAAAACCCCAACCCTAGTTTTAAGACTAAAAGCCATAAACATGAATATCTCTCTCATGCAGTCTCCTAAGGACCCCTACTAACTTTTGTATTAATGTATGTTTAATTGTCTACAAAACAAGACTAAATTTAAAAGAATCGGAGTTCATATGTGAAACTTGGGTTTTGGAGCATCATTGTATATTGTATATATTGACCAATTTGACCCTAGTATTTTATGTGCAAAAAGATATTTTTTACTTATATTGTTATCCTTTATTTTCTTTGATTTATGTTTATTAAACTATGTAACTATATAAATAAAAATTGAATAAAAAATCAAAGAAAATAAATCATCCTGAGTCTGTATACATGTCCCCTTTATTTTATTTCTTTATTTTCGTAATTATTAAAAACTCAAAAAAATAGATTAAGTTTTAAATATTTGTTTTATATTTTTTTTGATTTTTTTATTTTTACCTTATTTGAAAAAATGATAAAAAAATGGAAAAATAAAAAATACAATAATATATATATATATATTACCACTAAAAATACTTTTTATATATATGATTTATTTTGTTTTGGTTCAATCGCGAAAGTTGTAGATCTCATGAAGAGAGCAACTTTCATGTAGACCACTTTTTGATTTCACCTTGTTTGCTACTTATTTTTTATTTTTCTTTTGATTTACTTTTTGAATTCTCTAAGAGTGACATGTGGCAGCTCCTAGAGTAGCCACGTGTCGCCGCTTTTATTCTTATTTCATTTCATTTGCTTTTGTTTATTTATTATTTTATTTATTATTTTGTTTAAATTTTTATTTTTTAAATTTATTTTTTATTTTTATTTTTCTAATTATTTCTTACCACGTGTCCCACGCCCTAGCATGCCACGTGGCCCCCTTCTTCTCCCTCTTGTAGCCTGCCACTCGCTCGTCCGCAATCATTTCACACAACTCTGCCTCTGTTTGCGTCTTGCAACCGCCTCCTCCACCCGCTTGACACACAACCCGCCCCTCCACGATCCCTCGTCCCACTTCTCCGTTCCTCTCTACGATCTACGGTCAACAAACCACCCCCGTTCTTTGCATGAAATCCTCACCGCCTAGCCATAAAGCATCATCTGCTTAAGAAATTGGGGAAGGTTTTCACCACTTGGGATGCATTGAAGGGATTGTTCTTAAAGAAGTTCTATCCCTTGAGTAGTACAAATCATATGAGGTCGCAGATATCGAGCTTTACACAAATGTCTCATGAAACCTTCCATGAGGCATGGGAGAGGTTCGAGGTCCTAACCCAAAAATGCCCATGCCACAATATCGAGAAGCCGATCTTGGTCTAGAACCTATACAATGGTTTAACTCTAGAGGTTCAAGGATTAAAGTGTCTTTGATGAATCCAGATTCATAATCTCAATATATTGATCTTAGGAAAATCTTTAAGTAAATTCTCAAATAAATGTTCATAAAATCGATTAATTAATAAAAGACTCTTGTAAATACAATTCACTAATTATTGTATATTATATTGTATAAAATAAATTAACAATAAAAGTCGCAAAATAAAGGAGTTTTTCACATGTAAATAGCCCAAACTTTTATGTATTTTTAATAATTTCATTCAACTCCTTTTCGGTTATTCTTTCTCTAACTTGTTTATAAAAATGTATAGAAAAATACAAAAATATAAAATAAATTCACCTTAAATAAATACTCCTAGTCCGAAAGATAAAAAAGTCGTAAAGTCCAACTTCTCGGCCAAGTTCTCGCTCCTTTGAACTCCAAAATTAACCAAACTCACTTTTAAAGTTTAAGTTAGAAAATTATCTATCCAATGATAGTGGTTTCAATAAAATCGGAGCTCGTTTGCAAAATTTGAGTTTTGGGACCTTGGTGTATATTGTTAATAATGCAATAAATGTAATTTTGATATTTTTTGTACAAATCTAACCCTTTTCGATTTATTCCTTTTTCTATCACTTTTTTATTGTATATTTTAATAAATGACATAATTTAAAAAATCTCAAAAAATATTTTGCTGTTGAAAATAAGGCAAAGTGAATTTGTATATAATATATATCTTTGTTTCTTCATTTTTTATGTACTCTTCTTAATTACTAAAAAATCCAAAAAAATCTATTTTATGTTTCACTCTATTTCTAGTATTTTATATTTTTTGTAAATATGTTTTATTAAAAATAAAAAACAAATTAGAAAAGTAAAAAAAATTCCATATATTGTTTTGTTGGACTTTTGTAATTTCTCCACTTTTCTTTCTCTCTCTTTATTGTATTCTCCCTTTTTAGTAGCCTAATTTTATTTTTTTATTTAATTCACATTCTCTACAATAACTTCTCTTCTTTCATAATCTGTCATTCTTATAGAAAAAAGGAGAGAGCTCATCGAGCTAGATTGGTGACAGCGTTCCACCCAGATACAAAGCGACGACATCCTTTCAGGCGAGTTCCGCGGAGCTCCGCTCCGCATCACGAGTTTCCCATCGCGCTCGCATAGCTTCTCCGATGTTTATTTTGCCAATTGGATCGAGGCAACGACAGGAGTCCAGCGTAGCTGCTCTGCAAATACGGTGAAGATTTAGGTAAGTTTTCTATCTTCTTCTCGATTTTTTATTATCTAATGTTATTTTTTTTTTGTCTTAGTCATATTCATTTTTTTAACACCACATCACCACCTTCATCATACTACCACCCCATTCACCACTAAATCATCTTCCAACGTTTGCTTATTCCCTGATATTATAAAAATCAAAAAAATAATTCAAATCAACAACATCAAAATACAAAAAAAAATATAGGAGGAGCCGCAGGCCGCTGCCCGCCGCCCCTCCTTCCTCCACCGCTGGCGGTACACTGCCCCGCCTCCAGCTGCCGACCGCACCGCTGCCCCTCGCAGCCTCGCACCTGCCCATCGTCACCTCCAGGTACTGCAGCACTGCCAGGACCTCCAGTTAGAGGCGGTCGCCGCCACCTCTCTCTCACGCGGGCCGGGACGTGCCGTCCCCTTCCCTGCACAACTCCACCCGTGGTGACCCACACACTGTCCTCTCCTGCCATACCACCACCGCCCCGCACGACCATCCTCCTCCGAGCGGGCGGCTTCGTCGCACCAACCGTCGCCCTGCTGCGCCGCTTCCTCAGCCACTATCGGGCCCTAACCGTCCAGGAGAGGAAGAAGGTCCTTTATTTTTTAATTTTATAAAAATTGCATATGTATCTTGTTAAGTTTTTTATTAATAAATTAGTCTCTATGTCTGTTTTGTTTGTAAGTTATTTTCTTGAATTTGCGTGGATAACACTCTGTTCATTAATTTGGATATTATTTTGGCATTATTTTATTTAATAAAAATATCATGATCTTGAGCAACTAATTGTCTTTCATTTGGTTATTTATTTGGATCTTTGTAAGATCTTGTGAATTAATTAAAATTATTCAAGTTAAATATTGCATATTTTACCCAATCTGTGGTTTTAAATTCATATTTCACTCTCAGTTGCTCCAAAAATTCATTAAAAAATCAGGAATTGGAGTATGCTTTAATTACTATTCAAATTTCATCTTAATTGGAGTTATCCTAAGCCTTAAATAAATTATGGAGTGATTTTCATAAATGATTTTTAATTAAATCCACATATGTTATTTTTGCAAATTTTCAACTCTCCCAGATTCCTCATAAAATTACCTCTTTGAAATAATTGACACTCTAGATTAATTGATATTGTGGATTTACTTGGAATTAATTACTCACTGTCACTCTGTTTTCATTAAAAAAATCCATAAAAAAATTCATATATTGTCAGAAAATTCCAAAAACTTACTATTGACACATTGCATTATGTTTAAATTCTAGTAAAATTTTCATAATTTTTGCATTATGTTTGAGTGAAAATTGTGTAAAAAACTCATAAAAAGTGTGCATTTTCACTATTGCATTTTAACCACTAAAATTCCAAAAAAAAATGTTTTGTATTCATCACTGGATTAGGTTTCTAGGAAAAATATAATTTGGCTAAATTGGATTAATTTCATATTAAAATTAATTTGACTAAGTTGTGTATTTTTATTAGCCTAATTCACCTACATTTTGCATTTTGCATTACTTTTGCATAAAAAATATCAAAAAAATTTTGCATGGAAAACCTAAACCTAATTATTCTTAATTAACCCAAAGTTGTTCCTTTGCCTCCCTGTGTTTTACCTCGGACTTCCCGAGATATAAATTCAAGCCGAGACACTCTTCACAGAGATCTTTTTTGGTTTTGACTGATTCACTAAGTACACGTATTACAATGAGTACAAATCATATCACGTACCCAGTGATCGATCAGTGTTGCCCATGTGGAGGAAGTTATCTGAATAGAGGAGATGATGCGATGTGTACGATTTTCAGCAGGTGGTAGAGACCAGCCGCACCAAAGTCACTACCAGGGCATATGATAAGCCACCTCCCGCCCACGAACACCAGGAGTCGGGGAGATCAGTTGTAGCCGATCTGGAGAATGACATACTCCACAATACGGGGTTTATCAGGGACAAGTTTACCAAGGTCGACTAGATTGAGAAGAAGGTGAACGAGATTCACAAGCTCACTAAGTGGGAGAACCTTGCCAAGCTTCCTAGAAAAATGGTAGAGCTAGATAATAGGGTGTCTAAGATTAAGATACCTGATGAATCTCCATTTCATCACCTTTATAATTTCATTTTGGCCTTAAATCCCTAGCGAAATGAATGTATATATCATTAAATTCTCAAAATAAACACTTGATAATTTGTATAGAATATTGTATAAAGTGTTATCTATTTATTGTATTTAATTCCAAAAAAATAATAAAGGAAGAAAAATAATAAATGAAACACCATAGGTGTTGAGTGACCCTAAACCCTGAGACCTAGTCATCATCATGACTTAGTCGATAAGGAATAAAGTAGGAGGAGATATGGTAGACAATCTATACAGAAAATGCACAGAAAACCACACACAAAACCCTAATTTACTTGCCTAAATAATACTTTTTGGGACCTATTTTATTTTACTTTACTTACACCTCAAATACTAAAACCCTCTACGTGAACATTGTAGATAAAAATAAAAGGAAAAATACAAAATTGATTCCACATAAAAATAATGCGTAATGTGCAGGTGACAGACAAAATAAAAACCCAAAATAAAAACTTCATAAACATGTATCTTCTCCATACTGCATCAAAATTAATCAAAATCACCTTTAATTATATATAACTTTTAATAAATTATTTAATGAAGGTGGTTTCAACTAATTTGGAGTTAAGATGCAAAAGTTAGGTTTTAGGCCCCCATTGTGCAATATACATGTATATTATATTCAATATATTTAATTTTATATTTTTTAGTTTCTTATATTTTTATAAAATTATAAATATTATTTAAAATGTATATTTATAATTAAAACAAATTAAGACCATTAAATTGAAATTTTAAAAAAAATCGTTCTCTTTAATATATCGATGGAATATACCTATATAAACTTATAAAAATTAATGTGTATAATAAATTAAGTGTACAAATAAAGGCAGAAAAATATAAAAAATACTAAATACGTAAATAAATAAATTGAAAATATATAAAATATATTTAAATATTAATAAAATATACAAAAAATAAATACCTTATATACATGTATATTCACTGATTAATATACATGTAAATAGTAACTTGTAATAACACACCTCGAAAAATGAATAAAAACATGTATAAATACTCCATAAAATTATAAACAATTTTTATTTTGTAAACTAAAATTAATCAATTATTTTATATTTATAAATGAATTTAGAAATCTTATAGTTTCCATTTTTCCTAGTTATTCCACGTGGACCAACTAGGGACCTCCGTTGTCAGACCTCACAAGCCTCCCTTTTTCTCCAATTTCTCACTCAATCTCCATGTCTCGTTCTCCCTTGTGCTCCTCATCACCCTGATCCTTGCACAATCTACACCCACGCCAACCTCTCCATCTTCATCTAATCCTCCTCCTTGGCATACCACCATGCCTCAAACTTCATTGTCCATCCGTATATAAAATCCCTCACCTTCTTCCTTTTGGAGTTTGATCCCTCTTCTTTTATTCTTAGCACCTTAAATCGTTCCTAATGGGTTCATGCTGGTAACAGGAGTGGTTACCCTCGATTTGCAATGAGGAGGAGCTGTAGCAGAGGAGATCCAAGACCACCACTAGCGCTTCACCGTCAGGTTTAGTCTCCTAGGTTGTCAGCCCAGTCGAGGTCCTCTTTTCATCTAATTAAGGTTAGTTTTTAATCCTCGGTGCTATTTTAGCCTTTAATTCCAGCTTTTAGTTTGTATTTTAGGGTTAATCAAAAAAATATTTTCTCACTTGTACGCTCATATCGATCTTCATAGCTTACCCTATCATTCTTCCATCATTTCACCCTGATTCCTACAAGGAATCGAGAGATGATGTGCTTCCTTCCGCCACTTATCGAAACACTTCCACTTCACCCATCTCCATATTGTATTGCTTCATCTAGTAGCCAAGAAGTATAATCTTAAATCGAAGAACAATTTTGCGTAGGTCTCGAGATTCGAGGATGAGTCTGGAGCAAAATCTAAGCTTCTGGAGCACCTCCAGGGCACCTGAAGAAGACTCAAACTTCCAAGTCTTCACCATTGAGGCTTGGACATCCTGAAGACACCTACAGCTATGGAGCTTCACTGAGAAGTGAGAAGACCCATCGGAGAAGAGATTGGAGCTCAGAGGAGATAACAATCGATGATAGAAGTTTATCCAACACGTTGTTCTTGTGTGTTCTTCCAGAAGGCCTCAACACCTTTAGATCACAGTCACACTCCAGATCTAATCTGGAGCGTACTATTCACGCGAAGCAGTGTGTCTTCCCTACTGTCAGATTCGTTTATGTGAAGCGACATGGCAAGTTGAACGTCGTTCATCTCAGCACACTTGGGGTGGGGGGCAGGGTAAATTAAATTAAAACCCCCTCTACCTTTTGTATTTTATAATTAATCTTGTAAATATTTTATCTTGAGTAAAATTTAGAGATATTTTTGCAACAAAGCCCTTGTACTTTTCATTAATTGCAAGTTGCCCCCCTTCCATCTCAGCTCACGTCGCTCCCCACATGATTTAGGTAAATTTCTTGTAAACCCCTCCAACTTTGTGTATTTTGAATTAGTATATAAAAATCGACCTTTTATTTAAAACTTCTAGTGTTTTTGCACATGCCCCATCACATTTATTTTTAATTGCAAAAATGCCTCTACTAGATTAATTAGTTTTATGTGTGTTTGTCAATTTTCCATAAATACCTCTCATTCTCTAAAAATCATAAAAAAAACTTAATATTATATGCTTGATGATATGCTTGTTCGTGCCATGTCATTTTTTTTACACTTCATATGCATTTTATATTTATAAAATTCAAAAAGAGCACGTTTAGTCCATGCTTACCTTAGAAATATCAAAAACAATAAAAAACTTAATTAAAAATTCCAAAAAAATTAACATAGTGTTTATTATCCTATCTTATTACTCAAGACCAAAAATCACAAAAGAACATAAGAAACTCTAAAAATTAGCAAACCCTTGCTAACCCTAAACAAATGCAAACTATTTTTGCAAAATCCAAAAGGTATTTTCAATACTAATTATATATAATTTTCTACATATTGAAATTAATTTTGAAATATTTTTACCATATTTAGTTTTTTAAATCTCAAAACAAATCAACCTATTTATTAAATCCCTATTTTTGTATATTTTAGTCTTTAAAAATACATAAAATTTAGCAAGAATACCCATAAAATAAAAAAAATAAGAAAATATAAAAACACGGAAATATTTTATTTTGTAATTTTTGACTATTTATAGATATATTTATATTTATGATACCCATATTGTATTATATACCAATATATAGGTATATATAATTAATATTATTGCTAATTATTATAAGTACCTTATAAGTATTTTAGTCCCCTTAAAAAATAAAAAGTATTGTTCTTTATGTATTTTATATTTTTTTATTTATTATTATATATATTATATTATATCATACATTACTTATACTGTATATAGCCTTTTATACATACATATATCTTATATATATTATTTATATATATTATTCAATGAAAAAGAAAATAAATCTAGAAAAATTATTAAATAATTATATATAATAAAAAAGAGATTTCTTTTATTTAGATAAAACCCCACAAAAAACATAGTTAACTACGTAAATATTGTACATTTTTACCTATATTATCTATAAATTATTTATTTATAAATAATGCACCCGCTACACTAACTTGTTCCCTGAGTTTGACCACAACCAGCTTACCCACTTTACACATTTATCGTAGGGATATAATAAATTTTGATCCACATTTGGTTTGATTGCTTTATTTATTAATTGTGGGTTAAATGTTGAATTTACCAGAGAGGTTCTTGGGCTATCATCATAGCAACTTACTGGTCCTGCCTTGTGTGGAGCACAATATAGTACCCGAGGTATTTCTTTCGAGTGTAAATGGCACCGTTTTTGGGGAGTCATGGAGTGTAGCATTTATTTTGCACATTACACAGCTTATTTTTTTAGTTCTTGTTAAATATTTTTGAAGACAGGTTAAAAGGTACAATGATTGACTTTGCACCATTAACCATCAGGCATGATAGATCTCCAAAAATGTCAAGCACCACCTTTACCGCCATGTATTCCGTCACACCCCCTTCAATGAAGAACAAGGTGCCATCTGAATGCTCTAGCACTGGTATAGAAATTCCGCTCTTGGAGTAGCCTCTAAAGAAACTCCCTTCCTTTACTAGACCAACCATAACAGCTAACGCATCGGCTGCCAAAACGAACAACAGGGGAGCCAGAGGACATCCTTGCCTCACCCCCTTCTATAGCTAGAAGTAACCCCCTTCTTATTTCCCATTCACAAGTACCGAAAGCGAGGTGGTGGTGATGTATCTCTTCATCCAATCTACCCAGATGTCCGGAAATCCCCTCGTCACCAATGACGCCCAGATAAACTTCCAATTCATGTTGTCTAGGGATGGGCATGGGCTGGGTTGGGTCGGGCCTTGAAGGGCCCAGGCCCAAGCCCATCTAACTATTTCGGGCCTTGGGTCGGGCCTAGGTCCTCAAATCTTCTTGTTGTTCGGCCCAAGCCCAGGCCCGGCCCATTTCCTTTGGGTCGGGCTTGGGCTGAGCCGGCCCAAGACTAGACATGTTCTGTAGACCTATACAAACATACCTTGAGATCCTCATGATGAAATGCCACATATTCCTCCTGACAACACTCAATCCTTTCCTACTTCAAGAAATGTGACTACATGGATAATTTCTAGCCTGAAAAAAACCCTAAATTGAATATACCATCCTCCTCACATGTAATATAAGACACAAAACATTAACCAACAAAATGGGGAACAATATTATATTACTTATGAAAAAGCCATTGTAAAATTGTAAATCAATCTCTTCAATTGTAAAACAATGACGTTCTAGTGACAATATAATGTCAAAATTTCTAAAACCACCACAATTAAATTTCAGTTTCTATCGAAAAAAATATTCTTCAACAATGATATACCTTAGCAACTAAGCTTGGAGCCTTGGAGGATAATACAACTTGGGGTTTTGGGAGTGGGATTTGGATTTCTCGTGCATGAGGGGTTAGGATCCTATGACATCAACCGTGTTTGGCATGAGGGAAGGGAGCTGGGAGGGGACATATGTCCCTGACTAAGGCCTGTGGGCCACATTTGGGCTAGGTCGTGGGCTCCATCTCGGGCCATACTACGGGCCACCACTCGGGCCTATATCGGGTCGGGCCTTGGGCCGGGTCAGGTTAGGCCATGCCAGGCACAAGCCCGGCCCAAAAAAAATTTGGGCTGATTTTTTAGGCCCAGGCCCAGCCCAATGTCCTCTTGGGCTTGGGCTGGGCCGGGCTTTTTGGGCCGGGCTTTGGGCTGGGTCGGGCCAGCCCAGCCCAATGCCCATCCCTAATGTTGTCATAAGTTTTCAAAAAATCAACCTTCCACAAGAAGCCTACAACTCTTCTTCTCTTCCAATCAACAACCACCTCTCACGCCATACCTACTTCCTCCAAGAGATGCAACCCTAGGATAAAAGCCGTGTGCGTTGGGAAAATGAGATCATCCGGAATCCCTCGAAGGCAGTTGGCTAACACCTTTGCTACAATGAGGTAGATAGCATTCGACAATGTAACTTGTCAACCCATTCAGCACCATCTTTCTTCGGGAACAAGATTAATAGGGACTTGTTAAGTTTTCCAAATCCCTATTTGCATCTCTAAACTCTAACAACAAGTCCATAATATCCTCCTCCACCACCTCCCAAAATTCTCTATAAAAAAAATACAGGAAAACCATCTGGCCCTAGACAACCATCAACGTTGAGATCAAAAACTACCCTGTAGACATCCTCCCTTGTGAAGTCGGGCACAAGCGCCTCCTGCTGGCCCAGTCCCAAGCTTCTGGCACCCCTCCCGGACTACCAAGCACCAGAGGTCGACAGCCTCCTGTTGAAGCAACGGAAGTGATCTATGATCACCCACCCAATCTCCATGTCCCCTTGGACACTTTCTTCCTCCACTTTTAGCTCATGTATTAGGTTCCTCCTTCCACTGGTCATCGCATGGAAGAACCGAGTGTTCATATCTCCTTTCACCCACTTCTGTCTAGATCTTTGACACCATTCCACCTCCCTTCTCTTGTCGTCCTCAATAACCACTTGATGCTCACCCCTAGAATGCATCTCCTCATTATTCAAATTACGAACATCTTCAATCTCATCCAGCCTCGCAATCTCATCCACAGCTTTCTCCCTCTTTCAGTTATACATCTCTTCACTTTTTTCATGATCCATCAGCATAAAACGTAATAATTTAAGTTTTTGCGCAATTCTTTGTGCCATTGAATCTTTCACTTGAAGCGAACACCAGAAATTCAACACCAAATCCCTGAAACCATCATCCAGCATCCAGGAGCATTCAAATCTGAACATCAACCTCGAAATAGTACCTGTACCCGAATCCGAACAGATGGACGTGTGATCCAACCATGATCAACGAAGGGCATGTACCACAGAAAGTGGAAACATCTCCATTAGTTCAATAGAAACCAGAAATATATCCAGATGTGACCTAGAAGAAGTGTTTCGCCGGGTGTATCTTCCAGTTCATGATATCCAAAACTTCCTTTCTCCGATACATTCCACGAAATCACTTGAACCCAAGTCCCTCCCCCACAATCACTCGAGCAATCTAACGCGAGCAACGTCACATTGAATCCCCCCCTCCGACCACCCATGAGGTGCCTGTAAACCACCTTCTAGCGACCTTCAACTCCTCACACAAAACTGGATCACGCTCCCCGCAGGAGACACCATAAAGTGTGTAAACAAAAGCTTTTTCAGTCCCAGATCTGCACTCTAACAACACTGATATGAAGCTGAGATCTACACTCTCATCAACAAAACAGAACAAATCAGCATCCCAATCCAGAACCATGCCGCCAGCATTTCCAACATATGGAACCGCTCTGAACTCCAGCAGTCTAGAACATCCCATCCCATTGATCTTCAGGAAATAAAGTCCCAACTTGCAACCTTAGACTCTTGCAAGAATACCACATATGCACTCCAATAACCAAGAAGCGCCCCCACCCACTATCCTCTTTTCCATGTCCCCAACCCACTCACGTTCGAGGAGACGATCTTCATTTAGACCCACTCAGAGGGTTAATGGTGGGCATAGATACTCCAAGACATTCCGCAACCCGCGCGTGAATGTTGACCATGTTGTTCAGCAAACAACCGCCTTGACCCTCATCCAAAGTTTGAGCATCCCGAAAAGGTGTCGCAAATGCGATGGTCCCAACCATTCTAGCTCCCCCAAAATCCACCTCTTTATCTTCCAACTTGTATTCTAACAACAAGAATGCATCGGGTTTCCTTCTCTTGCGAGAAAAAGAGAGTAGTGGATCCATCCTCGACTTACAACCCCCTTCCTAGCATCAAATATCGTTCCCTCCGTAACCTCTCGACTACCAGAATGTGACGCTCCATTTTCGGCTCCGAATAAAAATTGCAACCCTCGAGATCATGCCAACTTCAATTCCATCTACTGCCAAGAAAGCCAAACCCCCCTCAGCCAAGGCCACGTAATCCACTCCCAAAAGAAAGGGGTCGACTTGGCCCGACAACAGATCCTCCGGAGTAGGAGGAGCCAACCTCGAAGTCAGATAGGGTACACCACTCCCCACCAGCGACAAGAGCATTGGCTCTCCTTCTCCAAAACCAATCCGCAACGGAGAAGACACATGCAGAAGGTCTTCCTCAGGGACAACCTCCGCATCACCGCCATTGATGAAACCCGCAACCTCCATCCCTTAGGGCTCATTTGGATTGCGGGTTGGGGTGGGTTGGGGTATCCCAAGTTTGAGACGGGGTTGGGGGTGGATAACCCTATTGCAATAGTAGGTGTTTGGATAGAGGGTGGGATGGATTGGGGTGGATGTGGTATAATTTGATGTGATGGATAAATGTCCTCTTTGTCATTAGGATGATAATATTAAAATACGTTGGGGATATTTCAATAGTACCCGCTTTATAATGGAAATCTTTCTTGTCATTTATTTGTAAACCCCCAAGAACGAACATTTTTTTTCGTAACATAGAATTCCAGGCAATTTCCCCTTTATGCCCCTGCAATATACGCACAATTCTTTGAAAACTCGTCGTTAATGCGAGGTTATTATCGTCTGAAATATTCAGGGGTCAGGTACCCAGAATTAGAAATGTTGTGGCAAACCTATACAACCATCGATTGGAATGCAAGAGCCATGGAAATTGCATAACGAAATTCAGTAGTACATTACAGACTGTAGCATACGCTAGTTCCTTACCCACGAAAACAAGATTGGAATTGCTATAGAAGAACAGTAACGAAATACGGATCAAGTCACACCACATGCTTGTCAATCATTGCATCGTCAACCACCTCTAGTCCTGCACCTCGTAGTTGCAGAGTCAGTGTGTCCACCATATCCCGCAGTGTAGCTCTCGTGCCTCCAGCATCATCTAACTCAGCGTACAGAGTAGCCAATTCGCTTTCCTTGTCGTTTAAATCTTTGTGCGCGATTTCCAGCTTCCGACGGAGTTCTCGATTTTCCCTTTCCATATCCCATAAACGATATGCAAAAAAGAAAAACTCGTCTGCCATATTCTCCTTTGTCCTTGGAGCACGTGTGTGAGGCACATGATCACATCGTCCTGAAGAACAAACATAGAAGAGCCGTCAAAGCGGGTTCTCTTGTCCATCTTCGTAGCTCAGAACCAAAGGGGTCCCACAACGACATCGGTCATTTGGATGCATTGTTGTTTTACTACGAAATTAACAAGAACTTTACATTAACATGAGAGAACATGAAACTGCAATATTAACATCAGGACAAAAATATTAATGCAACAAGATTACAGTCCCTAATACAAAGAACGGTAAACTATGACTGCCTCCTTCGTCTGTTATTCCACATTGTGTGTGTGATTCTGTCTCGCAGGACCTCCCCCCGACGGATATCATCACGAAGTATGGCGACGCTCAGATTTTGCTCCTCGTCAACCTCCTCGGGCAGGTTGTCCTCCTTTTCGTTGTCAGATATCAAATCACCGTCGTTTACTCGGATAAAGTTGTGAATAATGTAAGTTGCCCGTACAACATCCCGTTGTATGTCTAACGAGTACGATGGCATATCACGCAGGCAGTGGAACTTATTCTTCCACACACCAAAAGTGCGCTCCACCACATTGCGCAAACATGCATGCCGGTGATTAAAAAGGTCCTTATGATTTTCGAACTGACAGCCATGTGTGCGCCAAGCTGGGAGATGATACAGGGCGCCTTTGTACGGTGCGATGAACGTGTCAGTGTTTGAGTATCCACAGTCCACCAAATACTTGCAACCCTCTAGGACGACCAAGGACCCACTCTCAACGGAATGTCGAAGCACGGTCATATCCGCGCAAGAACCTTCCCACCCAGTGACGACAAAAGTGAAACATTGGTTAAAGTCAACCGCTGCCATAACATTTTGGGCTGGGAAAAGCTTCCTGCAGCGGTAAGCTCCTTCCTCCTCGTGCATTACATGAGCGGGGATGTATGTCCCATCGATAGCTCCTATAACTCCCTGAGGAAACGGTTGAAAATTAGGAAACAAATGGCAAAACTTGGACTAATGTTTTGCTTACTTTAAAGTAGTGCTTACTTTGAAGTATGGATAGTAACGTGGGTTTGAAGTGATTACATCCGATGTGACTGGCGGGGCAAGTCGAATATACTCTTGTTCAAGTGAGATGACTTTCGCAAGTACCCTTTTAATATGGCGGGATATGGTCTCTGCGCTATGTTGGAATGCTTCCTGGATGATTCTATTTGAATGCGCATTCGTGAACGCGTATAGAAAAATACACACTTGCTCCATGACGTCCATGTACCTCGTATGGGTTAATCCATGATCACTGAGCACACGAACGAACCGTCTAAGCATGGGCGGTCACATTCGGAAGTTTTGGAAAGCCCTGTCGTCATGGCCTGCAAGCATCTCTTCCACCCAGACTCGTCCGCTGAGAGGCCGTGTATGCAGGGGTCTAGGCACTTGTCTGGAGGAGGACTCATTCTCCATCTGCTCCACTGCCACCACCGCCGCTACCCCAATGCAGGCTATTACTGCTTGCTCCATGATGTCATCGAACGGATTGTACCTACGCAAGACCATCGGTGACCGCAATCTCCCTCCAACAACGGATATCTATTGTAACGAAAGAAGAATATAACGTTGATCTACTTGAGTGTCAATAAAATTCGCGACAATTTTATACAACGTTATTTAACTGAATAAAGGACTTCTTCCATTCCTATCTTAACTAAATTCATTCCCTGCAAAAATATCATTCCTCTATATACTAATGCACGACCTTCGTGCCTGTTAACTAAATTCATTCCCTGCCAAAAAATGATTACTCCATATAGTACTCTTTATATGAACATGTATCCCTGCCAGAATGAACATGTATCATGTTCTATATTCCCTGGAAAAATTATCATTCCTCCATTTACCAACGCACGACCTTTGCGCCTGTTAACTAAAAAGACATCATACAATAATTTTATTCTTCAACACCTGTGTATATATTACCTGCATAAAACACCATTAAATTTATTCTTCAACACCTGTGGATATATTACCTGCATAAAACACCATTAATTTTATTCTTCAACACCTGTGGATATATTACCTGCATAAAACACCATTAATTTCTTCAACACCTGTTCAGTAATTTAGGACCTGTTACCTGCATAAACCTCATTGAAGCATAAAGAACTTCCCAAGGTGGGACCTGTTACCTGCGTAAAGCCATATAAGCTGCTGCCATATTCCTTGCATTAACAAAGTCCGCCAAATGTTCCTAATACTGCTAGGCTGTCGTCGCAGCACTGTTCTTCGAAATTAAAAGTGTTTCTAAAACGACATAACTAAAGACTGGTTACAAATAAAAAGCGTAGAGTTCGAAATTCTAAGTAAGAACATGCTATGCTGATGTTCGTCAACGACGAATGGTCTTCTCAATCCATTCGTTCAGCTTCTCGGGGTCCCCTTTCATGTGGTAGAACACATGTCTACCAGTGGGTGTTGCTAGCTTCTCTGCGACCATTTGGAACTGTTCCATGTCAAGGTCAGGTCTGAAGGCACTGACTTCCCTACATGCTTCCCTTGTTAGTTCATCAGGATCAGGTCTCTCCTCCGCAAATTTCTTGGGGAAGGTCGACAGGAACTTTTCAATCAACTCTTGCCCTGCTTCCGACATTGCCCCTCCGCTCTTGCACTTTTGGAACTTCCTGTTCGATTCCCAGTTGATCTCTTCCTAGAGGAGGGGGTAGGAGTCACATCCTCGCTGACCTCGTCATCTATCGGGTAATATGGCCTACACTCATCTAGATCTTCGTCGAAGTTCAACTCCTGTTGCCTTGATGCTTGCCGAGAACTAGAGGGCCCCATAGGTTGCTTGTCCCTTGCCGGTCTTGACGAGTTTGCATGCACTCCAGTGGCGATGTCCTTCGAGAGAAACCTCTGTATGTCGCCGAAGTACATGAAAGGCTTGTTCCGATACTTGCGATATCGATCTGCAAGCTGTTTAGGTCGGAGATAAATATTCAATGTTATGATGATTATGGAAATGTGAAGTGAAAAATATAAAGTACCTCACACCATGCATCATCTGAAGGTGTAATAGGCATGTTATAAATGGTATCCCAGCCCCAACCAGACTTGTTGCGAAGATATAGATATGAAGCGTAGTCCTTCTTCATGTTCTTCCAGCGGTGTTGGATTTGCACCTTCATGTAGCACAATCCGCTTTGTTCGTTGAATCTCCGAACAATAGAGTGCCAACCAGGGATTGTAAACGTGCTCCCCGCCCAAGAGGACTCGTGCTCTAGCATGGCATCAACGAAAATCCTGTCGAGCGCGGAATTCCATTGGGCAATTTGAGGTGACCCAACCGGGGGTGCCTGTGATTGTCCATCCATCCCTCTCTTTCTACGCACCCTCAACGCATTCATAAATATATATTTAATTTGATAATTATAACAAGTACCATGTCGAATGTTTATTCATACAAACAAAAAACAAACTAGTATTTATGGGAATGCAGCAACCAATGAATAGTCAGTATAGTTCCAAACGAACCCCTTTCCCTCCTATGTTCATCTGATACAGCGCACATATTTATACAGAAGACATAGGTTACCATGGTTGAATCTGATGAGGGGATATGTCATTGTGATTTTAGTCATTTATGGTCATTGAAAAATTTAACAGGGCTTTGGGGGTCAATGCATCAATCGTCACATGTTCGCTTTCCTTGTGAGTGATATTTTCAATCAGATGATATCAGGACAAAGGATCTCTGAAGCGTACAGCATGTTGCAAGAGAAAACATCTTAAATGGAAAGTAGAAAATGCTTGCTATTGCCAACTTGTGGCAGTATGTTTGTGATACAAAAACAAAGTATTTCCTTATTTCATCTTTCACTACAACATGTGGCAGTATGTTAAGGACACTGGATCTCTCATTGAAAAACAAAGGTTGATGGCAGTATGTTTGTGAATTTCAAGTGATACACATGTTCTTGGGTGTTGAGACATGTTCCAGATATTGAAGTATGCCACTGAACAGACTTACATATTACGCTTCCAGTGCAAGAGTTAGACATATTGCTATCCATATTTGTGAAGGTGCATGACGATTATATGACATATTTCAGTGCACGAGATAGGCCATTCCTCTTTCTGGATAACAAGAATCGGGAGCATGTTTTGGGAAGGTACTCTTTCCTTGTATGTACTTCCGAACTCAGCCTCTTCTCCAACCTATTATGAACTTCTTAATCTTCTATTTCTAATATGATTCCTAATGTGATTATCTTCCTCCTTATCACCTATTTATGCTACTAGTTAAAATACTTTCATTCCTAATACGAAAGAGTAGTTACTTCGGTGGATTCCTTAATATGATTTTCTTCCTCCTTAGCACCTATTTATTCCTTGGTTTCAAACAAGCATGAATTCCCTAATTACATGATTATTCCACTAACTTAATAGTTTAAATGGATTGATGTCTGACTGTTTTAGTAGTGGAACAAAAATGCAATCCACAGAGTCAAAAGCTTGACAACTTGGTCGAGTTATCCCTCATAGCTATTGGACATTAAATTCACAGTGAAGGGGAACCAAAATAATAGCTATTTGACATTCAATTCCAGTAAGCACTAATAGCTATTTGACCTTAAATTCACAGTGAAGTGGAACCAAAATGCAGTCCACAGATTCAAAAGCATGACACCTTGGTCGAATTATCCCTCAGAAACCACCAATGGCTATTTGACGTTAATTTCACGGTGAAGGTGTTGTGTAAAATTCAGTTTCCACTGATGCGTTATGTGACAGTAACTTAACATGTGAGTTCATATATAAATCCATATACCCGAATGTACAACTAGAAAACGAACCCAATATATGAAGCCGAAAAACATCAATGCAATATGTCCTGGAATTAAACCCATATATCCCAATGTAGATCAAGCACAAGGAAAGGAAGCAAAGGAAGCATATATACCCCCAAATTAGAAGCCGATATACATCAATCCATTACAGCAGTACCCCATTGTTGGGTTTAAAATTAATCCATATACCCCAATGTGTCTTTATCCATTACGCTCGACATCCGATCAGGGAATCAATACATATGACCCAAATGAAAACAACAACTACGGAGGGAAGAGGGAGAAATCAACCACGGGCGCATCAAGGAGAGAATTGGATAGTACCTTCTTAGCAGCAACTGGAAGCCCCGACGAAGCTCCTCAAACTCGGCCTCTCCGACAGGAACCTTGGCCAACGCTAGGGCATGCAAAGAGAGAACCATTGTCACCACCAATTTAAATGGGTAGATGTGGTCCACTGTCGCCTAAAGACGCCTTCCTCCACGCAAGGGCATGGGGGAGCGGGCCGGTGCCGTCGACTCACACGAAGGTGCCTGCTCCTCCATCCCTTCTGCCACTGTGGGTTGATGTGGTCGCACTGGAGGTGAAATGAAGCCCGCGAGGTCCCCTGTGCACCATGTTGTCCAGCTCCGGCTCTGCGATTGATGAGGAGAGCAGCACATGGTGGGAGACTGTAGTTGAGGCTCGACCGGAGGAACAGGGGCATGTCGGTGTTGGAATCGCGACTTTGGGAGGAAGACGACACCCTCGCGTAAAAAGTGAGATACTTTATTCATGCCTGCCTGTGTCAGGCATGTCAGGGCCCTCTTCAATGACAGTTGGGGGCGGAATAGGCTTTCTTTTTCAAACCTCCTCCCGCACGAGAGGACGTGGGTTGCCCCTGATCCCAAACGCGGGTCGAACACCGGGGTATGCTGCAAACCCGGGTTCGAGCCCACGTTCAAAACGAGCCCAACCTGTCAGTAGCCTCCAACCCCGAATCAGGAGTCCATGTACCTCTAACATCCACAGCGACGACGTTTGCATCGCCCCGTCTCGCAAACGAGATTGTCGCCATCACCGTCGATGGGAATGACCCACTGTCGTTGGAAAGAAAACTCGATATTTCTGTCACCTCACTCCGTAAATGCACAACGTCAACTCTATGAGCCAAATGCCATCTTCCACGCACCTAGCAACACAACCAAAATTTAGGACTTCCATTACATTCTTCAGATCATCAACTGGGCCATCTGCAATGAGGACACCGTCAACGAGGTCCTCAGGAATCTCCTCGACCTCCATCTCTCTCCGTCCAATGTCAGTGTCGACCACCATCTTGGAAGATCCTCCCAGATAGTCCTTTCGGAGATGTCCTTCTTCTCGACAGTAATAGCACACCACCATCTTCATTGGACACCACCGCGCAAGGTGGCCCACAAGACCACATTCAAAACACCGGTGTCAAGAGAGGTCAGCACCGGTGTAGCCTGCATCCTCTCCTCACCCCTGAAGATTTCCAACGGTGGCCCTCTTCTTCACTGCTCCATCAAGCCTCTTCTCCTCACTTGGCAATCGCCCGACATCCACCTCTGAGATCATAGGCTCCTTTCCTCGCTCTACCTCTCTCTCCTCTCTGCCATCCCTCCGACTCCATGTGTCGATGTTCTACGTAAAGACTAGATAAGATAGAGTAAATAAATCTAATCATCTCGGAGTGCTAATCAGATCCATCTCCTCAAATTCCGATCACCCACTTCGAGAGCAACTCCTTATTCGTAAGCCACAACACCCCTGTACCACCCTCTTTGGTAGGGGTGTCACCACGTCCCACTATACCAAGGTGATTCACTTTATATTGCCAAAAAGTGCCACACTAATGCCTCCAGCGACTTACAAATGCCAACTGGTAACACCTGCAATGAAAGAATGAACACAAGTATTACTGACAACACAACCTTCACCATCACCAATCTCAGCTCCTTGAGATACATGTAGCTCTCCACTTGGAAACTTCCTCTCTAGTTCTATATCACCGACAACCAGTCAATTTGCCTGTCTCCAACACAACAATGGCAAAGCTTAGATAAGTGATAGGCAAGCTCTTTCGGATAATCCCTAGAATTCTCTCACAAGTCATTGCCACCTCTGAAGATGGACAAAAAGGCTCGAAAATGGATTTGGCTCCATTAACATGCAGCCCCAAGGGTCCTCCAAAGATGCCAAGCATCTCTTTAACCCAACAAAGGTTATGGATGAAGTTATGTATCCTACCACTAGTCACAGCATGAAAGTACTCCGTGCTTGCATCTCCCTCCTTCAGCGACTTTGTCTTCTCTGTCTCCCGTGTATTATCATGTTCAACTATGGCCTTCTGATGCAAAAATTCAGTCCACTGCTCCTCATTGTTGAGCTCTCATTCATCCCCATCCCCATTTAAATGTGCAATCTGCACCTCAGCCCGCTCCTCTCGCTTTTGACCTAGCTTTATCTTGTACTTTTTTCAATACCTCTCTCAAACCAGCAAATTTCTGAGTTGCATTATGTACCGTAGATCCCTCCACCTGATGTAATGTCCAGATTCTAGTAATCAACTCCCTACACCGTAGATCCCTCCACTTGATGCAATGTCCAGATTCTAGTAACCAACTCCCTAAAGCTCTTCACCGTCAACCAGGACCTCTTGAGGGTACATCCCCTCCCCAAAATCCCAACATCATATAGGTGTATGATCAATCGGGACCTCCGTAGTACGCGAGCTGAGGACAGAGGAAGCATAACCAATAGCTCCACCAAAGCCAAAGACTGATCCAAACATGATCTAGATGAGCTATTCCTCCACGTGGATCTATTGTTCATGGCATCTACAACATCTAGTGACAACTCTCTAGTCAAAGCTATGAACTCCATCGAGTTGGGTTCATGCATGTCCCGGTCATTGGGACAATCAGAAATAAACAGGGAGACATTGAAGTCGTCCCTAACGAGCCATGGCAAGTTCAAAAATTCATCCCTAACTGTATGCAACTCCCTCCCAGATGGTTGCACCACGCGGACCACCGATAGGTTCGTAAACTGACGACAAGAGAAGTCTCCCATCATAGGATGCTTGCACTAAAACTACCAAGACAAATCTGCGACCCAACTTCTCCTCTAACCACAAAAATATGTCTCCATCCCAAGCTAGCAACACGCCTCATGCACTCCCCATAGCTGGAATTACCTTGAACCCCATCAATTAGGGACCGTGTGATTATCTCAGCATTCCTTGATCCCAAACCTCAATCTTAGTTTCCTACAAAAAGAACACATCTGTCGGCTATGACCTAAGGAGACTGCCAACAGCACTTTTCTTCTTCCAATCACCCAAACCCCTTCATAACCCACTCGACGAGTTAGCGGTGGGGGCACCTTGACCCCTAAACACACATGACCCACATGTGAATGTCCACTATTTAACTTTTGATTTACTCAAAGATCAATTGACTTGCCTTCATATCATCATCTTCCCTTACTAAATCATCCTTAACACCTGTAAATAGGTTATCTCATACTTTATCCTCCATCTCGTGTTCCAGCCTTCGACATCCTTCCTTTCTAAAAGGAGAGAATGGGGATGTACGCAACCTTGCAGAGTGCCAGCCTCCTCTGCTTGCCTGCTCCAACAATTGTCAAAATCCCCTACTTCTCCTTTCCTTCAGGCTTAGGAATACTCACATCAATTCGTGACTCACTAGCCCAACCGCTAGTTCCACTCAAGGGGCTCCGTTTCAATGCTCATCGGAGCCACAAGATTTGAGTAGGGGTGCACATGGATCGGATTTTAGCTTAATCTATGTCCAATTCTACTTTAACGGATTTTAACTTTTTCCAATCCATCAAATATTTGAATCCAACCCAATCCAATCCATCGGAGTACAGATTGGATCAGACTTTTTATACTTACGTATTCATGCTCGATAGTCTACCCTCTCATGTTTGCATTTATAGCACATTGTTGGGATATTAGTTATCTTTATTATTGTTTTCTTATTTTCTACTTCATTTGTCTTCTTCTTGTAATTTGGCCAATAGGTTCCTCTCATATATAAGAGAACCCTAAGGCCTCTCATTAATGTAATTCATTCTTTTCCCACAACATGTTATCAGAGCGACGGTCCTAGACCGGAGCTGACAGATCCAGAGCCAACGGATAAGACTTGGGCTAATGCTTCTTGGAAGAAAGATGACGCGTATGCACGGGTTTGGCTTTGTGGAACCCTCATCACGGAGATAGCCAATGATATTCTGAATTAGCCCACCGCAAAGGTGTTGTGGGACACTTTGGCATCCACTTATGCTCAAGCAAAGAAAGAGGCCAGGATTCTTCAGCTACAGTATGATATATACAAGGCCAAGCAGAATGGTCGTCCTGTTCGCTCAGCAATGGCAGTTTCTCATGGTCGAGGAGGGACGATCTAGTCTAGAGGACGCACCCCTCGTGGCAGACGCGGTGGACGCCAACGTGGCCCTTGCACTTACTGTCGTCGGCCTAGATATGCAGAGGATACATGATACCAAAAGCATGGATATCCTACTTATGGTCGCATAACAGGACAGATTGAGCCTTCAGAGACTCCAGCTTCCCAGGTTGATCCTCGCCTGGAAATATTGTCTCTCGTATGCGAGAGATCATGACTGCTACTGTTGGCACCACCATTACAGATACCGCAACCGCAGCCATAGCCTCTTCGAACTCCCCAGGTATTACCTATGCTTTTACTGGTAGAACTGGTGCAGACATGACAGAGTGGATTATGGACTCTGGTGCTTCTCATCACCTGTTTGGAGACAAAGCGCAGCTGAGGACCTACATTACTATACCACCTGGCAGATGGGTTGTCATTTCTAATGGCGATCACTTACCTGTAACAGGATAGGGGGAGGTGCATTTGACGATGTCCATGTGCCTTCAGAATATTTTATATGCTCCTGACTTCCAGATGAATTTACTTTCCATTAGTCATATTACTAAGGATCTGTATTGTCGTGGCATTTTTGACCCTTCGTCTCTTGTGTTTCAGGACATACTCATGGGTAGGGTGATTGGATGTGGTCGTGAGGAACGGGGGCTCGACAGACTGGTCCAACCTCACCATGCAAGCGTTTCTACTATACCTAGTGGACAAGTCTCTCCATATATGTGGCACCTTCGTTTTAACCACCTTTTGTAACATTCGGATCCGCACACAAACCCGAACCCGATCTGATTAGGGTCTGTATAACCCAATAAAGTTGTAGGTCAATCCTAAATAACCTAAATCGATCAATTGATCGTGAATCAAAAGTCGTTGGGGCAAAACTGACCAAAAATCGAGCTCATCGTAATGCATGTCCGAAAAAAGGGGGAAAAAGCTGCAATGCAAATTCAGAAACCGCAAAACAAATCGAGACCGTCATAAAATCTGAATCGACAAAACAAGACCAAGGAATCGACCGTTCATCAATCGGATATCGTTTGATATTTTTTTAAGTCGCAAAATTTAACCCTAAACCAAAATCGTATCTCGAAACGTCTGGAGATACAAACCCGATCGAAAGTATATCAGTATTATACTCATATTGATCGTCGTTCAGAGACGATCAATTCAAGATATTGTGCATCAAAATCCGAGGTCTGATGCGCGATTACGATTAACTTTAAATATATCAAACAAAGAGATATTTTGTTTAAAAAAATAATAATAAAATAAAAAATTATTTCCAAAATAGTAACAAGCAACAACCTGTATTCCAGCCGTTAAAAAAAATAAAAAATAAAATATTTTATATATATTATGTCATCAGCAAGCTGACATCAGCTTGTCATAGATAAGGATATTTTTAGGGAGGCATTTGGGCTCTTAAAACCCCAACGTGGCATCCCTTCTCTCCCCATTTCTTTTCTACATGTTCCCCATTATTTCTTCCCTTTTTTCCTTTCTATTATTTATTACTTCCTTCACAAATCTCTCCAGCCTTCTCCAGAATTTCCAACGAATACCTCGATATTCCTCCTTATTTCTTCATATTTCTTCTCTCCAATTTCCCTAAGTTCCCAATCAAAGGAACCATTTTCCTCTTTCATTAGTTGATGTCCAGCAGACTTTTTTTTGAAAGTCATACTCCTCCAACTGCTGCAAGAAGCAGCCATAATCTTTGCTCCTCCAACAGCAAGTATTGCACCCAGATTCTCTGCTACAGCTCTGTTCCCATGCCTATTTGTTGCTAGAAATCCAAATTCCAGCCACATTGAAGGTCTGATATCACCCATATCAAACCCAAAGAGGTATAATCCTAAGCCTTATTCCTTGTTGTTGTGCGTGTGATATATTGCCTCCCTCTTGCTGTTCTCCACAATTCCTTTTCCACTTTTTGTATGTGAATCTGTATTTTGTTGGATAGGAGTTATAGTGAGGAAGTTATATCAAAACAAATTCCATGCATTGCATGCCCAAGTACTTGTCATGTCCATATAAAAATGATACGTAGAAAATTAGACAATAGATAAGAAATATAGTTATATTGAGTCCAAAAGTTTTGTATTATTAGTTTGGATACAGTTCCTCTAGTTAAACAAATGTTTGTGATGTTAGAAATAACATTTCCACATAAAACGCTTTTATATACCTTTCGGAATTAATGCCTAGGATAATCCATCCTAAAAGTTTGATTTAATAAAAATATAATTCTACCTCAGTTAAGCTGTAAAACCTTGCCTCATTCACATTCATCGTTATATGTAATCTTAACAATATGATCCATGATATCTTTAAAGGATACTTATTAGATGAGTGAAATCCTCATGTAACAACTGAAAATTTGTAGTATTATGACTATCAAGATGGTGATCTATTGTTAAGAGGGTTTACCAACTTCTCCCGATACATGTCAAAAGAATCATTCGTGCGCTTGCAGTGCACACAGGGTGCGGAATAGAGACCATGACAGCCAATGACAACCTCCTCCACAACCTAAGGAATGATCTTCATGGTTAGATGAGATAATACTTTGAAAGAAGGCAGCAATGACAAGGGACTCTACAGTATACATAAGAGGTTGGGTGGAATGTGCATGAATAGAATTTATCTTCTGAGATTAAAAAAAATATAGACGATTCCTCTAGAATGGGACTTCATGAAAGAATAGTAATCTACAAGGCCATACCATTCTGCTAGCTTACCAGATTCTAGGATAGATGTTAACAAGTCTGATTCCTCTGGATTTCTGAGAGTACTTATTCAAACTCATTCATGTCTTCTTGACAGTCTTCTTACACAACATATTGTCGATGATACTTTGTTTGATATTATGTATTAGCAAGTTCATGAAAATATAATTGATCATCGCCTATTTTTCAAAACTCTCACATATGGACTTATATATATATATATATATATATATATTCTCATGTTGACAACTAATTAGGATTTTAACATCCTCTGATTTAGGCCCTTCCTTGATCTCTCCTACAAGATCTTAAAAATCTAATGATGTCAATTGTATACTAATATACTATTAGGAGTCGGTGATCAAGTGAAATTGTTGGGGATCAATGATCAAGTGAAAATATTGAGAATCAATAACGTAGAGAAATATTAATAGTGTCAGTCATGGTGATCCTTACACCTGACCGTGCGAGGGCGCGGTGACCCTAAACTGGGTGGGAGATAGGAAGCCCAGCTAGGGCAGCGGCCGCCAAGTTCGCGGGTCTAGGATCCCAATCTCTTTCACGGTTTTTACGCAAGCTCGCAGTGTTTTTACGCCTCGTTGGGATCCCGACTTTTGACCAGTTCCGTTGACCCTCTGTTTTAGGATACCTATGCGGGGGATCCTCGGTTTTTGGTTTTTCGTACGAGCTCATTTGCCCATACTAGTCAGGACAGTTTCTAGAGTGACTTTTCCGAATAGTCTCTCGTACCCGTCTCCGGGGCATAGTTTTGGAGTAGGCATTTCCCTCTATTGGACCGCACTTCCAATAAGAGGACGAGACGGAAGAGCCTCTTAGGAGGCTACCTCACCGCTTGAGTTTTTGGTTACTTTTCGCCAACAGACTTGGCGATGCTACATTCGAATCATCCATGTCTACATCTAAACATTTAGGGTTACATCTGAGTCAGTTACACTTGAGGTTTGGTAGAGTTATAATCAAAGTTGATTGAATATGTGTTAAGAGAGGAAATCATTGATAAGTTATTCATTGGAAGTGACTATAATTAAATTGAATCCGAAATCCATACAAGCTGGTGGACGTGTTGGGAACTTAGTTAGGATGCATTATACAACACCGCATGCCTACGGAGGTTCCCCAACCCTAAGGCATTATTCACACCTTAGAGTCATAGTGTGAGTTTATATAAAGACCAAGACCACAGACTATCCACTAGAGTTAAAAATATAAATAGGAACGAAAATCCGATTAAAAAATTATCCTTACCATAATCAACAAAT
The DNA here is from genome assembly GCA_037367405.1 of Ottelia alismoides. Classification (NCBI taxonomy): domain Eukaryota; kingdom Viridiplantae; phylum Streptophyta; class Magnoliopsida; order Alismatales; family Hydrocharitaceae; genus Ottelia; species Ottelia alismoides. The sequence goes on from JAZKJV010003926.1 coordinate 375,042, forward strand.
TAAGAGTAAAATAAAGTATCACCTCATTAACTCCTTATTAAGACCCATAACCCGATTTCAATGACAAGAAAACAATATATATACTCACTGGCCTAAGTTTATGTAGGAAAGTATTATAAATGAGAAATATTGGGATAATGAGTAATAAGGGGGTGAGGTTTGTAGAACAAATTTGAAAACCTTTTTCTACGCAAGTAGTGGTAGATTTTCATTCATACATGCCTATCTACGTGCTTTCTTTTGTACATAAAAAATTACATGCTATTATTTTAAATTATGGATTGTATACACATTTGCGACATTCTCTTCTTCCTTGCATACATGGCAGGCAACGAGCCTGCAGCACAGTAAGAGGTTGATGACTTCAGGAGATCGTGTTTATATTAGACGGTACGGTTTCTTTTGTCACTTTTGTCTTTTGTCTCAACTTTTGTTCAGATATAATGTAAAATGATATTTCTTTCACTTCTGAAAATTTTGAGATATATATGTATAATTGTCAACTCTCATGTAAATATTGTATATACTCATGAGAATTAATGAAAAGAAATGTTGGTGGCACTTATTGTGTTTTGTTCTGTGGTTGATACAATATTACACGAATGTGAATGTCATTTGCAAAAAGCAAAGCAACGTGAAAAATTTCCCCTGATTTTTAATACTTTGTGAGATCACTTGCGAATGTATTAGTGCGAATGCGACGTAAACAGGTGCCCGGATCCGAGGGCATCACAGTTTGGTATCAGAGTCGTGGTACCCCGATATGCACATTCGTAGTACTACAATTCCGATCGCATTAAGTTCTTAGATAACGACAGTTTTCCGACTTGTCTTGAGTCTGAGAAGGGAAATATGACATTCGAATTCAATCACTGCAGATGTCACCAATTTCATTAATTTTCATATTATATCCCAAGAAGAGAAAAGGCATATATCATAATATCTGTGAACAAAATGACTAAAAATGCTTCTCATGCAGAGCCATGGCATCCCGACCAGGTCAGGAGACGACTAACTAGCTAGTACGCATACTGACCGCTCTCACCGATCTTCAGCAGCAACAGGCTGCTATGCGAGATCAGCATGATCAGATTTTGGCTCAGCAGACAGAGATTGTTGACAGACAGACGAACATAGAGCTCAGATTTGAGGAGCTATCAGATTCCACCTACCATCCATCTCACGACGGCACACACTAGGACCAGCGACAGTTGGTAGAGGTACAACAGCCTCATTTCGATGATCCACATGAGGAGATACCCGATCATGGAGCTGAGGAGGATAGAGACTTTGACAGGGAGCAGGACCCTATTGACTTTGCAGATGAGGATGCACATGAGTACTCCACCATCCACAGACATCAGTCAGTGTTCACTTCCTAACAATGGGCCAATATGCCCATGTTCGAGGGCACAGGTACGTCAGATGTTGCTGAGTAGTGGCTCAAGAGGGTGACGAAGGTGCTGAGGATGATTCGCGTGCCACGAGATACGTGACTGTCTTTTATGGAGTACTCACTGACAGATTTCGCTGAGAGATGGTGAGATGCGGTAATATCTGAGTTGGGTCGAGAGCCTACATGGGATGATTTTAAGACGAGGTTCAGATCCCACTTCTCTTTTACGAAATGGAAGAATTCCCAGCACCGTTTATTTGCAGAGCTTCGTTAGGGACGCATGACAGCCAGAGACTACTTCGTAAGATACACCGAGCTGTCTCGACACACACCAGCAGATGCCGCATTTCCAGAGGAGAATCTGGAAAAGTTCATCAGAGGTATGAGGGAAGAGGTACAGGAAAAGCTGGTTGGATTGCATATCACTTCTATCTCAAAGGCTACTGATGCAGCAGAGAAATTTGAGGATATTCGAGAGCGACGATTTGAGAGCTCGTCTGGAGCGGCGCCTAGACCACAACAATCTTTTGAGCTGATACGTCGACCATTCCAGCAGCAGAGATCAGCTAGGTGATCCCGACCTACAGGTTCGTCATTCTCAGACAGTGCTCGCTCATCTCCATCGACTACTTTAGGAGGAGCACTAGTTGGACGTGGCACAGATTCCGCTCGACCATCTGGGTCGCAGCGAGCAGACAGACCTCCAGCAGGACATGCTCGGAGCACAGACACGACCACTCCATCTACCCGGCCGGTCCGATGTTACTTATGCCATGAGTGGGGACATTACCGATATCAGTGCCCACAGGATCCTGGAGAGCATCGACCTCAGCCACAGCCTTCACAGTCGCAGCCTCGGGTACAACGTTCAGGGAGTTTTCGTGGCAGGAACTCCAACATCAGGAGGTAGCAGCAGAGACAGATGCAGAATATGGCAGGATCCAATACCGCACCAGCCAGGTAGGGTCAGCTACATGCAGTAACCGAGGAGCGAGCTCGTTCAGCAGCTACTATGGTGAAAGGCATGGTCTCAGTCTTAGGCTGATCTCTCCATGTTTTATTTGATTCTGGAGCAACACATTCTTTCCTTGCTTCAAGAATACTAGCTTCTTTAGGAAGAGTTGCAGAGGCTTTATCTTCTCCATATCATATTCGTGGGTCAGGTGGCCAGTTGTTTATCATTTCCCTGATAGTCAAGCACTTGCCAATATTGATCGGCGGTCGCGAGATGATCGTTGATTGTCTACTCTGACAGCTTGATCTGTTCGTCTTGATTTTAGGCATGGATTGGTTATCAGCTCATCATGCTCTAGTTGATTGTTTTAGGACGACAGTTGTCTTCAGGATTCCAGATCTACCCGAGTTTACTTTTGAGGGTATTTTACATGGCTCCAAAATGGAGTACATTTCAGTCTGAGATCTCAGATGGTAGTTGATCAAGGTTGCGATTCATACCTAGCATTTGTTCGGGATGTATCTGATCATGAGCTGATGGCACAGGACATCCATGTAGTATCAGACTACCCAGAAGTGTTTCCTAATGAGCTACCATGATTACCTCCTAAGAGAGAGATCGAGTTCGAGATCACATTACTACCAGATACATAGCCGATCTCGATTGCTCCTTACCGCATGGCACCAGCTGAGTTGAGAGAGCTGAAGGTGCAGTTGCAGGAGTTGCTTGATTTAGGATTCGTGAGTCCAAGCACTTCACCTTAGGGTGCTCTGGTTCTATTTATCAGGAAGAAAGATTGATCCATGAGATTATGCATCGATTATCGACAACTGAACAAGAGAACGGTGAAGAACTGTTATCCATTGCCGCGTATCGATGATTTGTTTGACCAGCTTCAGGGATCTTCGATGTTCTAGAAGATCGATCTTCGTTCGGGCTACCATCACTTGAGGATTCGAGAGGTAGACATTCTGAAGACCGCATTCAGGACTCGTTATGGACACTACGAGTTTGTGGTGATGCCGTTTGGACTCACCAATGCACATGCAACATTTATGGATATGATGAACAGGATTTTCCGTCCATATTTGGACAAGTTTGTAGTGGTGTTCATTGATGAAGTGCTCATATATTCTCGGTATGAATGGGATCATGCGAATGATCTATGAATTGTCTTGGATAAATTGCGTGAGCACAAGTTATATGCCAAGTTGAGCAAGTGTGAGTTCTGGTTATCCCAGGTATCATTCCTAGGGCATGTCATTTCTGGAGCAGGCATCGGTTATGTCTTGGGAGCAGCCCAAGACAGTTACTCAGATTCGAAGCTTCCTTGGACTAGCAAGTTATTACAGATGCTTGTCAGCGGATTTTCATGCATTGTTCGCCCTTCGACACGACTAACGCAGAAGGGAGTTCCATCTATTTGGGATGATTCATGTGAGCAGGCCTTCAGGATACTGAAGGAGAGGTTAACTACAATGCCTATTCATGCTCTTCCTTCAGGAACTCAGGACTAGCAGTCTACATAGATGCATATGGAGAAGGTTTAGGAGTAGTGTTGATGCAGAGAGGTCATGTGATTGCTTACCCATCACGACAGTTGAGACCGCATGAGCGGAATACCCCACGCATGACTTGGAGTTGGCGGTCGTTGTGTTCGTCTTGAAGATCTGGCGCCACTATTTATATGAGGTGAATTTCGAGATCTTTACAGATCACAAGAGCCTAAAGTATATCTTTGATCAGAAGGAGCTGAATATGAGACAACGCAGATGGCTTGAGCTACTGAAGGACTATGATTGCACGATCTCTTACCATCCCGATAAGGGAAATGTGGTGGCAAATACCCTGAGCAGGAGAGCACATGCAGAAGGTACGACAAACTGGCTATACATGTGGGATATGCTCGCAGCTTTGACAGATTGGCATCCACAGGAGAGTGCATCCATATCTATTGTCGTACCTCCACGATTCAGCATTTTGTATGATCGCATCATCGAAAACCAGAAAACAGATCCATGGATTCGAGAGAGATTCATGCGCGTCGTTAAGGACGAGGTTGATGATTTTGTTGTGGTGGAGTCCATTTTATGGAAGGCAGGTTGAGTCGTTGTGTCCAACGACGAGCAATTGCGTAGAGACATTCTTGATGAGGCACACGGTTCACGATTATCCATTCGTCCCAGCAGCACTAAGATGTATCGTGATCTGCATCGACATTTCTGGTGGGATGGAATGAAGCGCGATGTGGCGCAGCATGTCAACAGATGCATGACATGTCAGATGGTCAAGGCTGAGCATGGGAGACCACCAAGATTACTGCAGTCTCTCCCTATACCCGAGTGGAATTGGGAGAGCATTTCTATGGATTTTGTCATAGGTCTGTCGAAGACACCAGGTGGCCATGATTCCATTTGGGTCGTTGTTGATAGGTTAACCAAGTCAGCCCATTTCATACCTATCAACACGACTCACACTCCATCCAGATTGGCCAAGCTATATGTGCATAACATCATCAGGCTACATGGTATACCACGAGAGGTGGTGTCTGACAGGGATTTGCGGTTTACTTCGCATTATTGGCATCAATTCATGTCAGCACTACAGACAGAGCTGAAGATGAGTTCTACATATCATCCACAGACCGACGGTCAGAGCGAGCGCACTATTCAGACACTTGAGGATTTACTTCACGCATGCTCTTTGGAGTGGAAAGAGTCCTGGAAGGACCATCTGTCATTGTTGGAATTCACATAAAACAACAGATATCATTCCAGTATTGGCATGGCACCATTCGAAGCCCTATACGGGTGGAGATGCCTCGCATCTCGCAGTTGGCGTGAGGCAGGTGATCATGTTCTATATTACGTGGATCTCCTGGAGGAGACCGCGAGGGTTGTTGATCTTGTGAGACAGAAGCTTCTGATGGCACAGAGTCGCCAGAAGAGCTATGCACAGCGTCAGAGAAGAGATTTGGAGTTTCAGGTATCCAATCTTCTTCTCCTTCTTTTATTACATATGTTAGCTCATTCGAGATTCTAGCTAGAGTAGGGAAGGTGGTCTACCAAGTAGCCCTTCCTCCACATCTATCAACTATTCACGACGTCTTCTATGTATCCAACTCGAGGAAGTATGTGCATGACATTCGACACATCATCAGTTACAAGAATCTTGACGTGAAGCCAGACTTGACATATGAGGAGGAGGCCGGTGCAGATACTTGACAGTGTTGTGAAGAAGCTTCGCAGCAAAGAAATTCCATTGGTCAAGGTGTTGTGGCACTGACACGGCATCGAAAAAGCGACGTGGGAGACCGAAGCCGACAAGCGAGCACGATACATGTATCTTTTCTCAGATAACGATTGAAACACGCTCTTGTAATTATTTTATGCTGAAAGAATATGGCTTGTTTTTATTTTTGAGGTTTTTATGGGTTCAAAACCCTTTGAGGTTTTTATAGCCAAATGAAACTCAAAACACATAATAACCTTGACTCGAGTCTCGAGTACGCGACTCCCTTTGAGGTTTTTATACCTTCCTCCACAGAAGTTGTCATGTTCTCCCTCAAATTTCTATGAGATCCTCCTTTCAATGTGAGGCATGCCAGCTTGGGAAGCATCATCATTCCTCTTTTCCATCCCATCAGAGTTAGAGCAATTCTCAATTATTTGATTTCCTTTCTTTAGATATTTGGGGTCCGAGTCGTGTTCCTGATCACCAGGGACACCGTTTTTATATGGGTGTGGTTGATGATTTCTCTAGACTTTCGTGGGCCTTATTATTGAAGAATAAGTCCGAGGCTGGATCCATGATCAAATATTTTATTACTGAAATTAAGAATATCTTTTCTATCAATGTCAAATATCTTCGCTCTGATAATGCCTTAGAATTCTGCACCTTAGAACTTTCTAAGTTTCTTAGATCTCTTGGCATTGTTCACCAGACTTCATGTGTGTATACTTCCCAACAGAATGGTGTTGCCGAGCGCAAACATCATCACTTATTTGATGTGACTAGAACCTTGTCGATACAGAGTCGTGCTCCTCACGCTTACTGGGGTGATGTTGTCCTTACTGCATGCTATTTTGTGAATCACATGCCCTCGTCTGTGTTGGGATAGAAGATTCATTTCTCGATTGTATTTCCCGAGAAGGATCTTTTCTCCATTACACCTTGTGTGTTTGGATCTGTTGCCTTTGTTCATGATGTCTCTTCAGGTCGTGACAAGCTCTCTCCAAGATCTGTCAAGTGTGTGTTTGTCAGCTACTCTCATACCAAGTAGGGGTACCGTTGCTTTGATCCGCTAAGGTAGAAATATCTTATCAGTGCTGGCGTAACTTTCTTTGAGTTCTTTGAGTCTGTTATGTATTCTTCTCCTATAGGTGGCAGACTAGCCCCATCTGACTCTGACGATGAGATCTACATGCCTCCACCTCCTACTGTTGTTCACCACCTCATCAGCCGCCACCACCAACACCTACACCTACTCCAGCCTTTACACATGCTCCTATGGCTCTACCTTCTACTGTGACTCAGTTTTTGCCACGTGTTTTTACTCGCAGGTCTCGCTCGGTTCCCATTACTCACGGGTCTTCCCTGTCATCCAGCACGCCTCAGGTATGTAATGAGCATATTGTTTCTGTTGATGACACTATTGAGTTATCTGTGCAGCAGGATTCCATACAGGATGAGTAGGTGCCCTCTCAAGAGGAGAACTCACAGGTTATAGATTTGGCAGATGATCTTGATGCGTCGATTGCTCTACGTAAGTCGAAACGTAAGTGTGCTACTTATCCTCTTGTAGCCCAGGTTTCCTTAAGCAGGCTGGCAGAGGATTTCGGGAGATTTACTATGGCATTATCAGTCGTGGATATACCACAGACATATCAGGAGGCTCTTCAGGATAGTCAGTGGAGGTTAGCCATGGAGGAGGAAATGGTCGCGCTATAGTCACGTGGTACGTGGAGTCGTGTTTATGCTCCAGTGGATGCATCCGTTGTGAGATTCAAATGGGTGTTCACTGTGAAACACCGTATGGATGGCAGTGTAGATAGCTATAAGGTGAGACTTGGGGCATGTGGGTTCACCCAGTCATATGGGGTGGACTATCAGGATACTTTCTCTCCAGTTGCCAGACATTTTACTCTGCATATTCTACTTTCCGTTGTTGTGACACAAGATTGACCCCGGCACCAGCTTGACGTGAAGAATGCTTTCCTATATGGTGATCTACAGGAGGAGGTCTATATGCAGCAGCCACCTGGGTTTGCTGCTGAGGGGGAGTATCAGAAGGTTTGCAAGCTACACAAGGCTATCTATGGTCTTAAGAAGAGTCCAAGAGCATGGTTCCAAAAGCTCTCAGACTTGATAGAGCAGCAAAGGTTTGTGCAATCGACTGCCGATCACTCTTTGTTTGTGCAGAGGACCCAGAGAGGTACTATTGCCATTCTTGTTTACATTGATGACATTATTGTCACAAGGGATTACGAACAGGACATTCAAGGTGCCAAGGACTTCCTAGGTCAACAGTTTGTGACCAAGGACCTTGGACATTTGTGTTACTTCCTTGGACTGGAGTTTTCCAGGAACTAACGAGGTCTTGTCATGACCCAGAGGAAGTATGTTACAGACCTTCTTTCAGAGACATGCATGACAGATTGCATACCCACCACTACTCCTATTGACCCGAGCATGAAGCTCTATGATGATGACACAAAGGAGGTCAACAAGAGGAGGTACAGGGAGCTTGTTGGAAAGCTACTATATGTGACTATTACTAGGCCTGACATATCCTTTGTCGTGAGCAAAGTGAGTCAGTTTATGAAGCAGCCCAGACAGGCACATATGGATGCAGTCCATATGATTTTGAGATACCTGAAGACTTCACATGGTATGGGACTTCTTTTCAGCAGGGGCACATCTCTCTCAGTTACAACATGTGCAGATGCAGATTATGTCGGGTGTATAAAGGATAGAAAGTCTACATCGGGCTTTGCCATGTTCATAGAGAATTCCATGGTTTCATAGAAGAGCAAGAAGCAGACTGTGGTTGCCAGACCGACTGCTGAATCAGAATATAGGGTCATGGCGTAGGCTAGCACAGAGATGATGTGGGTCAAATCTGTTCTTACTGACCTGAATATAGAGGTGCCTCTTCCCATGCACCTCCAATGTGACAATCAGGTTGCTCTTTTTATTGCCAACAACCCAGCCTTTCATGAGAGGACGAACCCACATAGAGGTGCACTGTCACTACACTCGTGATATGATACAGATGGGTCTTATCGCCACTACGCATGTCAGCTCTGGAGACCAGACACCAGATGTTCTTACTAAGGTCCTAGCAAGAGGGCCTTATCAGAGATGTTCCAAACTGAGTATTATCGATATCTACGCTCCAGCTTGAGGGGGAGTATTGGGATATTAGTTATCTTAATTATTGTTTTCCTATTTTCTACTTCTTTTATCTTCTTCTTGTAATTTGCCCAATAGGTTCCTCTCCTCTATAAGAGAACCCTAGGGCCTCTCATTAATGTAATTCATTCTTTTCCTACAACACACTCTAACCTTCGACATATATTATGGCTTCAAAGTTGATACTATAGATAGATATGATGAAAAGAATATTTGAAGAGTACACAATCAAATTGAAGTTGAAGGAATCCATTAGTTCATTGTAAAAAGAAGAAGACCACACAATTAAACTAAAGGATTATGTTGAATTTGGTATCTATGTTTCTTTTTATAAATAGAGCATTAGTATTTTTTTTACAAAAGTTGAAGACAACACAATGTATGATTCAAATAAGAACAATTTAAGTTACTAAATATGGAGGCAAAAACTAGTTAGATAGCAAAAAATACGATCTTTTTGGAAGGATATTGATAAAGTCTGATGAATTTGGATTGATCAGCTATGTCAAAATCATACTACTCCCAAGAACACCCTCCAAGGCGCTATAACATATCATTAATGTACAAGAATCATAAGACATTCATACCTGATTGAGTATCCAAGACAAACCAATTTAATATAGTCATCCAATTAGGGATCACACCTCATTTAAAATAGACTTAAAATGGAATTTATTTGTCAAATTAACACCTATAGTCAAAATATGCAAATTTTTCTAAAAAAATATTAATCAAATTCGTATATCAATTTAAAAAGGAAAGAATTCAAGTAATACTTGTTTGTTCTTAGATGGGTATGGTACATCTCAACATATAGTACATCCACCTTCATACATAGGTAAGGTTGCAAGTTGGAACAAGTAAAAGGTCAGAATAAAAATACATGTGCTAAGAAAATGTCTGAAATATTTTTTCTCCTAACGAAGATCAAACAAATTGCATTGCGCTCAGAGCAGATGGTATCATGTCAGAGATGGACGACATTGTGCGAGGTAAGTAGTGAAATCATTGTACTGGAGGGGGACAATGTTGAGCGGTGGAGGGGGCATCGGAATGGACTGGGAGGGAGAGGGAACTGGTAGTTGAATATTGGCAATTGAGAGTGAAATGAGAGGGAGGGAATTGTGAGGGGATAGCCAAAGAGGGATCACAACTTCACACCATTACAAGTTATAGTCATATTTTATTATTTTTGAAATTTAGCATTTGACTTTCAAGAGAAAAAGATGGGAGTGGTAAGGGGACTTGTACCCACAAAAAATGAGATGAACGACATCGATTATGCCTTTATGAGAAATTACGGATGGGAGAAAATAGATATTATGCATGTCTTATATTTATACATGTAAATATATAAATATATGTCAATGGATTAACGGATTGGATCAAATTTTGATAATGATTCGATCCAATCTATACTTCACGGATTTAAAAAATTCCAATCCAATCAGTTAAAATGATAAAAAGCCAATCCAATAGCATTGGATTGGATCAGAGTACAACCTCCCCCCCCCATCTAATGAAACAAACTTCAGACAGGCACACAATCGGTGGTCCACTCGGCACTCAAGGCAGATCGACCCTCACCTATTGTCAATATATATTATCCTAGAACATGGCAAACTTCTACTTCGAGATAGGAACTAGCCTATTCAACTTAAATAGGCACTCCAGTGGTTGGGAACAACCCACTCCAACATGCCTAGTCGAACCCTTGATTGGTCCACCAACCTCTCCAACTACACAAATTAGGTCTGCAGCAATCATAAGATCCGAATTGTTCACAGCTTCAAAAGAATCATGCCCTCAACCCTCACAGGATTAGGGTCCTCAGCCCTTACAGGATTAGGGTTTGATGAACCCCCAATCTCAATACTCACCAAAGGTGCTCGCATGTGCCGCAAATGAAGGTACTCGTACAAATCTTACCCTAACAGCCCAAGAATGGTCTCAAGTGAATCCCACTCAAATCATGGGGATTCTGTCACCCGATCCACTACAGGTTCCACGGTAATCCCCCTTCCCTATCGACACTCCTCCGCCTCAAGCTCCACCATATGTCGCCTCATCAACTGCGAAGAGACGCTCGACATTTGAATAACCATCTCATCGACTTGCTCCATCTACAGATAAACTAGGAATACCTTACTCAAAACATCATTGCAAGCAGTGGTGTCCCAGGGGGACACCTCAACGTTGCCAACACCACCCATGGCTCACCTAACAGAAGCCCCGTCCAGAACACCTCCTCTACCACACCAACCGGCTATAGTGCCTCCAAAGCTACATTGAGACCGCAACACTACATCAGAAAAACTTTTCATCATGATTACCCATCTGGAATCAACCTTCTGGGTCCCATCATGAAATCGAGGCTTTCTCCAAAGCACACCTGCCCTTTTGTTAGTCAAGAACATAGGAATCTCATCCTTTCTTGACTCCTCGCACGCAAAGGGTCATCTCCAACAACCAAATCGTGTCTTCCATGCATCCCACCACTTGACCCTTCTCCAAGACCACTAGTACCAAGAAAAGATAACAATGTGTCCCTTCATCGATGAGGATACCTTCCACTAGGTCTCGCATCATGGCAACCTTAACCTCCATCTTCATAGTGTTAGGGGATACTCCTTCGGCACATGCCCAAACCTATGGCACTTGAAACAAATCGGATCTTGAGTCGAGCACCATGTTATATGCCCCCCTCTCCTGCATCACAAACACCACAACCTACGTCCACCTAATCCAGCATCGAGCCTCGTGTTGCCGCCTGGGTGCCCCTTCACATTGGTTACTTCTGAATACCTCATGACTCCCTCGATCAGTGGCCCTCTGCATTCTTGGTTGCTTCCTCCTCAAATCCCTGGCACCAACCCTTGTTCGCACATGCTCGGCTCTCCCCCGACGATGGCTCTTCCCCACGGGTTCGCCCCTTTCCAGACTCGCACTCATCCATCCCTCTAACCTCTTTTTACTTCCTAATCAGTAATTATAATGGGGAAACTTGTGCAGACAAGAGTCCTGAGTAAGCGAAAGAGGAGCTGGCAGACATGGTGCCTAGGGAGTGGAGGGGACCCTTTGAGGGTGGCAATGTTCCAACGAGTATGGATAAGGAAAACACAGGGTGTTGATTATCTCAGGAGGCAAATCAACAAAGCCAAAACATTCAGGAATTGAAAAGGCATCTGAGATCTTTTTATGGAGACCAATCAAATTGTTGCATTTTACGTCGTACCAACCAATGTACAAAGGGTGACAGCTGGCAATTGGGACCACATGGGCACAACCTCGACTTTTTTTGAAGCCAAAGAAGGGGGGAGCATGCAGTGGTGTCCACCCCAAAATTATATTAATAGATTATAAAATTTAAAGGATACAGACACAATTACAGCAACAACCACTCCTCAACAAGCCTCGCAGACTGTAGATAGACGTTTTCACGATAGAACCTTTGACCCGAAAAAATGAAGGCATTCCTTGCCAGCCAGGTGGACCACAAAAAAGCCATAGGGTGAAGTAACTCCAGTCGCGGCCGCAGTCATGCCAACTGTAAAGGGTCCCAAAACATGTCGAAGCTCCTCCCATAAAGCCTTCGTTCTCGAGCAAAGGAAGAACAGATGTTCCACCGATTCAAGACCATTTTTGCAAAGGGCGCATCTGTCCAAAATCAGTCCAACAATTCTGGCACACCGATCTCTCGTCATCAGCCTCTTCCGCCTGAAGAGAAAAAGGAAAAAACCAACTCTCTCGGGGAGAAAAGGCCCCCAAATAAAACCGCAGTCCCTCACCAGATCATCCGTACGTCCGAGAGGTGGCCTACAAATCGCCCAGTACGCCTTCCTGACTGAAAAAGAGGTACCCTTCCACACCCAATGATCCTGGCCCCCCGCAGGGCCCTCCAAAGCCGGCAGCGAGTCCAGCAAGAGCAGAAACCCCTCAAGGCGTTGGTGTGAAAAATTAGCGTTAAACCTCGGCATCCAGTTTCCGTTACACCAACAGTCAGCGACCCTAGCCTCACGGTCAGTAGCCAAGGCGTACATGCGAGGGAAACGAGCGTTAAGAGAGCCCCCACCCGTCCAGTCGTCCTGCCAAAAAGCGAAAGAGTACGGAGATGGCAAAACCCCAAGGTCCACATCAGAAGGCGTCACACTAATATCATAGATCCGGTGCACAAGAGTACAACAAGTATCTTCGTCATTCCCCCATAGTCTGCTCACCCATTTCAGCAATAATGCTTTATTGAACGCCTCAATACGCATGATTCCAAGGCCACCCTCAGACTTGGGAAGAGTAATGGTATCCCAGACCACCAAGTGCATCCCATTAACCTCCAGTCCACTTTTTCTCCACAGAAATCTCCTAATCAACCTCTCTAGGCGCGTACGAACCCTGGTGGGCAATAGGCGAGTAGACATGAAATAGATCAGGATAGCAGAGTAAGTCCAAGCAAGGATAGTAGGGGATGGGAACACTGAATGTGGTTAAAAAGGCCACCGAAAGATGGAGAGGTAAGAATATTGGTGGCATAAACTTTGGTTGTTGTTTCCCTACTTAAGTATATCCCCTAGATATTCTGGTCATGAGGTCCTTGAAGCAGAAGGGCTCGTAGACACTAGATGAATTCCAAATTTTCGGGAGTTTTGAGACCATCTAAGTGAGGAAACGGTAGAGTAACCATGCATCTGAGGACATACAAAATCTTCCTTATCCTTTTTGTTTAGATGTTATTTATCTTTTCATATTTCTATGTATTCTCTCTTCTTTCCGTCTCTATTATGCAATTTGCCCAAACAAGATTCTCCTCTTATATAAGAGAACCCTAGGACATCATGAATAATGAATTTCATGTGTTCCTTCCACATGGCATCAGAGTGACGGTCCTAAGCCGGTGTTCTCGTACCTCGTGTCCCATCCCACTAGTTACCCCCATCCTCTCCTCCAGTGTGTGTCGTCAGGCCTCTAAAGAGGCTGTTGCGCCACCCTTATCAGCTCTCGAGACCCTCCTAAGCCACCATAATGCCCAATTAGGGCCCCAGCAGCGTTGTTGGGGCTCGTCGTGCCTCCCAATGCTTCAAGATGGCCCCTAGGGCACCGGTGTCGCCACCCAATCCCTTGTAGGCTACCTGCAATGTGGTCAGGATCTTCATAGGTCACCATCATCGCTACACAGTCCCATGTAGGGCCCTCTTCGCCATTCGTTGCACACTACCAAGGCCTTCTAGGGCACCCTGCATGATCTAGGGATCCCTTGTGATTCCGTTCAGCCTATTTTTTTGTGCTTTAGGGCCCCTTTTCAATCTAATTTTGACTGGAAAAAGGTGATTTCATATATCTAAAACACCTCCAGGTCCTCACACAGATCCCAAATTGAAGGGGATGGTTGTATGAGTCTACTAGACTCATTCAGATCAATATACTACCCCGATTTAGTTTACTTTCGGCCCTAATCTTCATCATTTTTTTAAAGAAACTATTCTTCATCATGTCAGAGAGCAAGGGTGATGTCTTCTCTTCGTCTAGTACCTTCAAGGGCACGATTCACATCATTAAGATGGCTGGGACCAACTATGAGTTGCAATTCATGCAGTTCTTAACCCTCATGTAGTGCAATAACAAGGAGCACATTCTGATACAACTGGAGTCGACGGATAAGACTAGGGAGAACACTTCGTGAAAGCAAGATGATGTATACACGTGTATCTGGCTCTGTGGGACTCTCCTCATAGAGATAGCCAATGATATCCTGAATGAACCCACTGCCAAGGCAATGTGGGATATCATGGCAGCCACATATGGTCAAGAGAAGAATGAGGCCAAGATTCTTCAATCGTAGTTTGACATCTTCACAGCCAAGCAAAATGGTCGTCATCTGTACTTCTTCTACTCTTCGTTCGGTTGCATGTTCGATATGCTTCATAGTCTCATGCCAGTGACTACGTCTATTGAGCAGTAGATGTCATACAGGAATGCCACGATTGTTGGAGTTTTCCTGACTGCTCTAGATCATGAGTTCGAGGCAGCACACACCCAACTTCTTACCAGTGTGGATATCCGTTCGATTGAGGAGGCGGACAGTTGTCTCAATAGGATCATTGTCCTACCCCCTGCAACCACACAAACCTCCTCAGCGATGGCTGCATCTCGCGGTAGGAAGGTACTACCCAATTTAGAGGGTGTGATCCTCGTGACAGAGGAAGCAAACTTCAACCTGGTTCATGCACCTATTGACATCGATGTGGTCATTCAGAGGAAACATGCTATCATAAGCATGGGTATTCAGCATCTGCTTGTGTAGCCGAGCAATCAGAGACTCCTCCCAGTTCAACCCCTACTACATATGCGAGGTTAGATGTTATTATCTCCTGTATGAGGAAGATAATGAGTCTTGTTGCTGACACTACTATAGGTCCTTCAAATGTTGCAGCATCCTCCATAGCATCTTCAAGCTCCTCAGGGATAGCATATGCTATTAGCAGTTGTAGCAGGGCAGATAAGATATAGTGGATCATGGATTCTAGTGCTTCCCGCCATTTTTGTGGAGATAGAGCACAATTTACTTCATACAGATCTGTACCCCTTGGCAGATCAGTTGTCATTGTGAATGGGACCCATTTACCTCTTACAGGATAGGGGGATGTCCATTTGATGCCAGCATGTGCTTGTGGAATGTGCTACATGCACCAGATTTTGAGATGAATTTACTTTCTATAAGTCAAATCACTAAGGACTTGCATTGTCGTGTCATTTTCTACCCCTCTTCTATTGTATTTCATAACATATTCACGTGTACGGTGATTGCTGTGACTGTGAGCAAAGGGTGCTCTACAGACTGGTCTAGTCTCCATATGTTGGTGCCTCTTCTGTTCCTATTAGAGTAGTCTCGCCACACATGTGGCATCTTCATTCTGGTCACCTTCCTATGCATAAGTTGTGCAATATTCTCCCATAGCTATCCATGTGTTCAACATTCCAGTGCAAGGCTTGTCAGCTTGTGAAGCATCACCATTCTTCTTTTCCTGATCGTCAAAGTCGTAGTAGCAGTCATTTAATGAGCTAGTCCATTTTGACATTTGGGGTCCCAGTCGTGTTCCTGATCATTATGGACACATGTTTTATCTTATAGTTGTGGATGACTATTCTAGACTATCTTAGGTTTTTCTTTTAAAAATAAGTCTGAGGTTGGGTTTCTCATTAAATCTTTTATTATTGAAATAAAGCATATTTTCTCTGCTACTATTAAGCTTGTTCGCTCTAACAATGCATTACAGTTATGCACATTACATTTTCTGGGTTCTTTAGTCGCTTGGAAACCAGACCTCATGTGCTTGCACTTCTCAGCAGAACAGTATTGCAGAATGTAGATGTTGTCAATTACTCGTTTCACTAGGACACTTTTGAATCAGAGTTGTGCTTCACACTCTTTTTGCGGTTATGCGGTTCTCATTGCATGTTACTTGGCGAATTGTATGCCATCCTCTATTTTAGGAGAGAGTCCCTTTCTCAACTGTGATTCTCGAGGGCATGTTCCCCCATACATATTGTGTGTTTGGCTCTGTAGCATTTGTGAACCACATGACTTCTGGTCGTGACAAAGTCTCCCCTAG
Organism: Ottelia alismoides; assembly: GCA_037367405.1. Lineage (NCBI taxonomy): Eukaryota > Viridiplantae > Streptophyta > Magnoliopsida > Alismatales > Hydrocharitaceae > Ottelia > Ottelia alismoides. Next base: position 391,411 of record JAZKJV010003926.1, read on the forward strand.
AGCAATCAAGTGTGTCTTTGTAGGCTATTCTCGTACCCAAAGGGGTATCGTTGCTTCGACCCTATTAGACATAAGTACTACATCAGTGTTGTTGTCACCTTTTTTTAGTCTGTCATGTATTTCTCTCCTACAGGTGATAGGTTGACCCTGTCTGACTATGAAGAGGAGGTATGCATGCCTACTCCTATGGCACCATCACCTCTATTCCCACCAGCACAGCCATCACCCTCACCATCTCCATCACCAGCAGCAGCACCTACTCATGTACCTCCTCCACTATTGCCACCTAGTACCCTGGCTCACTTGTTGCCACGTTTCTACGCTCGCAGGCCTTCTACGGTTCCCCCTATTCATGAGCCTTCCCCATCATCCAAAATGTTGTAGGTATGTTCTGAGCATATTGTTTCTACTAATGGTAGTAGTGATTTGTCCATGTAACATGCTACTTTGTAGGATGAGCAGATGCCCTCTCGAGAGATTATTTTACAGGTTGAGGAGGAGGCAGGTGATCTTGATGTGACTATTGCTCTGCGAAGTGGAGACATACGTATGCTACTTATCTTGTTGTAGCCTATGCCTCTTTGGGACATTTCTCAAAGGATTTCAGGAGGTTTGTCATGGGACTATCAACTATGGAGATATCATGGACATACCAAGAGGCGATGCAGGATAGTCTGTGGCGTCTTACCACGGAGGAGAAGATGGTTGTATTACAGCACGCCCATGGAATAACCATCTTTAAAAATCAAAATTCACATCTCCTCCTCTGGCTCAACATCCCCAAACTCGCATCTCCTAACCGATGTATCAGTTGACTTCCTTTGCAAATGGGCGAACCACCTTAAGAGATTTTCTCGCATCTTATCCTCGATCGGAGCTACACCAACCTTCCTTCTGATTGCATCATTCCGAATCCAATCTTTACGTGTGTTCACACATCCACCTTAGCATTTTCATTTCTGCTATTATCATTCTCTGCACATGTCTATGGTTCGCAGGCCAACATTCATATCCATAGAACATAACAGGTCTTACGACTGCTTTGTAGAACTTTCCTTTGATTTTTAAAGATTGTTATTGCAACATATGTATCTATCTTTAACTGCCTTTGGGAAATGACAGCGATAGCGTGAGAACATGGAATGCGATAAATCTACCATTTGTTACATGTACATGCCTGCTGCCCCAAGTTCACAGTGTACCTTTTGCGGCCTCGAACCCCAAATTGTGTACGTCAGTCACCGGTTAAAACCTCAAACATCAAGTTCGGTGGCTGGAGTATGCGGGTTACTGCGTGTCCATTTGTAGTTGCACTCCATTTTTGTAGTTCAATTGATGCAGTTTACGTGAATTTTTGACTGACAGTGAGTGCAGCGCTAGCCTTATCTGCTCGCTCATCGAAGTATAAGATGTAGTTACAACAAGTATTCTCGATTAATGTAGCAATGAGCAACATTGTTGCATCCTTAAGTACCGCATTATAACTTTCACTTATATTCGTCGTTATCTGCCCAAATCTATAACCACCATCGTAAGCTAAAGTCTACTGCTCCCTGTGGCATTCGTTCCTGGAAAACATCCTACCTGCATTCGTGTTCCATTCCTGCAATTTTCTCATGAATAAGAAAACTTCCTACTAGAAATTTGTAGAGTTGGTGCATGTACCAACAACTTCACAGAGTCGTTCTTGAATGCACTATTGAAATTGCTTGCGACATGCCTAGAACAAAATCACCAGTACGTAAAAGGTGGTAAGAAAACAACATCAACATCATTCATTGCGGATTTTATATCAAGATGACGATCAAAAATGATACATATAAGCATATCACGCATGTTGACTACTTTGATGCGAACCAATGAAAGGAACCATTTTGAAGTAGGGACGGACTCCTCAACTATCATGAATGCAAGAGGTATGACATGCTTACCTCCATCTACTCCACATGCAATCAACAGCTTCTGCTTGTACTTGCCATACAAATGAGACCATCAATGCTTATCAACGGCCTACAATGTTTGAAAGCCTCAATGCAAGGATCGAACGCCCAAAAGCAACGTTGAAATCTATGACAATGGGGTTTCTGTGGGTTTAAGTGTTCTCCAAAAAAAAACAGAGATTTCAGCGGACTAGGACTAAGGCTAAGGGAGTCGGTTGATTGCTCTAATAAAAACCTCTCTATATTGTCCCTGTATGAGCCCCTGATATAGAGATAGTACTACCTTCCCTCCGTATGGTAGATGTTTATTTCAGTCCCTAGAATGGCAGCCTTCAATGCATGTGGCATCTCCGCATAGGATGTCTTCCAATCACCAAATATTATTCCAATTGCTTTTCTCCTAGCATCTCATGTCCTTTTTTAGTAACCCAGTGATTGTACAACTCGTGAATGTGAGCTTTGTAGTTCGACACCCGAATAGTGGGGTCATCCTTCACCAAGGTTAGCATTAATCTAGCCATGAAATTGCAGTCTAATTGAGGATGATCATGATTAATTGTTGGGTTTATATAAATGTGTGGGCCTTCGATCTTGGAGATCACATACATATCATCGAACCTCCTGAAATGACTACATAGAAATCAAAGACAACCATTCAATTGTATGGTGCAGAGAATAGACCATACCAAGGTGGTGGATTCTTTAATCATGAAGTTCAAGTGGGTAAGGATGTGATGTTGCTTTACAACATAAATCAAATCATCCTTACTCTTGAATGTTCTGCCCTTTCGAAGTTCGTCACCAAAATCGTCGAGCCTAGACTTCTTTGAAAATTATCCTCAAATGTTGCACGGGTGTCACATTCTCTAATCCTAAAAAATGGTACATGGGGTAAAAATTTTTAGGGAATGGGTTCATCAGCTCCTGTCTGGTCATTTACGACAACATTATCATCAAGCTCATGGTCATTGCTCTCGTCAAACTCATCATCCGTTACCCTAAGTATGGCATCATCTAGAGCACGATTAACTTCTCTCAAGAGAGCATCGCTCATGAATTCATGAACCGGTGTTGGTTGCGTTATAGGGTCGTTGGTGCTCTGAATAACGAAAGGACCTAAAGGGAGGTGATCCTCTGCATCATCAACATTTTGCATTACATACAAACTCGACCGACTCAATAATAATATCAGTAGGTGTTGATTTTCTAATTGTCTTGGCATATAAAATACACTTTGTACATCATCGTCCATAATCGACGTCAGCGTTGGCTCTTCGTCTGTCTCGCATGGGATGCGATGTGACAATTTAATTAGATGGTTGTCCTTGTCCAAGTTGAACTTCCGATGGACTAAATTCAACAACTCATCTTAGGTAATGCTCGACATTAATCCAAAACCACGTACATTGATGTTCGACGAATCACCAATAGTACCCTTTCTATGCAATATGCAATAAATCCGCACCATTACAACCTATCACATGGTGGTAATAGATTTATAAGTACGAAAATGTTAACCCACCAACACTAGGACAACAATTTGGTAAAAAATCATGTTTTACATACTAACCAAACCCTAACTTAACACCAAAGACAGTCTCGTTTGTAACCAGGGCTTGGAAAGGTGGAGGAGCACCAACAGTGAAAGCACAGGACAGAAGGGAGGCACCAAAGATCTCTGGAGGTCTAGAGACACGACGTCGACAAGAGGGAAGCAAAGAGACAGCAACGAAGGGCGAGAGGTAGCGGCAGACTCGGGCTCTGCTGGTGCGTGAGTACAAAGACCGATGCAGAGAAGCCCTGCATGGAAGGTCTTAAGTTTGTAGGGGATTACGTGCATGTCACAAACTCGACATGCGATATAAGTGCATAACGCGTTCATAAAATGTGACATTGGTCTCACATTAATATGTCATATGAGTACAACAGCAAAGTAAAAAAACATTGGGCAGTACCCAAAGATTTTTGTAATCCCGAGGCACTACTAAGGAATTTTCCTCAGTTATCTCACATTTCATAGTACCTTACAAAGGGTGGCTCATATAAAGGGTGGCTCATATCGGAGAGTCATGTGATGGCCTCTGAGATGATTATTTCATAAAAGAATTTGAGGTCTCCCTGGCATGTTATAATAAGTAAATCTTGCTCTATACTAATGATGTTAATGCTCTAGCATGTGTTATGATTGTTTACCAGACCAAATTTATGTTTCTCGAGATGAACATTCCTTAGACTGTTATCATGGTATGATATATTATAACACAAATTCTGTAATGAAGGGGAGTGAGATAAGGTGTAGGTCCTAATTCCTAAGAACTCTCATTATCCCTCCTACATAAGAGATTGCCCATCACTTTATTAAAAAAAAGTATTTGGAGAAACTCCTATCAAATTCTACTATAGAGACATTAGATTAGATGCCATCTTTGGAGATGGAAAATCATCACAAGGAATGGTCATTTTTATACTGTCAAAGTTTAGCAAACCGGTTCTCTTATGCATGGTCCTTTTGACTCTACTAGTTTATTTTCTCCGGATCCTTCAAATGGACGTGGATAAGGCTAAGACAATGGACAACTTACAACGAAGGTTCTTCTAGTGTGCTTCATAAATGGCAAAGGCATGTAGCCATAGTCCCCAGTCCTCCGTCTACCTGAGCATTGCGTCTGATCAAAGGAAGACCGAAGAAGAGAACTTCGTCGGTTATCTAAAATCCAAAGTAAAACACCTATAAATAATAATTGATACAGTTTGTTAACAAAATAGAGCTAACGAGGGAGAATGTGAATTAGGGCAGCTCCGCGTTGGGGCGATTTCGCGTGGGGTCGTTTCCGCATGAGGGCGACTCCGCCTGGGTGCGATTTCACGAGCGGTCGCGAGGTTGTTCACGTCGATGGTGGTGGTGGGGTGCGCAGCTCACTTCGGCGTGCGGGGGCGAGTGGTTGTGGTGCACGAAGGCGTGCGTCTGCAGCGCGCAGGTGCGGGAGTCCTCATTCGGCGCTGAGGGCGTGGATGCTTCGGCTTCGGCATACGAGGGCGAGTGCCTACAACGGGCAGACGAAGGTGCTTCGGCTTTCGGCAAGTTCAGCATAGGTGCAAGTCTGTTGGGTCACCAGTGCGCGAGAGCAAGCAATTGTGGCGCGCTCGCTGGCGCGCGGCTGCAGCTTGCTGGCGCGGCTCGTTCTGTACGGTGCGGCCTAGGGCGTGTGGGCACGGCCCCCGACTGGGTGGCCAGCAAGGGCTCGAATGTGGCTGAGGGTTGGCACCTGGTGGAGGGGTGTCGGAGGAGGCGATTCGCTACAGCTTCTGGGCACGAGCGTGGGCCGCCGCCAGTCTCCCCTTTCGGGCGGGGCTGCTACCGCTGCAGAGGTCTCGACAATTGGGCGCGGGCATGCCGTGAGCCCGTGCGCTGCTTCTCGTGCCAGTGCTTTGGCCATTCACGAAGGCGATGCCCGCTGACTGAGCTCCGGGAAAACGTGCTGGTTGGCGATGGTGGTGGAGCGGGGGTGCTTTTCCTAGCGTCTTCTAACGTAGGGCTCGTGTCCAAGGCTTCATTCAAGTGGGGATGTGGCTCGTCTTTTACCGTGGAGAGCGTTGGCAAGAGGGCTCACTGATTCCGAGTTGCGGAGTTTGTTGCACGGGTCGGAGGCTGGATCGTTGCAGTTGAGGTGGCGTAGGCCAAGGGAGTGGGATGTCGCCATGCTACTGGCCAGGGTGGAGAAAGTTGTTGTCAGGGGGCTTCCGTTGGGGGCGAGGACAAAGGAAAGCATCTCGGGGTTGCTGCGGGGCGTTCTTGTGGCCGACTCCGTCGAGAGTTCGGGTTGTCAGCCCGGTCAACCGTTGGAGGTCGTGAACCGCTGCCACTCTCGGAAGACCCACCGTCGAAAAGGCACCGAACCGAATCGCCTCCCTCAGGGAGCGCGCCACGCTCGCATGCTGCCCCCCCACACTAGCCCGCACCACCTCCGGGATCTGAGCCCCTTCCTCCGAGAGCCGAGCTCCCTCCTCCACGGGCTGAACAATAGATCGCTGCCTCGGCCCTTCACCTTCGGACGACACCTCATCTAAGACGACCCCTCTCCTGCGACACCCAGCCTACCATCAAGCCGAACCTCCCACCAACCCATCTTCTCAGCCTCAACCGGCCTTGGCGCCTTGCGGATGGCACTAGTGATGCTTTGGGGGGGGGGGCTGGGGGTGCTCCGCTGGTTTTGTGTTCTGTCGGATCGGATCATGCTCGGTCGCAACTCGAAGGGGTAGGACACTACCCGGGTGGCCGATTCGGTTCTGCCGCTTCGGTTCTTAGGGAGGTGGAAGAAGAGGTTGGGGTTTCGGCCCAAGGTGTGGTGGGCCTTGCTCAGTCGGGTTGCTGTGAGAGGGGGGAAGCTGCGATCAATTCACGGCAGGAGGTATCGGTGGTGTTACTTTGTGAGCGGGGGGGGGGGGGGGCAGGGTGGGCCTACGGGGAGGGGAGGAGGCCGTGTCGGGGTCTGAAGTGTGGCGGAGAGGCTCGGCTGGGGGTGGGGCCGATCCAGCTGGTTTGGGGGTGGCGGGCGAGTCTTTTCCTACGGGCTTGGGAGCCGCCGGTGTGGATGAGGGGCGGGGTTTAGGTTGCCGATTCTAGAAGGGGTGGAGCCGCTGCAACGACGTTTCGATTTGGCATATGAAAGGGGGGAGCGGGCAGAGGAGGGCAGAGAAGTTGGCAAGGGCTTCGTTGAGGGACTCTTTGGCTTCGGGGGCGGGTGAAGCGGCTGTGAGGCTGGGGGCGACCAACCGTTGGTCGTGAAGAACCGATTTGCTGCTCTCGACAGGGATATTGTGAGGCGCTTGGGGGTTATTCCCCCGAGTAAGATGGTCGCTCCGTTGCTTAAATGAAGGTGCTATCATTGAACGTGAGGGGCCTGGGCTGGACCGAAAAAAGGCTCGGGGTGCAGAATCTGGTGAGAGAGGCTGGGGCAGATATCTTCTTGCTTCAGGAGACAAAGATGCAGGCTCTGGACGATCAAGTGCGGCGGGTGATGAGTAGGGGGAGGTTTTTGCGATGGCTGAGAAAGAGGCAGCAGGTGCTTCAGGGGGCTTCTATCCGATTAAAGGTCTGATTCGTTTGATTCATTGGGGACTTCTGTCTCCTTGTTCACCTTGTTGGTAAGGCTACTAAAGAGAGCGGATGGGATTTGTCTGTACGTCACTAATATATATGGCCCGTGTCGGTGAGAGGATGGTAGCTTGGTTGCAGACTTGGCGAGTGTTGTGACTAAGGTTGGTGATGATGTTTGGATCATCGGTGGTGGCTTGAATGTCACGTTGTTCTAGGACGACAGGCTGGGGGGGAGGTGGTTCTGATCCTGGATCTGATGATATTAGGCTGGTGGTTCATTGTCTGGGTTTGTCAGTTGTTGATGCGGCCGGCTGCAAGTACAGTTAGAGGAATTCAAGATCGAGGTCCAAACTTGACAGGTTCATGATGTCGGTTGAGGCGGGTGAGGCTTTCCCACTGGCGAGGGCTTGGGCTCTTCCAAGGACACTCTCGGATCACACTCCTGTTCTTTGGTTTTCTGGGGAGAAACGTTTTGCTCGGTTCTCTTTTCGTTTTAAGAAGAAGTGGTTGTTGGAGGAGGGCTTCCGGGAACTAGTGACGGGTCATTGGCGTGCTTCTGTGGTCACAGGTTTGGCAGTGTTGCGATTCGCGTCCAAACTTGATTCCCTAAGGCGGTTACTGTTGACATTTGGGAAGGATGTCGCCAGGAGGCGGCGGGCCGTCAGGACAGAGGCAGAGGTTGGGATTTGCAGGTTAGATGAGCTGGACGATGACCGGGGTCTGACTCCGGAGGAGGTGGAGGAGAGGGCAGCGTCGTTTGAGGCGGTGTATCGGGAGGACATGAAAGAGGAGGTTCAATGGCGACAGAGATCGAGGCAGAAGTGGCTAAGAGAAGGAGATGCGAACGCGTGTTTCTTCCATTCCGTGGTGTCTGGAAGGAGGAGAAGAAGTTTCTTGCATGAGGTAGAGGTGGCGGGCCAAAGGGTGTTGGGCGAAAGGAACATTGGTGTCGCATTGCGGGAGCACTTTGTGAGGGCTTCGAGGAGAGTGGGGGAGGAGAATGGTTGGGGATGGACGGGCAGGGGTGCGGGGTCTTTGAGTAGGACCCAGGTTGACTCCTTAGTGGCCGCTTTTACGAAGGAGGAGGTATGCAGAGCGGTTTGGGATCTGAATGCGGACGGGGCTCCTGGCCCGGATGGCTTCTCTATATCCTTTTACCGGGAGTTCTGGGATGTGCTGAAGGATGACATTTTGGAGGTTCTGACTGAATTCAGGGGTGGCAACAGGGGTTTTGAGAAAGTTAACAGGGCGTTGATATTTTTGCTGCCGAAGAAAGAGACCCCAGTAGGGGTTGGGGACTATAGGCCAATTTCTATCTCTAATGGCATCTATCTCATTGTCGCCAAGGTGCTGGCGAGCCGACTTAGAGCTGTCTTGTCCTCTGTGATCTTACCGGCACAATCTGTGTTCATTCATGTACGGTGTATGGCAGATGGAATCGTGACCGCTTCGAAGATCTGTCGTGAGTGGAAGAGGTCTTCTAAGAAAGGGGCAGTTTGGAAGATTGATTACGCCAAGGCCTACGATTGTGTCAGTTGAAGATTCCTGTAGACAGCGATGCAGAGAAGGGGATTTCCGGAAGAATGGATTGCTTGGGTTAAGAGATGCGTCACCACTAGCTCCTGCTTTGTGTTGGTCAATGGGAGACCGGAGGGGGGCTGGTTCCAACCGCAGAGGGAGGTGCGTCAAGGATGCCCCTAGCTCCCTTGCTTTTTCTGTTGGTTGCGGATTGTCTTGCGGTTTTGTTTCAGCGGGCAGTTCAAGAGAGTTGGTGCGAGGGTGTTGCAGTATGCGGACGACACGCTGATCTTCCTGGGGGGACGGAGGAGCAGAACCGCAATGCATCTATTTAGGTTGATTTATTTGGATGCATGTCAGGTTTGCAGATTAACAGGCAGAAGTCGGTCCTGGTTCCATTGGGGATGGATGGCGAGGAGAGTAACAGGTTAGCGGCATGGGCGGGTTGCCCTCTGGGGAGATTACCGATAACCTATCTGGGGTTGCCTTTGGTTGATGGCAGGCTGAGGAAGTCTGATTGGGATTGTGTACTTCGGAGAATGGAGGAGCGGTTGGAAGGGTGGAAGGCTACCACTCTGTAAAAGGGTGGGAAGATTACATTGCTTAAGCACGTTCTTGCCTCCATTCTGATTTTTTTCTTCTTGACGAGATTGATGCCTGTTGGTGTTAGAAGGAAGGTGGAGGCTTTGATGAGATCTTTCTTCTAGTCAGATGGGAGGCAAACATCGAGGGGGTTGCACCTGGTGGCTTGGAAGGATATTGTTGTACCAGTGTCGGAGGGGGGCCTTGATGTCAGGGATGTGGAGTCGATGAACAAAGCCTTGTTAGCCAAATAGGTAGTGCGCATTTGGGGTCCATGCGACTCGCCGGTTTTGCGGTTGCTGAGAGAGATCTATGGTGTCACTAGGAAGTTGGTTGCATTGAGGAAGCGCCATAAGTCCTCCTTGTGGAGTGGGATTCGTGCCGTGATTCGTGGACTCGGGCCTTTTCTTCGGCCGTAGTTGGGGAATGGTCTACATTTCCGGTTTTGGCAGGATGATTGGACGGGGGAGGGAGCGTTGGCCTACCGCTTTCCTAGGTTGATGGCGTTAGCCGTTGACAAGGGGACGCGGGTGGCGGAGGTGGCCAACTCTGGGTCGTGGGTTCCGTGCGGTTCTCTCTGATCAGAGGTTGAAGGATTTTTTGCGGTTACTGTCGGAGATTCCCCCTGTTGGGGAGATGTCAGGCGGCCCAGATCATTTTGAGTGGGCAGACGGTAAGTTCTCAGTAAAGCTTGCTTATCTGAAGAGTAGTGGTATGGCGGAGCGTGACAAAGGCCTTTGTGTTGACTTGAAGGTGATTTGGGCGGCTAAGATCCCTACTCGGGTTAAGGTCTTTCTTTGGTATCTAAGGAGAGACCGCCTGTGTGACAAGGTGAGAAGAGGCAGGCTAATGGGTGTGACGGATTTGATGTGTGACAGATGCGAGGATGGCGTGGAAGATGTGGATCACATTTTCTTTGGATGTAGGTCTTCTGCCAATGTGTGGGATTCTTTGGGGACCCCGTGGGTTCAGTCATCAAATGCGGAGCAATTTTGGAGATCTATTCGGGCGGTCGGTCTTGGGTCATCCGGTGATGTCTCCAGCCCTTTGCCACGCTCTGGGCTATTTGGCTTGGCAGGAATGATACCATTTTCAAGGGGCAGCGGTTTTACTTTGAAAATGTACTTGCGCACTGTAATGCTCTGTACAATTTCTGGTTATCCATCTGATGTATCTTTTTGATAATTAATGAATACTTTGGTGTGGTGACTCCCGCCTTGGGAGGTCTCCCCCATTTTCTTATTAAAAAAAAATAGAACTCACGAATAAAAATGGATTTTGAACACTAAGTTAAACAAAATAAAGGAATAAAAGAGAAGAAAGGTTGTAACTATGTACAGACATGACTCTAATCCAGAGACAAGATAGTATTAGATCAGTCGACTAGCAACAAAGTAGGGCAAGATAAGGAAAATATAGAGAAAACCCATGTAACAACTAACTTTTGTACATAAAATAATCCTCAGATCACTTTGTATATTGGTAGGTTCAGGGATTATTTCCACAATTCACGGATTGTGCGACAAATATCAATATGATGATTACATGGTGGTAGTCCTTTTCCTCCGTTGGTATTAGAAGTCAGAACCCAAAGTTCACCACAATTTTTTTAACAAATGTGAAACTATGAGTTTTCCAGATACCTCTCCATATTTGAGGAGTTTACTCATAAGGACCGTTTTTTTACAAAGATACCTCAGTGGTGGAAGGGGTACCCTTGCAAAATGGTATCTGTAGGACAGGTCCATGGAGAAAACCCACAGGTTTAACCTTGTTTGTTTTCATTTGACTTTGTGCTCAAGTAGCATATGTGCCACTGCAGCACAACGAGACTCGATGCTATGTGATGCATTGCCTTCCCAATGCTTTATTGTCTCATCCACCTCCTATTCCCCAAGGGCACGGATTCATAGCTAGTGGTTCTCCCTCTTGTTGTCTTCTATGTTACATGAACTGCAACAGTGAGCATTGGCTCCCACCTACCAAGATAATATGTGCATGTTTCTCTTGTTCTTAATAAAACAACATTGAAAACATCGATATGATAATGTTGTTTGAAAACATAAATTAAAACTGGAGGTAAAGTTCGTTGTCCACGACTTGTTACATATAGCTCTTTGTGGTGGGAGGAAAACGACGCTCCTCTCGTTCTAAGTTCTAACAACACATTCACCTTGAAGTTGGGGTACTCTATCACTTCCCCTCTTTGATGCAATCCAGCCATCCAGGTCGGATGTCTTGTCTATATCTTTCTATTTATCTCTCCTTCCTCAGTCATTTCAATTGCATGTTCGATAATCTGCTTCGAACATCTCCCGGTCTATTCAACATAATTGATCGAATATTAAAGCATATTAATGAACACTTGCACATAGTTTCTTCTGAATTGTTGAATGGTCTGCTCAATTATCTTTCGAGTTAAACAATTTTTTTGCATAGTTTCTCTGTAAACTCCTTTAGTCCAAGGTTTGGCATTCATACTAAATTTTTTGAAATATCTTTGCTTGATGGGTGATACTGATGAATATAGAATGCATGGTGAGTTTGGATAATAAATCTGATAAGTAAGAATGAGAAGCAAATCATGTGTTGCCTTAGTTTTAGTCAAAAAATGTGATTCTTAAACATTTGAAAGCATCTTCTTCATTTTTTTAACATTTGTGAAGTATTTGAGATTTATCTTGATCTTCACTTGAACACGTGTGCTTCATTGATGCATCTTTGTGCTTCAATTGTTCATTTAAACATTTGAATATATATGTTTCAAAATCCAATCTGAACATTTAAGAATACGAGACATTTGTGTTTCATTTATTCATTTATACACAATATCTTTGAACATGCTTGCTTTAGTTTTCCTTCGATCATGCATAATATATGTTTATACTGAGCATGAAAAGCATTTATGCTTCATAATTTATCTTCATTTGCACGCATGCAAGCTGCAAAAGTTGAGAGTTGATATTCAATCGGTCAAGTAACTGACTAAGGATTAATCAATAGTCGATATTCAATCGGTCAAGAACCTAATTGGATTTAATCGATTTTGTTTTTTATTTATTTTAAATATATAGCTCATTTTAGACATATATTCTTGCTTATTTACATATATTTGGACATTTTCAATATGATCATATGATGAAATAAAAGAAGCAATCAGATTCCAATTGAACATTAATAAGGATGCAAATGGTCAGATACAGATACGGATATATCTTGCCATGCAAATACATATATTAATAGATATGAAAACTATGTTATTATATCCTTAAAAAATGAATACATATTTAAATGGACATGGATGGGATAAAGATATTGTTCTTTAAAAGATATACATGTATTACACGGATTACATGTGATACAAATATACCAAATTGTTGGAGTATTTGGCTGTGCACCTCTTATGTTGTAGATGGGTAAATGGGTACCTACAGGATCCATTTACTCCATCCATGTGTTTAGTCTCACATCTACCAGTGGTGGGACTTGGAGGCTCTGTAGAGACTATATAAGGAGCCCCAGACCTCCTGTATCCATTGAGAAAGTGCAATGAACACATAAGCCCTCTGATGCGTTCTCCCGTGGTTTCATCCCGCTCTTTAGGGAGTAGGGTTCTACGTAAAAATCTGTCTTCCATGTTTTATCTTTCTAGTTCATGCTCTGTTTATCATTATCGCTTCCGCAATCCAATTTTTAAACATGGTATCAGAGCGGGTCGATTCTCGAGGATTTTGTGTTATTTTTGTTTCGAGGTTCGGTTCTTGATTATTGCTGAAGATTGCTCGTGAAGTTCAGTGGTTCATGTGTGTCATCATCAAGAAGGGTTCTGCCTTGTTCTAGCCGTGTTCTATCCAAGTTTAGGGTTTCGATTGAAACCCTAACTTCTGTCAGGCGATCCTGGTAGCGTTTGGCATGCAGTTCGGAGTTTCAGTTCTAAGGTGATCCAAGTTCATGTTCTGGGGTTTTTGAAACCCAAGAATTATTCTCCAAGTGCAGCCCTTGAAGCCATCAGGTGACGCTTCAGGCGACCTGCGGGCGGCGATTCAGCTCCTCCAGCGAGCCCTATTCTCTATCTCGCGAAACTGGTGTGAGATCTCCTCTTACAGCGGCATCCCTAGCCACACGACTCAGGCCGAGCGCACCTCCTTCCAAGCGCGCATATCCTCCCCAAGCGACCCCAGACCTCGCGCACGATGCTCCGCTTCTTCCCTCATGCGCGACTCATCAAGCCGCAGTCGCCTGCAGCATCTCAGCGATGACGATGATCTTGGGCCGCCTCAATTGCGTGCCATCAGATCAGGCGGCATCCAGATTCTACAGTGGCAACTTGCGAGCCCAGTCGAGCCCTACTGCGGTAGCACCAAGCAGCGCACATCGCAAGCCCTAGCCACCTCGCTCCTGCCGGAAAGGGGTCCATTACCTCCTGATCATGTCTCCTCCAGCGGCGGCAACAGGACCTCCACGCATGCCAGCAGCTATCACCTCCACCTCCAGACCTTGCGTGACCCCCTCCAGTTCTCCCATCTGCAAGTTCGCACGGTCCCAAGTAGCGCAAGCAGCGGCAATCCCCTCCTCCCTAAGCGACCCCTGCAGGCGGCAGGAGCTGAACCCCGATGTAGCCTCGTTCTCGTGGACCTCCTCCCATGCAAGCTTCAGCGGTGCCTAGGAGCTTCACCCATCGCGGGCGACACGAACAAACCCAAGGAGGGGGGCAGTACGAATAGGGTTCCTGTGTTAGGAACCCTAAGTAAGCAGGTGGCATTTAAAAAAATGTTGATGAGCAGAGATCCCTGCTTGTTTAAAAAAATGTGGACCTTTGTTATTGGAGGCCCAACGAAAAAAAGGAGTGGGATGAATTTCTGCAGAAAAATAGAGATTTCAAAAAAAAATGTGCAAAAAAAGTGAAAAAAAGGGGAAGAAGAATGGAAAGCTGGAAAAAAGTTTGAAACGGCTTAAAAAAATTCAAGGCGGCTATTAGAAAAAATTTGAAAAGCCGAAGTTCATGTTTTTCCCCCAATTTTATTGTCTTCGCCCAACTTGGTCAACGATTGTCATTCCGACCACTATGGGAGAAAGGGGAAGTATATGTAGAGTCACAGGTCTATTTTTCTTCAGATCCAGATTCCCCCGACCAGTCGGATTATTCAAACTTTACAGTGATCAGTTATTCAGACTCGACGATTGGTTATGAGTCATCAATTTCAGACACGCACATGTATGCGGTCTTTTCAGATGAGCTGATGTTTGCCATCTTTCGTAATGGTCCCCATCTTTTCTTGTTTTGTCCGCCAGAGTTTTCATGTGAGCCATAGGAACTCCATAGTAGAGGACCATTCCATGTGTCATGTGGGCAAGAGTTTTCATGTGGTATCATAGGGACTCCAGAGTAGAGTATCATCCTCTGAGCCAGATGGGAGAGACCCAGTTCTCCTACGAGGAGACTCCAGGTGCAGTTTCAGACTCAATGGTCGGATTCCGAGTCCTCAGTTAACTTACACTCCAGCTCGTTTGTCATCCTCACTTGCACGGCATGAGAAGCAACGTCCTTGACAGCAACCGACAGTTGTGCACGTTGAGTTGATATTGTCTGTAGTGTCATGTAGCGTGACTTGAGTTTCTTTCTGTTTGTCTAAGCTGAGCATTGCATGCTCCAGCTTGAGGGGGAGTGTTGGAGTATTTGGTTGTATGGCTCTTATGTTGTAAATGGGTAAATGGATACCTCCAGGATCTATTTACCCCATCCATGTGTTTAGTCTCATATCTACCAGTGGTGGGACATGGAGGCTCTGTGGAGACTATATAAGCAGGGGCGGAACTAGTATACATTATGGAGAGGCCATGCCCCCCCCATGATTATTATGTGTCACTTATATAATGTACTAAGTTTTTAATAGGGCCCCTCCTTAATTGTATTATAATTAATAGTGTTAGAGAAATGTTGCAGAATCATTAAATGGTCAAGTGGTAGCGTGGCAAGACTATTATTTTGGAGACCAGGGTTTGAATCTTATCTCCATCAATTTTACTTTCTTTTATATGGATTATCCAATCACTTCCAAAGTATTAAAATAATTTGATAGAAAATTGTATCGAGTGAGGGTGGAAGTAGTATACATTATGAACCCCCCCCCCCCATTTTTATTATACGTCACTTATAAAATGTATTAAGCTTTTAATATGACCCCTCCTTAGTTGTATTATAATTAATAAACAACAACAACAAAGCCTTTTCCCACAATAAGTTGGGTCGGCTAAATGAATTCTTCGCCTCCATTCAGATCTATCTTGGGTCAATCTCGGGCTATATCCAAAAAACTAAGATCCCTTCTTATAGTCTCTTTCCAACACTTCTTGGGCCGTCCTCGCCCTCTCTTAGCCGGCTCAACATCCCAACACTCGCATCTCCTAACCGGTGGATCAGCTGACCTTCTTTGCAAATGACCAAACCATCTTAAGTGGTTTTCTCACATCTTATCCTCGATCTGAGCTACACCAACTTTCTTTCTGATTGCATCATTTCGAATCCGATCTTTACGTGTATGTCCA